>WEIV01008412.1:2074-18526 GCA_013390005.1 Calyptomena viridis
GAGATTATTTAAGGCTTTTATTGATGATCTGGAAAGCACTGTGAAAAACAAAATGGTAGTGATAAATCTTTTACTGCCACAAGAACTGAAGAACTACTAAATAACAAAGTGACAAACTGTCTAAGAAAATAATCTCATCTGGCAAGTAAGGCAGTCAAGTGAATTTTTAAACACACGCTATAATAAAATACAGACAAATGTAAATTTGCAAGTGTAAATATTATATTACATGCATATTAGCAGACAAAATATTCTGTTCTGTAAAATAATTGTTAGTGTCCTGGGTAGCCAGCAGAATATGAATTACTAAAAGNCAATCATGTTAGTTTATATGTTATGGCAAGGATTAGTTCACCAGTGTTGTGAGACTGCAGTAGATATACCAATATTCCAGATTTGCTGCATCTCTCTTAATTTTGATGAAAGTTCATTGACCTAAGATTTTGATATCCAGTACATGTCCTCTGNTTAAATGGGATATCTCTGGGGACAAAAATAGGAATACTAAGTCAGATTAGGGTTCTTATATTACATAGAAATCCCATTCTCATTTTCTTTGTTCAGAAATGATGGCACAGAAGTGAGCTCTATTACACTGATTAAAATAGAACAAAAAAGCCCGTTTGTTTTAAAAAAGGAGCTCATCCTTCAGTACGCCCCAAAAACCCCTGACCTCAAGAATTTATTTAACCAGCCTTATAAGCCTTGTAAGCACCTACGTGGCAAACACAGATTTAATGGATTTGGTAGGCCAAAGCATATGAAAATAAGAAACAAATCAAAATCTTTTATTTAGACATTCAAAGTGAATCAAACAAATTTATGTTATCAATACCATACATTCTAAAAAATATGGAGGTTGTTCTATATCAATATAATTTATCCATAATAAACAATAATTATCAACAGTTATGGTAAGGTTGTCGGGTTTTTTATTAAACAGTTTTTATTCTTAAAGCACGAATTAATTCAGGATTGCAAGGACAGGGTATGCATGAGGTTAAAGAAAAGGACCAAAATGCCTCTTCCTTCTGCCTCTCAAAAATGTATTAATTCTTATAAGTAAATATGGCTTAAATGAGAAGACTCTGGTCTTTTTTGTTGCCTTGCACTTGCAGGAAGTTACAAGTGATTTAATCTCTGTTGTTGTTTAACTCGGTAGGTAGTTAAACATCAGCCATTCACTCACTCTCCTTCAGTGGGATGAGGAAGAAAATAAGAAAAATGGTAAAACTCAAGGGTTGAGATAAAAACAGTGTGATTCTTGGGGATGGTCCTGTGCAGGGCCAGGAGCTGGACTTGATGATCCTTGTGGGTCCCTGCCAACTCAGCATGTTCTGTAATCGATGTGCGCATCATAATTATTTCTGGAGAGAATCTCAAAGGAGCCTAGCAACGGATTCAATTTACCTAATCAAATAAAAACCAGAAGAATTTTTTCTAGAAGTATTACTATTCTGAACTCTTTAAAATGAGAGGAATAAACTGTGCTAATTTTTTTTTCCTCCTCTGCTTAGCATTACATACCTGAATACGTAAAAATACAGCATTTCTCTTTGGTGATCTCATTAAAACACTACTTGTACATCTGTAGGCCAGAATCTCTTGCAGTGTTTCATTTCCTCAACAAAAATGTGCATTCTAAAATAGAAGTCCAGTTTATATTGAAGAGTGGTATTTAGATTACTAGTATTACAATTCTTATAGCCCTCACTATAGTGCCCTGTGGGGATTTTTTTGCAATAAAAAGGCTGTAGCTTTGTGTGAAGTACATCAGCTCCTGTCTTACTTTTTATTTTTTCAATGAAATTTTAAATGATAAAATGAAATTTCTAATCAACTATAGCCTTTATATCTTTGAGCTGATACACGAAGTACAAGCAATAATTACACTGCTATGTCAAACCCACAGTTTTCTGCCCAAGATCCAAGGCTACAACTCTGTGTTTCAAATCTGAAAACTCATTCTTCTCCATAAAATCACCAACCAAAAAGCAGCCTGAAATTCTGACGGAACTAGCAAAACATTTCTCTTCAGCCTAAGCTAACTCAGCTCAGCACAGAAAGAAATAGTCATTCTGCTTGCTGAACTGAACTTCAAGAATCAGTAAATTGTCTCAGCGCCAGCACTGTACAACACAGCTCTAACATTTGTGCTTTCTTGATATACCTTTACTATCTCAGGATCAAAAAAGTTGCTGCCTGAATAGTAGAAATAAAAATCACTCCAGCTTATTATTACACCGCTACTTCAAAATCCAGACATTTCTACTCAGTAGTTATTTATGGAGCATGCAAAACCACTTAGGAAGCAAACAAAATTTTCACAGAAAGCTAATTCCTGAATTAGGTGGAAATGACTAATAATTTCCACTGAAGGTACAGTTCAGCACTGTGAGACTGTGGGACCAAGCACAAGCATACACTGTACACTTTGTTCCATCATTAGCATGCTTCCTGACCATTACAGACTTGAACAGACCCAACTAGCACTCTCCATAAAAATGCTTGACTCCAATTTGAACCTTAGCATAGTCCACAAACTGTTCCCAATGGGCTGCCTGGACATGGATATTCTGCTCTAGGAAATATGACACTTGTAGTCCCTGACCATTTTCATTTAATACAACAGTACAACTTTTTGGGATATCTACACTGCTGGATAAAAGAGTCTGACAATAAGCTACAGCAATAGATACCGAACATCTCAGCCTTTGTAACTTACATCTATTTTCAAACCAGTTCTCCCTAAGATAAATCTCTTATTAAAGAGGCTAACAAATATTCTTTTCCTAATTTGTTACACATAAAAATACTGCTTTATGTCTGGGAGTGCATTTTACAGTTAAACTCTCTCATCTCAGGTTCTCATATGAGTTTTGTCATGAACAATTACTTTTCTTTCCAGTTATTACTGATTCAAAGTGAATACAGGAGAAAAGCCTTGGCTCTTATCCCTCAGTTCAATTTCTTCCACCACAGTTATACAAACTATCAACTTGATTTATTTAAAAAATATTTAGGTATATTCTGCCTTAAAAATGCATATCTTGCTAACATCTCAATGTAGATTTTAATAATTACCAGAAAATTAAGTAAACTATTTAGACAATTCTAAGATAACAATTGCTAGCAAAATTAAACCCCAGAACAATAGCTTGTAGTCTTATTTCTGTCTAGGTACTTAACAGAATAAAGTCACATTATATATGATTAATGTTCGGTGGCCAGTGTTCTTTGCCTGTTTCACCCATTCGTGAAGACAGCATAGCTACAAGCAGAAATAAATGGTTCTAATAGTGAAAGGGAAACATATAAATTTTAGGAAAAAAATCAACAACAAAATTTCATTTTAAAGTATTTCTAAACCTACAGAATCTTCAATATCTCTTCTTTAGAGCAATAGATGTGCCTGTATTTTTTTATTTCATCATTCTTTTCTGTTCATCCATTTCATTTTATTCATTTGAAGGTTATTGGTATAACCAAATATATGTAATTACATGTAATTATATTGCATATAATTTTTCAGATAATTTGTAAATAATTTTATTCTTTAACTTATCCTTATGTGAATTTTTAGACTTTTTTCCCTTGGTAAGGGTTGATACCAGTAGATACGACATATATTAGACCATTTTCATTGGTTGTAATAGTAGACTGAAATAGCATTCTTTTTCAGAAGGTGAAATTCTGTCTTTCCAGAACAGAATATGTGAAACTCCAGACAGCTTAATTATCAATGGTTTAATGACCAATTGAGGTCTTACAAAAATAAGAAAAAGGATTGATCTTAAATACATGGCATACCGTGATCAGATAAAGCCCACTTGAACAAGCACACCCAGGATTTTGCATGGTTTTTTGCTTCAGAATCATATTCCTCAGTGTAGATGTCAAAAAATTCACATGTTTTTCTGTAAGTAAGGTGTCTAAGGTCCTCGGCAGTAATTTGAATGTTAGAAGTTTGATTCAGTTTTCTGTACATGGTTGTCTAGTGCCTTTTGAGATGACCTAGAGTACCTGGGGCACTACAGGGGGATAGAGGTGTGATAGAGAATTTGCAGAAGACTTTCTCAAGCAGCAGCTGGAGTCCAAGGGACACTGAGCAGCTGAAATGGCTCCAGACATCTGTGTACATGCAAATGAACCATAATCCTGGTTAGGGCAGGGAGTTATTCAGCTGAGCAAAGGCTGGTGTCTAAACTGGGATTTATAGAAAAGAATTACAAAAGAAAATTTTCCAAGTGAATTCTTAATTCTTTTAGTAAGACAATACAAGTTGTGTTTGTTTGGTAACAACATGGCTTGCAGCACAACTAGGCCAACTGGACAAAAGCACAGTGGGATTCCAACCAGTATCTAGATGCTACAGCTATAAAATGGGAAATTTCACTGTTTCTTTGTATGTTCTTTCTCTACTAGCAAGAATAAATATCAAATTATTTGTGAGGAAAAATGTTGATTACAACTGAAGAATTAAATTTTCTGGAAAAAAGTTGCAATCCAAACATTTTTATTGTTAACAGCTAGAACTTAGAAAAACACATGGAGAATTAATCACAACGTTAACCAATTTCAATAATCTCCTGACTACCATTACAGAGGACAGTTTTTCAGATAAGAAAAGAAACCAAAACATACCAAGGAAGCTACGGAAGAGAATTCACCAACCTGCAAGGATTCATTTATATGGATTTGAATCAGCTGATCAATGATCATCAGCTCATTATCATACACTGGTGTGTACTAATAATAATATCAATCTGTTATCAGTCTGGCTGCTACTCAGAAGTAAATGTCATGACATTAGCAAAAGAGTAAATGTTCATTTTATTTTTTTTTAAGAATTTACTCAATGTTTCAACAGATGCTTATATTAAATTACTACTGAAAAATAAGGTAGGATTGGGTTTGACAGAAAATTATCTATACTACATCAGTTGTCCATTTGTATTTCCAGTCTATAGCAATTCTGAACTTATATCTACAAAAGTAGAAGTTCTCTCAATTTTATGACGCAGATTGTTACTTAAGAAGAGTTAATGATCTGTAAACCCTCGTTTCCTCTCATTAGCAGTGAAAATAGAAATCTGAAGATACAGTCGAAGTTAATTAAACATCATGGCAGATAATGAAAATCACAGACAGACAATTTCATGTTCTGATTTCTTCTTATGCTTCATAGATCCGCAGGTAAAAGGGTATAATATTTAGCCATTTAGAAGAACCTTCTGGAATTCTTTTCACTTTATAAGAATAACGTGTTACTTGACACTTCTTCTGGAAGGCCATTCAGAAGACATTATAGAAAAACCTGCATTGCAATAATCAGTGCATCATGAGCAAAATTGTGATCGGTTTGTCAGAGGTACATTTCCTATTGCTACCCTATTGTGAGTGGATAAGTTGGTGATTTATCCAGAGAACTGATTTCAGTAAATGGAATTCAGCAGAGTCAGTGGAGGTTACACACCAGCAATGCTGACTGACACATTCTTTTGTCCACCAGCAGCGTGATAAAGCTACTTTCATCTTTCACTTGGTGACATTTCCAGCCATCATCTGAATGGACTCTAGAATGAGTGAGAAAGAACAATAGGTGCTGTGTAAAATTCGTGAAGACTAAGCTGGCAGCAAGGCCAATATTGCATTTAAGATGTTTGAATGTTAACAACCATGTGTCTGTTTTTGATATTTTTTGAGGTTGTAGCCAGGTGGGGGTCAGTCTCTTCTCCCAGGCAACCAGTGACAGAACAAGAGGACACAGTCTCAAGTTGCACCAGGGGAAGTTTAGGCTGGACATAAGGCAAAAATTCTTCACAGAAAGAGTGATTGGCCATTGGAATGGGCTGCCCAGGGAGGTGGTGAAGTCCCTGAAAGTGTTTAAAAAATGACTGGATGTGGCACTTAGCGCCATGGTTTAGTTGATGAGAGGGTGTCAGTTAATAGGTTGGATTTGATGATCTTAAAGGTNAAGGGTGTCACTTAATAGGTTGGACTTGATGATCTTAAAGGTCTTTTCCAGCCTACTTAATTCTGTGATTCTGTGATACAACACTTAAACAAAAAAATTAGGAAACAAAAGGAAGAGTTTCCTGGTAGATAGGATTCTTATCAATGATTTATATATATTTGCAATCTGAGTTACTCATATATGCTGGTATCTACTGATACTTTCTGGTCAGCAGAAATAAAATAGTAATTTTAAGGCCTCTCCTCTGCCTTGCTTTAGATTTATCTACAGGACAGGGTGGACTGTAACCTAGAGCCACCTATTTCTCTCTATTGGTAAGAAAGACAAGTTCAGACATGAGTAGATACATGGCTACATGAATCCTAACATTTAGCCTTGTTGAGAAGGTGTGCATAGTGATTTAAGGCATCTTACAAAGAATGTGGTTTTGCTATACAATTATATCAAAAGACAGACACAGAGGATTTATCTAGAAATCAGCTTTGCTCATTTGACCTGGGGAATCAAAGACATCCAAACCTACTGCTAAGAGGTAATTCTTTTGCTCCTGGCTTTAAAATCTCCATGAAAGCCCTGTGAGTTGACTAGGCTTTCAGTGAGACTTTCCTCATTGTAGCACACAGCACTATGTTGCCTTAGAGCAAAAAGACCTTCAAGCTTCTGTTTTATCTGTACTGTTATTTGCTTGTATGCAAAATGAACAAATAAATCCAGGGCAATAGAATTATTCAGTTCCCCTCAGACAAAGAACTGACTGGGGTTTTTTCAGATTGAGCACTTTGCACCTTAATTTAGGTTATCGAATAACTTTTAAGAATCCTTTTTAATTATTGTATACAGCATGAGAAATAATTTTTTTTCTATTTTGATGTGATAATTGAGCCACATGCACCATTTTATAAACTGAATAAACTCCTGTGACAGATCCAAAGCATGATGAATTTTTTTAGAGTATGAAAAATGAAAATATAGCTTGAAAGAGAGTACATATATAATTAGGAAGCACAGAATTAAATTTTTGCCACTGTCTGAAGTAGAAGTTCTTTCTACAGTTTTATGACATTTTCAGAAAAATCAGTTATTTGGATATTTGTGAAGAAACAGGAAATCAAGAAGCAAGATAAAGAATGTGTTTAAATTAAAAGGAAACTGATTGTCCGATAACAACAAAAAAAATCACTCATTTGGAAGTTTGATGTTAGAATTTGGACAAAGTCGTTGGGACCATGACTGTTAACAAAACAAAATATAAAAGATGCAGACACAATGAGTCTCCTAAGACACTATAGTGAAGGAGTCCACAGTCCTGCCTGAGATGTAAGAGGATCTCACAAGGCAGTCATGTCCACTTCGTATGTCACAAATAATTTTTTTCTGAAAAGGACTAAAAAAATATTGCAGCATGAAAAAAGAGTCATAAATAAGTCAGTTTATGTTTACATATCATGCCAATCTCATATTTTACTGTAATACTCCATCCCCAAAGCCACAAACTCACGGGCTTAACCAGGAGTTTTACTTTAAAAAAACAAAAAAGGTTTCTTTAATACCTCTAGACAGTATAAAAAGAAGAAGCTACAGACTTTTCCTCAAGAGCTCCTTTTATCTGGCATAATTTCAAAGGGGTATAATTTGATTGACAAAACATTTTACCAAAATACTGATCCAGAATGTATCAATCCCTCCAGCTTTAAGCTGCTTAAAATATCAAGAGAGAAGCAAAGAAAGAGAAGAAGAGGGAGAAAGAAAAGAGAAGAAAGTGAAAGAGAGAGAGACAGATATAGCTACCATTGGAACCTTGTGGAAGACCAGGTCTCACATGTCTGGGTGGCAGGGCTGCGGCAATGCAGAGAGCATATGCCTTTGATTATAACTACTTTGCTCCTTGTGGCCACTTCCCTCCAGGTGGGACCTCTGGCCCACTGGCCATTCTGGGGCTCTGATGCAGAGTGAGGGGCAGTGTTCCCACTGTTCCAACCAGTGTTCCAACAAGGCTGTGTTAGAGACTCTAGGAGATGTTGTGTGTGTCGAAGTGTTCCTGAGTTTTTTTGACTGGCAGCTGCCACAGGGATGTCTCATGAGGCTTGCAGGGACTGGCACACGGGACAGGACATCACCTCTGTGAGGTTTGACCCACTCCACACATACAGGCAGAGCAGATTCTTACCCAGTACTATAGTTTAGTGCCTCACATGTACTAATTTCCAGGCTCTATGCAGCTGAGTTATTCTGACAGGCATTCTGCATGATGTAATTCAGTTATGAAGTTATTGAGTGGTTATATCAGTGGTTATATCAGATCACTGAGAACTGATGCTGACATTGTGAAATCACCCATGGTTTATCAGTACAATCAGTGGGAGATGATGGGAACCATTATCACTGGTGCCTAGCATATAACAAAAAATAATCAACAAACAGGACACAGTAAATCTTTTCATTCCTGAAACAGATTGGTTTTAGTACCAGGTAATACATAGTGGAAGTAACTTACAACAGTAAGTGGCATATTAAAAGTAGACTTGACATGCATACACGCCTCTGACCTCCACAGCAGAAAGAGTGGAGGTGAGCAGCTCAATCAGCTGGGCCAGGAGCTGTGTTTGTGGGGTACTGACCATTACAAGAATCTCACAAAATGACAGCATATGCTCCAAGACACTTATATCTACCAACTCTTCAGCTGTCTCCAGTAAAATTGAGGTATCTACAGATAATAAAAGCTGCTACAAGATATTTAGAGATTTATGCACTCAAAAAACTGAGAGACTCTTATGTACAGTTAGCACACAAAATTATTAACAACAAACTAAGACATCACATCCCATTATGACAGAATTTTATAGTTTTTCTAAGCAAATGGTAAAAATCTTTTACCAAGAAAAAATAATTCAAACTTAGTATAACTTTATAAAACTGATACACACCTAGAAACATTTGAAAGCAAGTTAAATACAAAAAGAAAGTAGAAGGAATCCTTTACTTTTGCATTAGCCATTGCTCTATAGATAATAAAAGTGAAAAATGGTCCCTCATACCTAAAAAATTGAAACATTAAAAATACATTTCCCTCTTCAGCAGCTGAACATGTACTTTTTCCTTAGATCAGAGCATTTTAAAGTGATCTAGAATATGATATGGTAGTAGACACCTGTAAAATTTAATACAGAACTCAATTACTATGAAACAAAATCTTTCAGTAGTTATCTCATAATGGACCGTAACAATATTGTCTATAGAGTCGTTTTTGTGGGGAGGGATTCTCTACACAAAAATATGGTCACGTCCTATCTCTCCTGTCTCCCTTTCCTGCCACAATACAACAGAAATTACGCAGGAACTTAAAATAACTAATATAACTAACAAGCAGGAATCTCCTTACATCAGAGAGATCAAGTATCAGTTACAAAAGCATACCTCCAGTTTTTATCTATGACATTATCTGGCCCAATCCTATAAAGTGTTTGCCACAAAACACACAACAACCAAAACATACATCCAGAATCTTCCACATTATTTACCAAATTTTTCTTAAGATCCAACATACCTTCTTTTCATTTTCAGAACATATTCTTCAGACAGAATGCCAGTATAAACTCTAGTACATCATTTATGCCCCACTTAAGCCTTACACTGAAAGTTTTCCGGTTGCTGAGATTTTGTTCTAGCACTTTTCAGAAGGCAAGTGAATTCTCAATGAGGGTAAAACAAGGATTTCCTGTCACACAATTTGCCCCTTGTCCCCATTCTTGAGTTGTCATCTATTTTCATGATTTTTGTAATAACTATACTTCTCTGTTTATATTCATGTTGTAAGGCTGCTTTGCATAAATTGAGACTTATCATGTATGAAGGGCTGTATTTTTAAATCCTCTTTGCCTCCAAACTATTCTTAAAATAGTTCTCTTTGCTTAGTCTTGTCAAAATGCATCATGCCTGTTTTTCAAAATCTTGAAGAGAATTAAGGTATCTGTGAAGTTGGAAAGTGGTGGAGGAGGGACACTTACATTACTTGAGAACAGGTTTCTTGGTGCATATAGAAGTGGATCATTTACAATCAGAGTCTTCTCAGAAAGATTTGATAGAACAATTCTTTAGATCCCATTAGGTCTTTGTATATGTGATATGATTATAACTTTTCTCAGAAAAGCCAGCTTCAAGTTCAAGTAGCTGCCTGTGCTATTTCTCTGCAGCATTACTTATTCAGATGCAATCAAATACCATGGAGAATATTATAAAATAGAAGAAGCCTTTTTTGAAATTCCTGAGAAAGCCTGGCTCATCCATTTTGCAGCTGTGATATGTGTGCAATAGTCTAATTATAGTAATCCTAATCTATGCAGACTACGTTATTAAACCTGACATATATTTTAATTGTTGACAGATGGCTTTGAATCGTGTATAAATATTTATGAAGTCACATGTATTCCTATAGCTAGCACAAACAAAAATTCCAGGTATATTAGTCTGTCTTTTCTGAATCATTTTATACTCACATACGAAGTCAGGATTTCCATTATAATAACTATTTTATTGTTTAGGTTATCTGAAGACTTAAAAAGACCATTTTCTTTTTAAATTGAAATGAATATTTCATAGATTACAGACTGTTTTGATTGCTTTGGAAATCAGAGTCCTTTTTCATCATTACATTGTATTGTGTTAGCCCACATGCTCACAGTTATTAAATATTTCCATTGCCCATCTTCACTCTTATATCTACGCAGGCAATATCAGTAACCTACACAGGAGATATCAGTAGAAACCCTAAAATCTTCAAGAATGGTGCCAAAAAAACAGATCAATCCATCAACACCTTTCATTGACATGTGAATCTAATGCACATTCCTCTTATTTATAACTTAGAAATCCTCATTTTAATTACATCTAGTGAAAATATTGGTTATTAAGAAAATACCCAAACCAACTAGAAAATAGGCAACATTTACAAAAAGTACCACACAGAAAATCATTACTTGAGCTCTTCAAAGATGTCACAGGGTAGGCTTAAACTAATAAATAAGGTGAAGACTGAGGAATCACACAAGTCACAAAAACTGCTTACATATCTTTTCAGCTGTTAGAATGAGAGTCACTTCATATAGCTTTAGAAATATCAATTTAGGCATCTGTCTGTGCAGAAATACAGGCAAGTCCAATGGGTAATTTGTCTCAGCCTAAAGTTATCTGAAAGATGTCTATTGAAGTCAAAAGTCGGATTCTTTGATGATATGCTGTTTTGAAACAAACAAACCAACAACAACAAACCCAAACACAAACCCAAACCGAAAAACCTCCAACCAATTGTGCACAGGTTTACTTTTTTTCACTATAGGACTTGTCTATTCAACTTAAACATCTGCATACTACCTAAGTCATACTAGTAACCTTTCAGAGACCTCTTATAGTCAATGGAAAGAAACAAGGATATTCAAAAGTCTGACCTTGTCCTGAAGTAAACCATGTAAGAATGCATGGATGTATGGATTACTGATTTTGGAAGGGTATTATCTAGTGCTACATATTCCAAAGAGGGTTGATTTTTTTTCCCCTGAACTTTTGCACTAAAAGCTCATTCTGGAAAAAAACTGGAAAAAAACTAAGAAAGGAGGTGACTATTTAAAAGAACAAAGTGAAAATGAGAAACCTTAGCATTTAACTTCAAAAACTGTAACTATGAAGTGATAGAATACAATGTCTTTTCAAGAGGGTGTGATAATCTCTTCCTCAAAATTCTGGTCAAGGAAAGGAAGAAAGGAAGGAAGAATAGAAAATAAATATCAACCATTTGATGTCAGTCTTCCGACTATCTGAAAGGCAGAGAAAAATATTTTAAAAGCTCTGGGAGTAAATTGTAAGCTAGTTGTTATATCAATTTTCTTTATAATTAATACAATTTTTATGCATTTATTTAGCACAGAAACAGTAAGCTTTCAATTCTTTTCTTTGTATCAGAAATATTTCCCAAAAAGTGTGGCAACAACATCAGAAATAAACCAGTCAGCACTGTAAAGTTTTTATGAAGTTTAAAAAAATCTTAAGATGAGCCATATTTATTGTATTATATTTTTTCTCATATACGGCATCTAATTGGAGAAATACTGCAACCTCCTATTCGATTCAGTTATGTATATTTTCTTATTAGAAGTATGAATTGCTAGAATTAAAATCTTTAATTCAAATTTTTAAACCCCATTATTAAAGCCAAGAATAAATATCATATGCTTCTTGTAAGGTACTTGAGGTTTTTTTCAATTTATCATAATCCAATTACATATGTGTATGTCCTAGCTACTCTGGAGATAAGACAGATGGAGTCTGAATTTTGTTTCAAATGCCAGTAAAATTTATATATTGCACTTAACATGACAAGGATTTCATTATTTCAATGTGTTCATCTCCACATGGTTTTGTAATGTAAATTTATGTAGAAATGGGAATCATTAAGAGATATTAATGCCAAAAAAACCAGAATGCTTTTGGTAAAATGAAAGTCAAAATACATAAAAATGTTAATTCTGAGGTTTACTTTCTAGAGTTCAGTGTTTCCATTTCTCTTTACATCTTTTAAAAACTGAATGTGTAATAAATTACAATCCTAGAAGTTGTTCAAGTCAGGACTTTTACATACAATCAATTGGATATGCATAGTATAAATGTTAGTAAAATACTGTTGTGTTTATAAACCAATACTAACAGAGCTTCAATCTATGATATATAATAAATTTTTTTTTTGTTTTACTCTAATCTTCTTTTATGTTCAGGGCTGGGCTACACTGCTCTATAAATTGCAAAGAAAACAAAGCAATTCTAATGTGAGCTGGTACAGTATAGTGCAATACTGGGGGCTACCAGGAGTTCTGCTCCAGCTTGGGAGAAAAATTACCCCTTAGTCATAGAATCACAGAATGGTTTGGGAAGGACCTTAGAGATCAGCTAGTTCCAATCCCCCTGCCATGGGCAGGGACACATTCCACCAGGGCAGGTTGCTCAGGATTCCATCCAACCCAGTCTTGAACAGTTCCAGGGATGCGGTATCCACTCCAAGAGATATATCTTTGCCAAGAAGCAAAGATTATTGGTAAACATACAGCCTTAGGGAAGATCAGGCTCAGCAATCAAGCATTTCTATGTCTCACCCTTTCTTAAGATTCTGTCAACAGAAGAACAGATATCACTCATTTTCCTTCATATAATAACTTAATTATCAAGGATTTTGTGCAAAAAATGAGACAGACTGAAACTGGTACCCTGCCCATAGTGAGTCATACCTATATTTTCTTCTATTATCCTAACTTTTATACTACAGCCTAGCTTGATTAAGAAAAACGAAGGCATATTCTCAAGGTATTCTTACAAAAAATGTACAAATGAAGAATGAATTCTTAATATTTTCTGGGCCCAAAGTCCTCAAGAGAAATCAGAGATTTGTAAATTCTTAGTTAAAAATCTGAAAGTTATACTCATTGAAGAATAAAGTTCTTTCCTGTCAGAGATCCTGTAGCTTTGATGTGGAGGCACTCTCTGAAATAAACTGAACTAGGATTTCTCAACTTGTACTTTAATCATCAAATTAATTATTTGAGGGGAAAGAAGGGAAAGAGCAGCAGCTGCTTCTTTTAGATGTATGTTAAAAGACTATTCTGCTTAGAATAAGTGATTAAATTATCATCTCCACCAATATGAAGGAACACACAGATAATAATGGCTGGAGTGGAACCAAAACAAACCAGATAGAGATGAGCCCCTATCCCACCCTTCCCATAAAAGCCACAGCCCATGGGCTGGGGGGTTATCTGTCTTCCAGACTCAGAGGGGAAGGTTCTCTATGGATCACTTCACATACTGAAGGGGTTACTTCTGAGGAAATGGGAGACACTTCCTAGGATGCAAGGAAAGAGCATTTTGAGATTGTACAAAGCTTAATATCGGATGCCTAGGGGCAGAATCGTAGAAGGGGAAAGGGAAAGGTCAAGGGGTTCTGAGAAGGAACAAGCATGGGAAAATAAAGGGATAAAGGGATGAAAAGAGCCAGTCATTTGTACACAGGGTCTGATTTGCACACTTGTCTGGATATGTTCTACATATTATCTGCACAGCCTGCCCTGTCTTCTCATTCAGCTCCATCTCTCCCTACTATTTAGGACAAGGGACTAAAGTGTAAAATGGCTGGAGTGTCAGCTGCTGATGTGGGGACAATCGGCTGCACAGGTCCATCTCTCCATGATGACAGCAACTGGAGGGACTGGAGTGCATTGATATCCCTGGGGTTCATATGTCACATATTGTTGTGTGATTGCTGGACTAGCTCAAGAGTCAGGTAAGAGGCCTGGAAGCCAGGTAGTGAACCAGACATAAGTCTGGACTGGAGCTGGAGAAATCAGAAGGTCTGTGATTTGGCTAGTGGAGGGGCCAGGAGGCCATTTGCATGTTCATGTCAATGTGTGAGGCCACTAGACTGCTGGGTAGATGATGAGTGTCTAATGGTAATTGATGAAAGGACCCTAATCAGTGTGTCTAGACATATGTGTGGGCAAAGGGCATCTGTCCCAGAAGTAGGAGTTGGGCTATCAGTCTAGGGGTGGGATAACATGCTCAAGTGACAGCAGCCAGGGAGATCAAAGTTCAGTTAGTGGACAAGCTAAGTGTCCTAAGGCTAATTACTGAAGGGACGTTGTGTATATATCTATATATATTATACACATACTATACATATATATAGACACACACATATGTATCTACTTTCCATTAACAAGTTTTCATCCTGATCAGTCAAGGAAGTGAACAGAATCAGGCAATTGGCGCAATCTGTGTCTACATGAGCACTATGTTTTCTATCTATGTTGATATGTTGCATATACCCCTGTTGTATGTTTATATGCATTTCCATATGGGAATACATGCACAGCTTTGGTACTGACTGAACCTGGGGACACAATGTTGCTGCAGATTTGACAAGCCCTAACACAAGGCAGTTGCATTCACATTTTTTTTTAAGACACCCCACGCTCAGTCCATGTGCGTTTATCAGTCTTTGAAAATCCTTGATAAAATGGGCTTTCCAAGACAGTTGCATAGAAAGATGTCTTATTTCTGTATCTGCATTAACAGAGCTTTGTAGTAGCCAAAAATTTCTTCAGGTTAGGGCAACTTCACAAATGCAGAAAGCTCCATTTTGGAGAAACAAGGAATGAACAAGTGTCAATTAGGCATAGGTGCTTCTAAAGCAAACAGAGTATTTTGGGAATATTCTGGAGAAACAAATGTTTTTTCACCTTTTCAGTGTGAGAGGAGGTCTACTCATCAGGGCAGATGAGCAGAATCCTGAAGAATGGCTGTGAGATGCCTATCTGGTCAGTAGGTTATGCAAGTTCTACATTCTGTTAGAGCTCTGTGTTATCAGTGACTATAAGATGGCAGTACAAAGGCAAAATACGAAAAAATGGCTATTCCTTGTGAGGCACATTACCTTTTCCCTGACTTGACCTTCATTCCACAGAGCAATTACTTTCAATGCTTGATGTTGAGATCCAAATTCAAAGTCTTTTTCTGGCTTTTCCCTGGTTAGCAAGGGCTCAAGGCCTGAACCTCAAGACAACATGCATATACAAAACTAAATTTCTGAAGGGTTAACAAATTGTTTACAAGTCTGTCATATATCAATGGCTCTATGTTAACTAGCCCGTCATGCTTCAATATACCTCTATTTTTTTAAATCAGTTTCGATAAAAACCATCACACTTGTACTACAGCACAAAGGAGTGCTGGAGTTCTAAAAGCTTCTTTTTCCTCCTTTAGAGCATTCTCTCACTGTTGTCTTCCTATTTCACAAGAAAAATCTAGACTATGCACTCTTTGGTACATATCACTATATCAACATAAATTAGGGTTACTATCTGGCAAAGTAAGACATAGAAATAATAATTTATTTAGTAAGTCATTTTGAGAAGACCCATTACCTTACTAATTAAAATGTAAATGCAGGCAAAGTAGACTAAATATACTACACAGGTCCCAGGGACACATTGTGTTTCAGCCTACATTTCAGCCTTCCTTATGTGAAATTAACCTTTTCACTACATTTTTTAGCCTGAAACAATAATAGTTTACATAGTTTGATAATACAAATTTCTGATTTTTGTTCCTGACTTTCAAGAACAGGCACAGATGATGAGGATATACACAGTAAAATACACAGAAACATTTTTCAAATACTCAGCTCTAATAGAGTAATCAGAAATGTTGCAAAGAATGCAGCTTGCAGTAGCTCACCATATTTTGAGATATAATTTATTCTTGCATAATAAAATCCATCTGCTTTCACACTCTTGTTAGTTCTATTATTTAATTGAGTCACTTTCTCTTTTACCAGATCATTTTTCTTTGAATCACAGCTTGCAAGTAGTATTAAGTCAGGAGTGTTGAAATGAGAACCAGCTATTATGCAGACATATTTTCTATAAGGATATTTCAGA
>WEIV01008412.1:31402-49001 GCA_013390005.1 Calyptomena viridis
TCATTGATATCTCTATTATCTAAGGGATATAGCCTGAAACCAAGGTGAGTTTCTCCACACAGGCAATGGAATCCTATAGATATGTTTCCTGTAATAACATTTCAAGGCTAAAATATGCTAGAAAGTTTATAGAGGGGCCAAAGCATTAGCTTTTATAAAAGATTTATAAATCAGTGATGCCATGTGTTTCTCTTATTTCCCAGAATTTCATAATCTAATCGGGATACTATTCCTAAGAATCATGCCTGGACAAGATTAGTCCAATCTAGAATACTGAAAAATAATAGTTTTCTAGTGTTTTTTCAGGGAAATATATTTGCATACTTCATTTTTTCCTTGAAGACTGGAGAACTTCAATTTTGTTGACCATAAAATAAAAGTTCAATTGTTTTGTTTCATTGCCTATCTGCCAGTACTCCCCTAATAATTCTTAAAAGCATTAGTGAATTCCAGACAAATTTGATAGAGGGACTGGAGTCCAGCATTTCTGTATATATCTTTGGGAATAAATGACTAACAGTCATTTTAAAAAAGAAGGGAAAATTTAGCTGTGTTTGGCCATGATCAACTAATCAGTTGGAGAATCACCCACCTAACAGCACACATGCTAGGGAAAGTGGGAGTGTTCAGAGAGCATGTCTGCATTATATGCAGTAACATGTTTATGATGGTCTTAGGTTAGAACTGTGACTATGTTGATTAAAAGTTCATCTGGACCAAATGAGAAATAATCAAAACCTCTAGACCATTGAATGAACTAGTGCATTTTATTCCTTCCATACCTCTAATTTCAGATTAGAAACTACAAATGTTTACCTCCATTGTTTGCTTTCCTTTTCCCATTAAATTTCGGTTTAATAACTGTGAAACATCTAGAAATTGTGAAGTGAAAGCAAGAGTATTATTTGAGAATGGGCAGATCTAGATTTTACAAATCCAGATGTATTACGAAGTTTCCTTAAAAAATCTCATAGGTCAAAAAGCTGTCAAAGTCCAGCAGAAAGAGAAATAAAAAATACATTGATAAGCTGTAATTCAAGTAAAAAGTTTTAATTTTTTTTAAATTAATAGTATGGATTGGCACTGAAAAAACATTTCGTCTTGAATGAAATACAAAACCACTCCGACTAGAAAAGGTTCACAGAGCTTTATTAGGCATTGATGCCACCTACTGGAAACCAATAGAGGCTGAAAACCCAACTGCTCAAATACCCAAAAGAAAATGAGTGAATTGCTGTCACATATAATCCCTAAACACATAAGTCTGGGGTCAACATGTGGGCAAGCTCACTGACAAAATAAAATTGTGATACTGTCTAGGTTAGTAACTTAAGAGAATACTTGCAATTTCATATAACAAAACAAAGAAATCTGTCTATTCCCAACTTTGAACTCTAAACTTAAACACAGAAATTATCATCTGTACTCACAGAATCCTGAAGTGTTAAAGAGGTTTTTTTTGTACAGGGGACAATCATATGAAATATGTGACCATAGAAGACATTCTCTATAACCTTAAGGCAAAGGCATTTTCTTTGAAGAGAGTTGAAGCAGACCTTTCAATCACATTTGAATGCATAATAACGTCTTTCTGTTATAACTTAAAAAATCATGGAGCTGTAGACCGCAAAATGAAGTCACCATATTACATCAAAGCCAGAATAAGTAAGGTCTCTATCCCTAACCAGAAATTAGAGCAAAATAAAACCTGCCTTGCATATTATTTATTGATTTGAATGGGAGCTAGTATAGCCACCTAGCAATATATATTCTAAAGCAAAAAGTATAACACTTACACTTAGGCAATCAATGCCTTTTGTTCTTTTTTGCCCTTGCAGACACAGAGCATTCTGGGCATATATAATTAGTGTCAGTTCGAAGTTTTTGAGAAGTCAAGAAACTCCAGGCATCCTCACATTATATTATATTATTATCCTAATATTATAACCCAGTAATGAATGAAATTCACAACCCACCCACAAACATGACAACAATATTTAAAGACAAACAGAAATGGGAAAGTAAAAATTATAATGGAATAAAATGATCATACAATCATAGAATCAGAATCATAGGATATGCTGAGTTNTTAAGTCTTCTCCTCCAAATGCTTCACCATCCACACCCTCCTCTGGATGCTCTCTAACAGCTTATTATCATTCTTTTATTGTGGTGCCAAAAACTTCACACAATATTCAAGAAGCAGGACTTTCCCCTCATGAAGCCATGCTGATTAAGGGTATTCTTAAAGGAAATCAATTTGAAGTCCTTGCTCTTTCCAAAATTGTGTTTGCTGGTTTTGTGTATTGGAGTCTTTTCAACAAAAATAAAACTTAAAGGTGATTCTTGGTTCTTAGTGTCTCAGATGCTCCAGTTTCCTCAAACTGCTAGAGATATCACAAAATGCAATACTCTAGACAGAAATAAAAATGGCAGAAACAAGAAAGGGCTAAGATAGTGTAAATTTCCTACAATAGCTCAACAGAAATACAAAATTACAAAAAGGAAATGGAGTAAAATATTACAAGAAGAAATCTTGTATCAGATGTTAAGTCAATTAAGAGTTAATTTTTTTAGATATTGCACTAGAACTCAAAATTAGAGAATACATTCACTTTATGTCAATTCCTTATCAACCTCATCCAGAGGAATCTTGTCAGACAGAACTTTATTAATTTGATATAATATATATTCCAAGAAATAAAACCTATTCCAAAGAGAACTCATGTTCCCTTTAGTCTCATAAAATTTCTGCATTTTTGCAGTGCCATTGGCAAAGGTAGCAGTAAAATGTAGGGATAAGATCTTAAAATTTATAGCATCCTGCTAAGCTATAAGCACATTGTAATGGTTGTTGCACAGGAAAAAAAAAAAAGATCCTTGTGAAAGGCTGCACAATACGCAGAACCAGCAGTATGAAAACCAGAAAATCTGGTCCTAAAACTATGCAGAATATACTTTACAATTACTACCTGATCTCATATATGCAGTCACAGTGCATTCTTGCCAGCATAAGAGATCATGTACCCAGCTTCCACAGTCTTAGCTTAGTTACGACATCAAAACAGCTTTAAAGAAAGTGCAGAGTGAAAGTCCTATTCTCTCAAATGCTGCATGTTCTGCATCAGTTTGCACTGATCTCAGAAGTCTAGAAACAAGTACAACAAAATCAAGCCCCATGTCTCCTCATATTATGTTTTCAAGTACTACAGATGAGTAGAATAGATCTGACAAAAGACAGGTACGACTGAATACAGATGCTCCTTTGAGGCAGTAAGATCCCTCTAGTTAGGAATTCCAAGCAGACAAGTAGATCTGCAAAAGGAAAAGGGACAGGAAAATTTGAACAAATGAAAATATGCAAGTATTGGACTGGAAGAAAAACTGACAGCTTCTTGCCCTCAAGCCTCAGACACTATGCTCAAAAGTTACGACTTTGCCCATCACCCAACTCATATCCTTGAATTTTATAAACCATATGTAAGACATCACCAAACTCATAACAAACTTAGCTACTGGGCAAAAATCATTGCTAAAATAATTCAAAAAAAGAAGCTATTCAGGTTTCACTGCGGAATTTAAAAATTAAATTCTGTCATAGTTAATGAGGTGATAACTGCAGTGTTTAGGTAGAATGTGGACTGAGGTTCCAGACTTCTCTGAGATGAGCAGAGCACAGACAGGAAGGTGAACAGGTGAAAAAGGATTTGTTTGTATTGCAGAATGGAATGAGAAAAAATTTTGATATTGAAAATTAACCTTGGTTATTTTTCATTAAAGTGTTGACTACTCACGGTAACTTTCACTTTCATCTTGGACATTTTATCATTAAATATTTCAGCTTCAGTAAGTTATTAAAAACTCTATATTTGCCATAGGACCAAAATATTTTGACTGACTTCTCCTTTTCAATCCAAAACAACATCCACAGAAGCTTTTGTCACACAACTCTGGTTTGGTGTTACTTGTACATCGTTTTTACTTGAGCTATGCTATTCTGACAGCACACGATTTCTAAGTCTAGCCTGCTGCCACTCTTTAATGCTCCTGCTCCCAAGAATCAGACATATGTTCAGTTATATTTAGAGGATAATTCAACAAAATATTGATGTGTGTGTTTCAATCTATTGCTATGGGTTATGTACTTAAACAGCTTAGAAGATATGGGGTTTAAAGTATTTTTCAGGTTTTATACAGATAGTATTCTTCACCTTTTATGCGAAATACATTACTTTTAAAAAAATGTATTTATCAGATCTTGTTCTTTCAGTTAGCACTGCTGGGAAGAAAGTGTGAAGAGTAGTACTAGCTGACATACTGTCAAATCACAGCCAAAAGTTGGACTTTTTAATCTCAGAGAAGTTAGCACACAGACACTGAATAATAATTAGCTATAAAAAGAATGGATGCATAAATAAATTAAGATTCAGTCTTGGCAATTATTAATTGTATTTCATTTACAATTATAGACACTATGATTTAACTTTCATTTTGATATATATAATAAGGAAGGAAAAAAGTTGTCTCTCATCTCACAATCTTAACAGTTTAAACAGGTTCCTATAAAAAATGATTGGAAGCATTTGTGAATTTATAGAGAACAATATTTGTTCTGATTTTAACAGAAATCAGGGTTGTTCTGATTTTAATAGGAATGGAGCTTTGGAAACAACATACAGGGCCAAATTCAGCAAAGGTCTCTATACCTCCAGCAGAACCAATACTGACTTGGGTAACTGGGCTCTGTGTAGTCCTTATGATAATAATGAAGTATCTTTGACTTTAAGCACAGAGAGGTCCATTGGCAGAAGGTGCAGCTCATAGAAGAAATGTGCAGAGAAGAACAGGCGTGTGAAATACCATCATTTTTTCCCAGAGTTTAAGGATTCCATTACCAGGAATCCAAACCATTCTTTTGGATAAGTAACAAAGAACCCACCTACTCCTAGGCTGTGACTGATACTACATATTTATGTGTATGGTGCTCCTTATTCTCCTGTTGGAAATCCTTTTACTGCTTAGCAAAAAAGCCAAGGAACAGGGTGAGTAAATACATGAAAAGGCCACTTTTGCAGCCTAGTAGTTGTAGCTGAGAAGATAGTTGATATGACCACTTGCCATGTATACTTGCTACAAGGGCTGCATTTTTAAGAGGTGATGTTTAAAGCAAGGGTTAGTTATTCCTGAAATAAAATGCTAAGTTGAGTTTATGTTATGGTCTTAATGAACTGCTCATGTCTTAGATTAGACATCTATATTACAGCCGAATTCATAAATGTAGGAGAGAAATTAATTTTTATTTTGTTTGCTGCTTTCAGTATTGAGCACCCTGGTGTAGTGAAAAGTGTCCCTGCCCATGGCAGGGGGGTTGAACTAGATGATCGTTCAGGTCGCTTCCAACCCAGGTGGTTCTATGATTCTGTGGTATCACCACTGTTGTTATTATCACTATCTTATGAATTACAGACTACTGAATTGTCCCACTAACCATAAAACTATGGTTAAACCTGGTTTGTCATGGACATAGGTCCACCTAAACCACGTTTCCTTTGCCTATTCTCATTGAAATAAAACAAGAACTCACCTCCACCCTACCCTTACAACAGTCCCACAGCAATTCTTCAGTTCTCTTCTGGCAGTTCCCAATTCAATAACTGTAATGAGCTTCTCTCTGCATCCACATCCCCTACTTCTTATAATTTAGCAGACTTTCATCACAAAATATTCTCTAAAATCCCCTCAGTTTCCTCTAGCAATACTTCCCCTGGCTTCAGTAGTACTAGATCCCTCCCTTCCTTTTGTTACATGGATAAATTAAGTCAAGATCATTGCTATGTCCTATTGTTGAAAGACACCTATTCCTTTGTTCAGTGTGGCTGAATAAGGCTACAAGGTCCACAAGTTATCAGGAGCACTGGTAGACATAACATTACTGCACAAGCTCTAGTTTCTTAGGAGGCTGAAAAAATGTTCACATCTGATTAGCAAATCCATCTTACTGGAGATATCATCATTTGGATAGTCACATTTCTCTGGGAAAAACCTATTTTGTGTTGCAAAGGTATACTGGACCACTGGGCTCATGATACAAACTGATGTATTCAAAATATTTTGCTGCAGTGCTGCTTGGAAAGAGTTTATCATGTTATATTGAATTAAGTCAATGACCAACATATATCTGTACTGTAGTAAGAAATATATTCTTTTTTTTTTCTTCTTTTAATTCCAGCAACATTCTGTTGTATGGAACAATATGTATCTTATACACACATAAATGCATGTTGGTAATGCATACTCAGTTTCCATGTAGTAGGGATGCATGCTACAGGCAATTCAGTTTTAAAGCAGAAAGAATTAACAGATTGGCTCCATCCTGAAATCAAAGTGGTACTTAGACATGTTAGTCCAGTTGGTAATGCTGCCTGCTGTTCAAGGTTCATCTTGCAATGGTGTTTTGTGGAATTTTAAACCACATCTTTCTCTCATTTGAATAGTCAATTTCCTTATCTGAAAATATATTACTCTTGGAGGTATTTTGGTGAGAGAAAAAAGTTTCCAAGCATTTCTCATACATAAAATATATCAAGTCCATGTGAAATGCCTCAAAGAGAACACTCAGCTTGTAGCAGAGGCTTTCAATTTTACCTTTTATTCTCTGTAATGGTTACAAGGCGTTTTTCCCTTCTTTTCAGTATTTGAATGGCATATTTCATTTCACACATCCATTGCTTTCTGCCCAGCACTGTAATTCAGCTAAAGAAAAAAGCTCAGTATTTGAAAATGTCAGCTCCCCAAAAGATATTTGGAAGTCTGTGAATGTTAACCTTTCTAACATTTGCTTAAAGCCATCTGAAATTAATTTTCCTCTCTGCCTTCCCACATCTGAATAAGGAGAAAGAACTACTCTAAGATGCCTATTTAAGCAGAAACTGATACAAAGTGTATGATTTCTTTGGGGAAAACAGGCCTCCTAATATATGTAAATAACTCCCATTCACATTACCATAACTGCAAAGGAACAGATTTTCTCCCAAGATTTTTATTCAGTAAATTATATTCATGCTTGTCCCTCTCAGTTCCTCTTACTTATTCTTATAAAAAGTATTTTTTCTGATGTTCTGTGCACACCTTTCTCATCGGTTCATTGTACATAAATGAATAGAGATATATAAATAGCTTTAAATAATCTTAGAACTCAGGATATTTGTTTTAACCATAAATTATCAATTCATCAAGTCAAGATTACAGGCAAAGACATAAATCCTGAAGAAAGCTTTGAATTTATTACAATTTCAACTAAGGCTTTATTGCTTAACCAGAAAACACAACTGAACAACAGAGTAAAATGCCTCAATTTGCTGGATCATCATTAACATGAATGAGACATTGTCTATTATAATGTTTGATTGCATCCTCTCAATACAAAGCAAAATGAAACTGAGATCTGATTAAAAATAGCTTAGCATGTAATCATTTCAAAGAAACACAACAGAGCTACAATTGTTTGTGAAGAACAAATAAAGATCTTAAAATGATTTATGCTTGAAGCAAGTAACTTTTTGTTATTGATACAGTTTGTTCTCTCTATCAAAACAAGGTTTTTAAAACTCTAGTCTCAAAAATAAATAGTATATACTTGACATAAATAGGTCCCATTCGGATGAAACAATATGAGTTTACAGAGGCAAATCAGAATTTTAAACTTTTTTTTTATTCCCTCTGTGGTGTTGCAAAAAAGAAAAGTTCCTCTCTTTCCCATGGATGAATAATCATAGCCTCCTGCAAAAACACTGCACTGGGCCACTTAAATGGAAAATGACCACAGCAATCATAGCCAATAGTAGACAATATGAAGCCACAACCAAGACTTACATAAAGGTCAACTTTTTTCCTTTTGAAATACTTAGCCTCCCCTTTTCCTTTCATAATCACATTTGAGCTCCACCTGGAATCCAAATAATTCATTATTCATCCATAGCATTATTTTCCCAAAACATGCTAGAGCTTGATGTCTAGCATCCCATGTCCACTGTCCCTCACATATCCATCTCCTTAACCTATGACAGGTATATCCCAAGCCTACCCCAAGAGACAGCATTTTCCCTTTTGCATAGCAGAGTATTGCTCTCTCTTGATAGGGGATTTGGCAGAAGAGGCATCTGTACCTACATTTAGGTCTTCTTCTTTGCTACTATTCTGAGAAGAATAATATCAGTTACAAGACTTTAAATTAGGAATAGCAGCATTCAAGGTCCTTCCCTAGGAGCCAATACACACTCTTCAGCATTGAAATCCCCTTTCCAGGAACACATGATTACTGAGAAAATGCTTCCCGCTGTTGCAATCTGTGACACGTAGATTCTTAATGGGCACCTTCTGAGGTGACCAATTCAATCTGGACCTGGTGGTAGTCAAAGTCTAAAAAAAATTTTTCTTCATCACTTCAGAATTATATGGTTTGTGTTAATCACATCCACAGCATCAGGCAGACCTTAGTCCAAGCTGAACTACTCCACTCTCGGTAGCCAGTAGGCTACTCATGGACAAAATCTACTACTAGATTCAAGATACCAGGTTTCCTTTGCCTCTTAGGTCTTCCAACACAGACTTGTCTGATTCCATTTCCCTCAAAAAATATCAGTTTCTGTGTTACCAGAGTACCAGTGTACACTGTAAACATTACCTTCCTGCTGTTTCAGGCTATACACCCATACTTGCAATTTTCAGCCAATACTGAACCCTATGAAGCTAAGGATGGATATATACCTTCAGGCAACTAATTCAATGATGAAGGACTTTTAGGGACATTTATGAAGTCTACATCCCTAAAACCATGAGGATTATCATGGCTTGTTACACCTTGCATTATTTCTGAGAGGAGTCTAGAAGTCTGTGAAGGCATTCAAAATACCTAGATGAATTTAATAAAGACTGGGGCAACTGCTGCCATCTCCTTAGTACTCAGGAGGGTGACTATAAATGAATGTCACATGAAATGTATGGATGTTCGTAGATAGTCTAGAAGCAGCACCACTGCAGCTGACACCAGGCCCTGAAACTTTATTCTTTGCTGTTTCCCCAGAACAGGAAGTCCATTTTGATTTTCCCATCCACTCTAAGAAAAACAGGCAATAAAACCAGGTTAATAGAAAATACCCCTACATTTACAAAAAAAAAAAATGCTTTGGGGTTTTCTGGTGGTTTGTTTGGTTGTTTTTTTAAATCAATCCATACATATGCATGCACACATTCAGATGATATGAGGTTACTCGAGTCCCTTCTCATGTGCAATATAACATGGGCTTTCCCCTCAAACCCTCCAAAACTCTCAAATCAAAAAAGTGAATAGTATTTTGCCCTCCCTGCTGCATCCTGAGGTTGACCTAGTCAGGCTAGAGGTGAATTTCAGACCAGTGTGATGCAACAAAATTAGGTCAAATGGCAACATGCCAAATCTAAAAATGCTCAAGACAGGTGACCAGTACTTCTCTGTTGCTGCTCATTTGTTCTACCTATGTACCTACGTAGCTGTGAGCCCCTTAGAGCTCATGCCTTCCAAGAAGACTGCCCATCCCTGGAGAGAAGTGTAACTGTAGGGAGAGAAAGAGATGAGTCACACAATTTTCCAGAAAAGAAAAGACAGCACAGTAAATAATATCCAAATGTAAACTGATGGCAATAAACAATTCTAAAAGGCTAATGTAGCTTAAAATGAAGGCACTAATTAATCTGTCATTGACTTACAGGATCACCCAGTCCGACTAGGAAAAAATGAAGAAGAGGAGGGAGGGAAAAAGCATAATCTGTCTACCTGCAGCACACACATGATACATCAGCCCGACTGCCAAAATGAGTTAAGTGATAGTATCCACACTTCCTTCTTGCCTCTCTGTCTCCTGTGATACTACACTTATATCCCTGTTGTTTACAGGCTTTGATAGGCTTTGGCAATGACTTTACAGTCAAAGGACTGAAAAAGGTTGACACACTATATATACTTAACTAACGAGATAGCATTTTTTTAGAGGTTTATTTTGTTTTGGTGTAGTACTCAATTTCTATAGATTGAATACCTTGTAATGGCCATTTATGACCATTACTCAGAGAAATGACATCCTCAAAGAAGAAGGTTCTCTTCACCAAGATCCTGTATGTAATCTGTATGTATGGATTCAACAAAAATCTTAAACAGCCACAGCATATAAAAATTCATTCTGTAAAAATCTAAATTAATCTGGAGTTAGAAGGGAACTGATAAATCACTCCATTTTTTCTTTATAAAGTTGGAAAACTTCTGCAGTGGAAGCTAAACACCACTAACAGATGTACTGTTTGCTTGTTTGTATCTAGTGTCAGTAAATAAATGTAGTCAAAGTAGATGTAGTCAAAAGTAATATTGAAAGACACTATTTCAATATATTACTTAGAGATTTGCCATCATCAGTCACTTGTTTGCTTGAAACAAAAATACTGGCCGTTCCATGAAATGAAAACACTGAAGTTTTAAAATAGCTCTTTAAAGGATTTTTAACTGATCTTTATAGATGTACTAATTATGTCTGTTATGATTACTGAACTTTTAAAACTACATTAGATGGGACAGTTTTGTTTTGTATTGGGTGGCTTTAACGTTTATGGCTGTTTTTATTTAGGACAGAATGAAATCTACAAATTTAAATGGGTATGTGACACCAAGAGTTTGTGTTTTCTATAACTAGTATCCGAATGGGTTGATTTTGATTTATTGTGCCTTGTTTTCATCTGCTTTTCAAATACATGGGGAAAATGAGAAACCATTTATTTTCATATGAGTGACAGAAACATGAATTTCCCTGATCGTGACAGTACAGTGTCACATGGCAAACCTGAAATTCCTTTCAGGTCATATCAAGATCAAAGTGTGGCAAAACTGATTTAAATGGAAGAAAGTAGATCCATATGAAGGAATTTAGAACTGGTAAACAAAACCGCTTTTCTTCTATATTATTATAATAATTATTAGTGGTTTATTATTAAAAAACAGGTGCTGATAACTATTCACCTAATTTTTTCTTTCCTGGTTTTTGAGATCTTACAAGCCTGTAAGAGGGAGCAGCATCAGGGAGGTGCCCTGGACACAGCTCACCCCAGCTGCCCTGCTCCTGGCTGGGATGTCAGAACAGCTGTGGCTGCAGACCCTGCCCTGCCACCCCGTGGGGAACCCTGTCACTCCTGGCAGCCCAGTCCCTGTGAGCAGCTTGCTCATGATGGCAGAAATCTTGTTTTTGATGGGTGGAGATAAGAGTTTAACCAGCTAGATTTACTCTCTCCTCAGACATGTGAGAATTAGCTCCAGAACAAGAGAGACAGGAGGGCATGCAGGCATGGTCATAGTGCTGCTCTGACAGCCCTTCTACTTTCTCTTTCCTCCAAGGCTCGAAATAAGAAAGTTTTAAGATACATCTGAGCTCAAGGCTTGCTCCTATAAAAGAAAGAATAGCTAAAAAACCTTGGTCCCACACCAATCCTTACTCTCTGCTTTCAGCCATGTGTTCCACCTTTTGTTGATTTTGTAGCTTACTGTGTCCCTACACAAATTGATTTCATTTTCTATTCGGTAAAAAGCAAAAGAAAAGAAGGTGAAATTAATATAGACCCTGTAGATCTTCACGCTGATATCAGTATCACAAACACTGTAATCATCATCACCTTGCACTGATACTAAAAAAATGACATCTTTCCTCTGAAACATCTATGCCTTCCCTACTTTTTCTTTGCCCTCACAGAGCTTGTGCAGGCAGGCAGGGAGCTGAATCTGAAAATTAACTATTGTAAAAGAAATCCTCCATATATGTCAGGTTTGACTTGTGCTAGTTGCCTGATCCAGTTCACCACATGGTCCTGTTAATACGCCAGTGGGTGCAAAGCATCCAGCTGTGCAGAGCAGGGAAGAGGAAAAACTGTCTCTTTTGGAAGCTCAATTGATATCAACTTAAAATGTGACAGCCCAATGAGAGGTGGGGTAAAAGGCATACTAGTCATAAATTTTTAAACAGTAATTCTCGAGGATGCATATCCAAGAAGTATAGGAATATGTGGATAGGCATCTGCACCTCATTGCAAACCTAAGGAAGAGCCAAAAATAAGTTTCAAGTGTGAAACTCTGTTCAGTCATATAATATTGAAAGTTATATGATATTTAAGCACTCTGAAGTCACAGTGACACCAATAACTTCAAATGTGTTGCTTATTTTGTTGACTAAGTACATAACTGAGATTGTTATGGGCATTGGAAAACCTCTAAGCTCTACTGACAAGACATTGGTAAGGATGGTGGAAGCCAAACAGCCTTTTATCCTCAATTAACTTCCCTTGCTTGGGTTTTTTGAACACTGGACTTAGATAATGACAGCAGCATCAAGATGTTTAGAATACTGACATCCTTCCTGCATTTTAATGATAAAACTAGATTTTCCCAGATAATTTCAGCAGTTTTTTTGTTGTAAAGTGTAACCTAAAAGCTCTGAAATCCCTTCTTAAAATGATCTGTTCCAGAAATTCTTTCAAAGATTTTTTCATCCAACATACCAACAAAAGATATGATTTTGCATCGTTCCAAGTATACCCTCTTTTATGATGAAATGTCTATCACCAGGCCTCACCTCCAAATACTTCATACACAGCTCCCATCTGAACTCAGTGAAAGTTCTGCTGTACAGACAAGTTCAATGAATCAGTCCTGAGTTAGAAACTTCTTTGGATGAGAACTGTGTACTTGTGAAACAAATGTGTTTGATAGTTGAGTGAAAATTTTAACATGGAGGATATTTGTCATTTGGAAATAAAGTCAGTTTACAGTGAAAATGCTTGAAAAACTGCTGAATAAAAGAACCTGGAAGAGTGTGCAGAGCTCTTTGAAATCCATTTGTGTGGACAAACTGATACTGTACACACAATTTTGAGTTGTGTGTGTTTTTTTGTTAAAATTAATAAAATTAACTAAGACTGTAAAATAAAAGTAATTTCAAACTGAGAAATTATAACCTTTAATTTTTAAAACACCAAAATATTTTTATTCATTTTTTCAAAATCAGAAGTTTGGTCAAATTCTTAAATAGTCAGAAAACTGACTACTGCAAGAGTAAGTCTGAAGCAAAAATTGCATTCACTTTTCATACTCTGTTGTATAGAATATTTCCCAACAATATTAGATGTGAATTAAAATCCTATATATCCCAATACTCTATGAAAGAATTGTCAGTAAAATTGATATGTAAAGTATTCATGTAAACTGTGCACCAAATGATGAACTATTTTGTGTAACCAAAAGTGAATCAGTTTTTCTCCATAAAAAATTATACCAAGAGGGATAACTCACTGGAGACACTTGGAGACAAAAAAAAAAAGAAGAAAATAATGACCTTTAAGAGATTGTGTTCCAACTACTGGTATTTCAGACAGGCTTGGCTGAAAAATATGGGTGATTTTTGTGAAGTACTTCAGTCCTTTCTGAAGAAGATTACCATAAAATATTACATAATATAAACAAAGGACATGATTTCTATTTTATGAAGTATCATCTCAGAGCATTCAATGTTAGTATTGTGTTTAGCAACAAAATCCATCTCCTGGGTAACGATGTCAAGTGAAGAAAAACAGAATAAATGACAAAAGTTTCCCACTGTTGCCTAAACTTCAAAGCACACTACTAAACATATTGTGTATTTTAGATCATAAAAAACTTTGCAATCACTTCCTGCACTCAGAAACACAGGAAGCTAGAAATTTCTACTGAGCTTTTACTAAATTACCTACCAAGAATGAAGACAAAAAAAGAAAAAAAAAAACAAAACAGCCACTTCAAAGAAGCAAGGAAGTCCCTCTGTTTACCCACATATTTGTGCACATATTGTTTTTTTCATGTTTGAACATGTATGGACAAAAAGTAAAACAAATTATCCAAGCTTTCTCAAATTAGGATGCATCAGTAGTTTTCTCCCAGACTGTGCAGGGCTGTGCTGTTGAAGCTACCTATTCATCCTGTTGGAGTATAAAGTTGCACTAAAACTTGCGGTGTAACATAAAGCTGTATGATTTGTACTATTTAGTTACTGATAAGGAACATGAACATCAGAAGATGTAAGAAGTATGTTTCCTGAAATAACGGAAATTTTCAGTCAATCATAAGAAACCCAGTCCAGTTCCAGATGCTGGGGAATAGATTTTTTGTTCTGAATGATTTAATAGTGCTAGTCTCATTAGACTGCTTAGGAAATAAACATTCACTTCTAGTATGGTACTGTGGCCCCGTGAAGGGTGGAACGAATGCTCTGTGAGATCTTCTTTCTCAGGCATCTGTTTTATGGTTGTGAACCGAGGGCATTAGAACTCAATGATCTGCATGACACCTTCCTACCCTATATTTTCATATAGAAATAATGATCACAGTTGTATAGTCAAAGATTGAGCAAATATCATGTAAGTAATAGTATGGAAGTTTCTGTTGCTGCCAAGAAGATGCAATTTTTGTAAATCTGTCTTTAACAGGAAATGGAATAGAGTTCACATATGAAAGAGTTGTAATGCTTCGAAGGAGTACATACAGGAGAGATTCACTTGCAAATTGTCTTGGTTTAGGATGGTACTCCCTAATTTAGTTCGCCCACCACTCTCTCTGACTCCCCCATTTTTCCCTCCCCTTTCCCCCTACAATGGGAGGGATTTGAGAATTGGAGGCACAAAAGGCAAAGATCACTAGTTGAGATAAGAACAATTTACTGGAAACTTTAATAAGAAAATGAACAGTAACAGCTGCAGTGCTAATGACAGAGGGTAGAAGAAAAGAAACAACCCACAAGGAAAAAAAAAATCCCTCCACCATGTTTTCTTGACAGGAAGGAACCCCTTCTCCCTGGAAGAGACTCCCTTCTCTCTGCCCTTGGCAATGACTTGTGGTACAGAATAACCTCCAAGTCCTATCCATGCCGTCTCCCTGGAACTGCAAAAATTAATCCTGTCCTGGCTAAAACCAGGACACAAATAAAGAAGTAAAGCATCTGTTCTAACTTTCAGTCTTTGTGATATATATATGGGACACAAAAATTTTATAAATTTGTCAAAAGAAAAGAAACCAAACACCTCACGAGAGGTTATTTCCTTCCACTTCTCACTTTTTAATTCACCTTACACCACCACAAAGTCTTAGTATAAAAGTTTATAGAAACACTGAATGACATATTTTGCATTATGGCTTCTGGAACACTGGAAATGGGATTAGAAGAGAGTGATGTTGAATTTATAGGTTGAAACCCAGTTCCAATCTATGTTAGTGTGCAAGAATGATTTTTATTAGAGACTTATTCATGATGAACAAAATAGTACACATAGTTCCGTGTCAATGGGTACAGCAATTAACACAGTCATTAACACAGCAGTAGAACACAGTCATTGGAGAATCACAGTCTTTCTGTTGAAGCAATTGGAGGTGTTCATACCAGCTAAGTTTTATTTGGAAAACCCTGTAATTTGATTGCAATATATGAAAGTATGTTACAGAAGTTAACTGATACATTTATATACAATGAATGTTTTTAGTTAAACCCTACTAATTTAATAGGCAGATTCTCTTGACTTCACTGAGTCTGCACAAGGGAAAATAAAGGGATGCAATTGGCATTTACAGGTATGGTTACGCACCTACACTTAACAATAGGAAAATGAGGCTAAATTGCTTAATGGTGTATAGCACTTATTTGTTCTCCATTAGTAATGTTTTTTTTAATTATTATTATTTTAGATAAGTTCTATTTTGTAGTGCCAAACTTCAGAACAATATTACAACTTTTTTTCAAAAAGCAAGAAAAATAAGAAAACCTAGGGATGTACCTAGCAATTGAGGATGTGACTTTTCAGGATGAAAACTAGTTACTTATGGCATAATTTGAACTGACCTCCTACAACCCATAGCCTTCAAATCTGTTTTACAATATCGGCCTATAAAAATGAAAAATGTAAAATTCCCTAATCACAAAGAAGCTAAAAGCAGGATGACATTATAGAGCAGCAATTGGTTTGCTGAGGGCCAAAGAGAAATGTCAAAGTTAAACTTCTGAATTCTTACTCTAGTCTCCTTGCTAATTATTTTCTAACTTCACTACAGTTCTGTGCTTTACTCTTGCAAGCTTCCTAGTGGTTTAGAGCCCAGTTTAGATTACCACATGGTGCTACTTGTAATCGCCATGGGCTTCATATCTCTTTTAAGACAAAAAATAGTCAGAGACCATCATGTAGAAGGCAGTGGAGTTAAAAATCAGCCTGTAGGATATTTCATAGGCCAAATAGGCCTTACATTTCATATGTATGTTGGAGGAAAACTTTAAGTTATTACTATTGTAGAATTCTCCTGCCTGGTGTCTTGATTAAATTCTCTGGAAAATGAAAGCAACAAAAAGACAGCCATGAAAAATCTCAGTTTGCTCATTAGGTCACAAAACATTTTTTTTACTTTTTTTAAAAGACAGTTAACAACTAATAAATCATAACAAAACATTTCCCTTAAAAACAATTTGTGCAGTGAAGCATTTAGCTACAACAACTCCTTCGCTAAAGACAGATGGGATGTTGTCTCAGCAGTTTTAATGAATCAATTAGCAATCATGATATAAAATATATTAAAGAGGTACCTCAAAATTAAAAGTAATTACATTTATCTGGACGCAAAAGCTACATATTTATCCTTTGCTGTTGGATTTTTTCAAGTTAATACACTAAAGAGACTACCAAAAACTTACAGTGTTAGAAAACATGAAAAATACTGTCCCATTCACTTGCAGGAGCTTTTAACACAAATGAAGTCTATTTATAAGGAAGAAATAAACATAACATATAGGAGCTTTCAAAATGAGTATGAGATCACTAAGTACCCCTGGCAAATTTTCAAGTACAAAGTCTCTCTGGAAGAAACAGCCCTCAAAGCTCTTTAATTCTGTGAATATTGAAGAAATAACTAGTCCTCACAAGCAGTGTGTCCCTTTGACTTGAAAATAAAAAAGTACTGATGTAATCACCAGAGAGCAAATCAAAATGTTGACAGCCACTAAATGTTTTCCCAGTTTAATCTAAAATTAATAATTTACTAACTTACAAAAACTAGATATTACAAAATATCAGAATATGGGTGTTTCAGTCCTAGTGAAAGTCAGTGAGACCCGTGCTTTCCAGACATAAAATTCAGTAATGAGAAAATCCTCCCTTAGTGTAAGTACGTATCTCCTCCACTACCTATTCTTTTCTGCAATTACAGAAGAATAGTAGATGAAGCAGACACATGGAAAAGAATTCATAGAAAAAAAACCAACAACATGTGAAGAACTAAAATAATCCAGGTTACAGATTTTGGAGGTAATATTTATGTCTCCATACTAATACAGTGTATGTACTCCAGCAAAATTCAGTAATGAGTGCTACTTTTAACTATTTCCATTCACACTGCATACATACCAAACCCCAAACTCTACCGTTGTGCAAAATGATACTTTGTGTATTACTGTCATGGTTTGACTCTGGCTAAAAGCCGAGAGCCCACACATAGATCTAAAATCTCTCAGAGAGGGAAAAAAAA
>WEIV01008412.1:49352-65452 GCA_013390005.1 Calyptomena viridis
GCAGCTTCTTAAAAAACCCCCTCCCCTAGCCCCCCCCCCCAGCTAATAAAAACTCTGGCTACTTAAAACCACAACAATTACTTAATCTCTGAATCCCTCCACTATTAAAAGATTATATGCAAATTATTTTCAACATTATCACCTCACTGAGAGCCAACATAATCTAGTTAAATTTCCTCTCAGAAAAGTTCTACATATGAAAAATGGCAGTCCTTTAGAATTTCAATTTAAATCTGCAAGAAACAACAAAATTAAGTTAGGTCCCTTCATTTATTAAATGAAATGTTTTTAAATTATTGGATTGGAAATTCAGTGATGAAAAACTTTCCAACTCTTCTCCAGCACTTTCCATCAAAGAGCATACTTTTATGCTAGCAAAAGAACAGCAAAGCAGTTTGTGTCTTCAGAGAATGAGAAAAGGTTTTATACAATACATCTTTTGATTTTATGCTCAGTGATGAAGCTGTGCAATTTCTTATGTGGACAATACATTCTCTCAACATATGTGTTGCTTCTCTAGTTCCAGCTACATCAATAGGTGGCCTTTAACAACAGATATTTCTTTTTTTTCCTCCCACTGGCCTATTGTGCAACTAAAAAAAAAATTGGGCTCTTACTGCTGTGAAATACATATATCACTTGCTGTTATCGTTTGCGAAACTGAGCATTCGAAGGAGTTTTGGCCATCACTCCCACCATTCAACATGCAGCAACTGGGAATCAACTTCAAAATTGCACTTATCTCCATTATTTAAAAGCAAAATTAAACCTCAAGTTTATCCATGAAATGCAGAATTATAGGTTTATTTTAGATTTTCAAGTTTTAAATTTATTGGAATCACCTGAAATGAAATTGAGACAGAGAAATACACAGTCATAATAAATATAAAATAAGTATTTTGAGGATTTGAATGGCAGATTCTGCAAATGATCTCAAGGCATGTTGCTATGAACGGACCTCAACATGCTATTACCAATTCCTGAAGGTAAATGAATCTGGGGAAGGAAGTATACTAACTCCCTTCTTCATGACCAGAAAGAACAGAGTCTATTTAAAAAAAAACCAAACACCAACATAATTTACACAGTGTACAAGGTCTCTCTTCTGCTCTCAAAATTTTCAGCTTTATTCTTTTTAGCGTTTTGGGTTTTTTTCTCTATAAGTCGTAGAGTCTGTAAACTCAAGGACAGAATGATATGTCTACATATCTATCTTATTGAAATGTCACTGAATCATACCAAATCTAACGATGCAAGTTTTGACCTCAGGCTATTTCAGCTCCCTGCAGAGACCTTCTTCTACACAACATGTTTCTTCTAGAGGCCTCAACATGCAAGCAGAATTTATAGCAGAAACTTTTTTTTTTCCCCCCCTCTTAAAAATATAGTGAAGTGATATATGTGATACAATGAAGGAAAAAAATGTAGTAAGTAAAAAGCACTTTTCAGATTCATGCATAACTGAGTGCTCTGCTGCTTTGTATTTAAAGTCCAGTCTAATAAAAGAAACCCCACCAAAACAACAAATGAACAAACACCTCCCTCACAATGTCCCTTTGAAGCAGTGGCATGAAAAAGGCTTATTCTACAGATTCTCTGTGTATAATAGGTATAAGTATTCTTAAAGATTATAACTTACAGTCTCTATGATAAATTTGTTGATATTTCCAGGTTCTTTTAATCACAAACTCATCTACAAGTATAATGCAGAAACTTCAAACTGCAATTTAGCACTCATAGTTATTGCAATAAATACCAAAGGTATAATGAGAGGAAACAATGTAAGTCAGATTTTAAATTCAAATGTTTTCTCAAAGGTTGACCTCAAATATCAAAACTGGAATTCTGTTATGTTGCAGATATAAAAATGGAATACATACTCTGCAAAATTCCTGCTTTAAAGAGCATAAAATATGTGCACGTAATAAAGGAAAATAACAGAAAAAAATCACCACTATCCACATTTCAGAAATCCTAAATTTAGACCTACTGAGATTCTGTAACCAGCTAAACATTTACTATAATAGGACAGTAATGGTGGAGTACTCATATCAGTAAGTACATGTGCAAAATCAATCATCCTAGCCTAGATGACTGATCTATAAAGAGTCCTAAGCATTAGCAGACTGAATTCCATGCCTTCTACCTCATCAGGCATTAGATTCATGCTTACTGTAGAAAATCATAAAAAAAATCTTGTGCCACAGAAATCAAAAATGTTGAAGACAGGTCTATTTAAAGTGACATCCTTTTGTGGGGTCTAGCTACATGGTCTAGACATGGGTGTTGCAAGGATTCTTATCAGAATAGCATATAGTAACATTTCCTGTGAAGATCCAGCCATTTCAAAATCTATATAGGTTTAGGATATGTAGAAGAAGAACTACATTTAGGCATGAATTTGAGAAGAAAGTGCCTGGACTTAGGTGTCTAGACTGGTCTAAGTTACATTTAATGTCTTCGGGCATTTGTCACAGTGAATTTTAACATTGGTAATTCATGTTTCCTGAATTTCAATTAAGTAATTCAACCATCAAACCTTACATTTTTTGTTTAAAGCCTTAGCTGTGAAAATAATGAACTTGATGTTAAAGTCTTTGATGATCATGATTCCTTAAAAGCTGTATGTATTGGGTTTCTGTGGCCAGGTTTTTTTGGTAGCGGGGGGGGACCTATGGGGAAAGCTTCTTTGAGAAGCTGCTGGAAGCTTCTCCCATCTCCAGCAGAGACAATGTCAGTCAGCTCCAGGCTGGACATGCTGCTGGCCAAGGCCAGGCCAATGAGGAGTCATAGTAACACTTCTGTGATAACATATTTAAAAAGGAAAAAAAAAGGTAGATGGCAGAAGAAGATGGCCACTAGAGAAGAGCAGGGTGAGAAGTTGAGATTAACAACAATGCAGACACCAAGGTCAGTGGAGAAGGAGGGGAAGGAGATGCTCTAAGTGCCGGAGCGGGGCCCCTGCAGCCTGTGGTACAGACCATGGTGGAGCGGGTTGTCTCCCTGCAGCCCGCGGGGAACCATAGGGAGCAGAAAATCCACCTGTAGCCCATGGAAGAGCCCACACCAGAGCAGATGGATCCTGGAAGGAGGCTCTGACTCCATGGGAGGCCCATGTCTGGAGCAGGGTCCTGACAGGGTCCGGCAGCACGTGGGGAGAGGAGCCCACCTTGGAGCAGGATTTCCTGGTAGGAGTTGTGGCCTGTGGGGGACCCACACTGGAGCAGCCTATACCTCAAGGACTGCGCCTTACGGAAAAGTGACCCACGTGGCAGCAGTACCTGAAGAGCTGTTGTCCGTGGGAGGGACTCACGTGAAACAGTTTTGTGAAAGACTGTTTTTCCATGGAGGAGACCCCATGAGGAAGCAGGCAAGGACTCTCTCTCAGAGCAGTGGCAGAAACAACATCTCACTACAACCCCCACTCCCGTCTCCCTGGGCCACTGGGGGAAGGAGGTAGATCTTAGGAAGAGGGAGAGGTGAGGGGAAAAGGTGTCTGTAAGACCTATGAACTCCTCTGTTGACTGAGGTCGTTAAGTTCTATTAACAAATGAATAGACTTGGCCTGATGGTTTTTGAGCTAGCTGTGATCAAGGTTGGAACCATGGCCTTTACAATGGTAACAAGGTAACCAACGTTGGGCAAAACTAAGCCAACCAACCAAAGGTTACTACTTTGTTGCTTGGATACGGTTTTCCATGTATGGAGGTGTTCTTGGAAAGATCTAGATAGAGAATTAAAAAGACAGACAGACATAACTATGAGACAACCAAGAGACAGCCATGAGAGAACAATGAAAGAAGCTGAAGCAGGAGAGAGAAGGAGAACCATGAGAAAGCTATGAAAGAAAACCATGCAAAAGAACCCTGGACCTTAACTATGTATGTATGTGTTTGTGGCATGTAAGATATAGAGATGTAAAAATTAATATGAATAAAAGTCTTTAGTTAAGTCTCCGAGACTAATAATAACTAAAGATATAAAAAACTGTAATGCCACACTTCTCACTCTTAAGGTCTGATTTTGATAATAATAAATTCTTAATATCCCCAGTTGGAGCCTGTTTTGCCTGTGAAATAATTAGTGAGGAGTTTCTTATGGTCCTTATCACAAAGTTTGTTATTTTTTTTAATCTCCTCTGTCTGTTTGAAGGGCGGGGAGTGAGAGAGCTGGCTGTGTGAGTGAGTCCTTGGCATTTGGCCAGGGTCAAACCACTAAACTGTATCATTTTTTTCTCTGTGTATATAAGCTAATCTTATTGAGCAATTGCCTTTTTAGAAGACAGGTACTGTTTTAGGGTTTTTTTTGAGATAGAAGGAGCCTGAAATGTTCTAAGGGAAAAAGACTACCCTTGTATCTTGCTAATACATCTCATCAATTCATTACTTGGTTGAGGGAAGGCAGAGAACAGAAAAGTTTCACCATTAATAGTTACATTGGTATTTCTACCATGGCCATTAACACTTCTTTTATAAGAAGAATGTTTTCCTTCCCTACTCATAACCAACTAGGCAGAACTATGCCACAGGTTTTTGGGATCACCAAATGAATTCAGCATAATAAATAAGCCAACTACAGAAAACTTGCAGTAGACCGCAGAGCACATACAAACCCCCATAACATCCCAAAACAAAGCACACAGGAGGTGGCAATATCAGGTGGTGGGTTGTCTTTTGTAAAAAATTATCATAAGATTATAAACACCTGCATTGGGCTGAATACATGTCTTTATCAGCAATCTTTCACTAATGGCTGTATGTTTTCTTGTTGTCCAGGGGAAAAATGAGAGAAAAAAAATTTTTTTTTTAAATAATTCTGTAAAAATGCCACTTCACCAAAAAAAAACCCCCAAAAACCCAATGCTTAGGAATTGCCCAAATTACTCTAACTCTGTGTTGTTTACCTCATCAGTTTATCTCTTCCTCTCATACTCTGCTCAAATAATTATATCTAAAAAAAAACTCCAACCAAAAACAAAACCAGAAAAAATCTACTAATCCATAGAATCACTTGGAAATCACTCAGAAATTGCTTTTAATTAAGTAGTGGCAGATCTCATTAGCAATTCTGAACTATTATTCAAATAGGGAAGGGAAAATCAATCAATCAAACAAACAAATAAACAAACAGAAAACCAACAGTGATTACTACTTAATATTCAAACATAGAGCAACTATATGTTGCCAAGACATCCAAGATTCATCTGATCCTGTCTTTGTACCTGGAAGATAAACTGAATTTTCCTTCTTTCTGACATAGGGATGTCTGGGCTTGTTAAAATTCAATGTTTACTCACACAGAAAAGAATAATCTTCCTTCAAGAAAATTGAGGGGTTTAATTATGGTTAAATTATGCAACTGTTCCTTGGCTACGTAACTATTCCTATAGAGAGAGACAGAAGGCCATTTAGTATTATTTAGTATTATTATTAATGGCTAAAAATTGTCTTTCTATATGCAAGTACATTTATTTTTTTCAACAGTGCATAATACTCTCATAAGTTATAAAAGTAATTGTTAGCAAATAGTCAGAAAGGCAACAAATTTTTATAAAATTTAATATAGAATTAGATGAATATGTGTCCTTTAAAATTTGGAAATACTTCCAATTTTGATTTAAAACCACAAGGAATACTATCTTTATTTGAAAAAATATATCAAAAATTTGAATCAGTTCATTTCATTAACATAGGAAGGATATACAACATTTAAAGTATTATATGACTGAGTATAAAGTTATTAAATTAAGAAATGGAAAAAATATTCAGTATTAAAATATTCAGTAGTCACATATTTCTTCAACTCTGCATCAACTAGTCAAGCCAAAACCACTGACTATGAAGAGCTTCAGATGTGCTGAAGATGGTGACTGAAAAGGAGAATTAAACTTCTAATGGAAGTGTTGAAAAATGTCAAGAAACATGCATTAAAAAAAAAAAAGCAAGCAGATCCTGAGACACAGTGGAATCTGTATTAGCTCATATCACATAGAAAAGTGACAGTACAGTAATTACAGACAGACTGATTCTTCAACTCAAGAAGACAAACAGGACAGTGGGATTATTAGGAAATGACTAGGAAAAAATATTTCTAAAGACACACAGCACCGCAGAATGACTGTTTTCTTATGTTTAAATAAAACATTGTGCACACTGCCTATTGTAGGGTCACTAAGAGTCTTAATCTTTAATACCCCTGCATCCAGTAATTTTCATACATTCTGAAAATTACCCCCCAGGCCTCGTCTTTTCCAAGCTGAACAGTTCTGTGTCTCTCATATTGTACTCATAGGACACATTTTCCAAAGCCCTCATTACCTTTGTGGCCTGTTGCTGTGGACTTGCTGTGATACATTCATATTTCTCTTGTACTCGACAGTCCAGAATTGGACATGGGACACAGCGCTCCAGGTGCAGCCTGGCCTGCACTGCTTAGAAGGGAAGGATCATCTACCTTAACCTACTAGCAATGCTCTTCCTAATGCAGCCCAGGAAGGTTTTTGGCCTTTGCTGAAAGGGCTCATTGTTGGCTAATTTTCAACTTGTTTCCACCAGTACCCTGAGTTCTTTTTCTGCCTATCTGCTATCATATGGCCTTCCCCTGGCACACATTGGTGTATGGGGTTTTTCTTTGCCAGGTGAAGGAATATGTCTTTCCCCTTATAAGGGCTCTGTCAGTCCACTTCTTCAGACTACTGAGTCCTCCTGAATGGCAGCACAACAGAGTGTAAAACCTGTGATTGGCATTTAGCTGGCTAGAACAAATGATTTTCAACACACGGGGAAAATGCATATACCCTGGGCACAAACAATATTCATTACAGTCTACACAGCAAACAAGTTTTTATATTTAGGTATCTGGATTGGATTGCAACTACTCAAATATAATCAAAATGAATTTTGGCCTTATCATGTCTTACACATTTAGTTTGATTTTATACGATGGTTTTCTAGTGCTAATAACTTTGGCAAATGTTAATCCTTCAGACTAAATACCTGCAGACTGGAATCGATATTGCCAATGTAAATGATAAAAAATGCCCCAAATCAATCTCAGGTTATCACAATGTGTTACAAGTCATCAGGTATTTTAAATTTTAAATCATGAATACTTAATTACCTTCTATTTTTCAACTTCCCTAACAATTAATTTTGCAAGTTCTTCATCGATAGAGAAAATGCTACATTTTGTACAGCATCACACCTTCTCCTGGTCTTTCTATATCCTTCCCCTCTTTCCATAGCTGAGGATGTTCTCATTTTCCCATTGTATAAATGACAGACAGCTTGGTGTGTAAAGACAGAAAAGGTGGCAAGGAAAGAGTGTCATGTATCTGGGTCATTTTTCAAAATACAAAAAAAAATGAAAAGAACTATACTGCTCCATTTCAGCACTTTGCCTGCATATTTATTTGTCAAAAAACCTGCACAATTCCTAAAATATGAGTTTCACTCTATAGATAATCTGCCCTTTTCTGCAGAGTGAGGTTGAAAAAAAAGGAGGTTCAAAGAGTGTTTACCTTTTGACAGTGTTTACCTTTTGACAGTTTACAGACCTTGTTCAGATTCCTAAAATCCGCTGTGATTTGATGACTAAAATAATTTGAGGCCCTGATAACTTATAGATACAAACTGCCATGAGTGAAAAGGGAGCTCGTTGTTGCAGACATCACCTGATACAATGCATTTGCTTTCAGTCATGCAATGTGCTTGCAGCTGCTCAGCTTCATAGCTTTCCTCTTCCCACACTACTGTTTCAGAGACTCCCCTTCCAGAAACTTCAGCTCAAACCTTGATTCCTCTCTATAAATATTTCTATCTATAATTATTCCTCTGCTTGCCAGTGTGCTCATTAACTGGGAAATCACTTAACAAAACTTAAGTCCTGTAAGTATGCAGAGGCAAGGATGGCCTACCATCTATTTCTCTCACATATGTAGTTCACTGCACGAGAGGCTAAATATAGACATAGAGAATCCAACACTGTTAATTTGAGGTAATTTCTAAGGAAATGGCAAATGAAGCTGTTTCTGTTTCCTTTTTCAACAATAACTATGCTGCAAAGCAACTCTGTCAAGAACTGAATAGGCAAGACAATTCAGGCTTAACATTGACACCTTAATTGCAAATAACAGCCTGCCTAAGTGCTATAGTGACAAGTATGTCTGTGAGTATGGGATTTAATGTGTCAATTTGTTTGGACGCAGATGTGGATGAAAAACCATACAAGTCATTCTGCCAAGATTAGAGGTAAAAGTTATACATAATTTCTCCTTGGGACCATACATTGTAGGCAACCTAGATAAAATCATGTCCTCCTATCTTCCCTGTTGACAGTGAGTTGTGCATATTCTAGATAATATTTCCGTGACTATGCAGATCTCCATCTACATTCTTGATCAGTCTTGCCCTACTTTGCAAAATATATCTGCTATATATTACATAGAATGGGATGTAATTTTTGATAATAACTTTTTCCCTGTTAGACAGCATTTCATATTGTACACAGGAACATTCAAAAGTGATTAGTTGTTGATCATGGTTTGTTTGTTTGTTGTTTGTTTGTTTTTAAATAAAATTTTTAAAAAGGCAAGAGATATAAGCAAATGAATTTGTACCACTTAGTTTATCTGTCTATTATTTATATTTCTATTGAGGATATAAATCATTTGTGTGAGAGTCTCGTTCCATTCCTCAGGTACAAACAGAATGTGCTTTGGACACGTATTCAGTGCTGATATCTAACATGTGCCTCAGATAGCAAGGGTGATTATAGTGTATAAAATCTAGGAATCTGTCACAGACATTGTTAATGAGGAAAGAACACAATACTGAGAGGTGGTCACATTGAGGTCAGAGATACAGTTAATGCTAGACGGATTACAACAAGCTCTGAACTGTCCTGCAGAAAAGACACAAAAGAAGCTCTAAAGGGATCAGCATGAGATCCTTTAAACCTTTGGACCTGAGGTGAAGAAAGAGATCAAACACCCCTTAATCAAGGGTGCTTAAAAAACACAAAGATAAATCTCCACCAGACATACAAATATCAAGCAAACCTGTTAGGGAGACCAAATTACTTGACACTGGGTTATTTGGTTCTACAGCGACAGAGTAAAATACAACCCCTAACAACACTCTTTTAAACCAAATAAGATTTTGATATCATAATAATTTGATATCTGAATCCAAAGATTATGATATCCAAAAGAAAAGCAGCTGTGTCTAAAGAAGTTTTAGGGACAGTAAGACTTTTGATACCTGAAGTATCCACTGAACAATGAGAAGGGATCAATCAACAGAACAAAAATTTGCTCCTAGACCTGAATTTCTGTTATTTTGCCTCAATATACTTTGGATACCACATCATCCCTGAGAATTTGGAAAACATTCACTGTTCAAGCCATACTTCTGACAACTTTTTTGAAAGAAAACCTCAGCAGTCTAGCCTATTACCTAAATCCAGTGTTCGAGATCTGACAATAATCTTTTCCAGCAGGGATATTAATCTCCTGAAGTATGCCAAGATTCATTTGAAGACCTTTTTTGTAGCTCAAACCCTATTCACTCTTATAAATAATTCAAACCAGAATTTAATTTTTTTTCCTTAATTTTCTCTATCAGATTTCAGTGTTTCAAGTCTTTTACCAGACTCAGTATCAGGTCATGTTCTTACAGACCTAATTTGTGTTTTTGAAAAATACTGATGCAATGTTATCAATTTATCCTCTTCCTTCTGTACAAAAAATATGGTCTTAATATAATTATCTTTTTTCCCACTCACAGTTTCAGGGTATCTACCCCTGATCATATTGACTACTTGTTTCTGAAGGTTATGTTTAAACTCACTAACAACATTTTTCTACTCATGATTTACATTGATTTCTTCTTTTTATATATTTATACACACACTCCTGCTCTTGTATAAAAATACGGAACATTTGAACTCAAATTTCAGAATGCTGCAAATGATAGTAATACTATCAAAGGACAAAAAAAAATAGTAAGCAATTCTCTATCACTTTGTGGCTTGGATGATTGCCAGTTCTGCACTGCAATCATGCAAGCTCATACAGTTCATATAGACATATTTTTGATCATATTGCAAGTTTTATCTTTATTTCTTATTTGTTGAATCTGATTATTTTTTTAGATGAATAAGCTTTCTTACCTTCAAAATAATATAGCTTTCTTAAATTAAGATGCATATATCTTTTCTTGATCAATTTTCATTTCACAACTTTGACTTCTGTTTCAACATCTGAAGATATAAAAGGCTAATCTGTGAAAGTGCTGTACCTCCATGCTAAAAATGTATTTGTTTTTTTCTGTTGATTAAAAACCACATGACAAATCCAAAAGAAAAAAAAAATTGTCCATGACCTTCCAACACTCAGAGAAGAAATATTTAACTGTTTTAATCAACAGAAAAAAGCTCTTCTGGCTGATTCAATGAGTAAAAGTAAATAAAGGAGATTTATTTTCACTGGAGGAAAGGGTGAGGAATGACAGCTTGGCCACCCACTTGTTTATATATCCACCTAACCGACATGCACTTGTTTTGCTGCTGGTCCTTTTTCTCTTAGTATGTTTGCTTTGTTTTTGCAGATGAAGGAAGCAATGGGGGAGATGCTAGTTGAACTCTGGTATGGAGGACAGACACAGAGAAAGCAGGATGGCTTCCAGCTTTCAATTAATAATTACACAAAATCCTCAGGGATCTATAAGTGGCAGACATTTGGAAGAAATTAAATGCTAATGTGTGCAGTTGTACTTTTTACACCCACAGACATCAAATGTATAAAGACACTAGCTTCTCTTCTGTTGCAGCAAATTTATAATAAATGCACAAGGTATAAGGTTAAATCTTATGAAGTAAGGTAAGAATTCAATACCAAATCATGCACTTGCAATATAACATGAGACTAGACATTTTCAACCTCAAACTGTTTAAATAAATGATGAACNTGGATACCCACATAAGCAGACTTTTAGAAACCAGTCAGCAGCTAAAAAGTATAAAGAGTTGACAAGTTATACAAAATATATGATTTGAAATAGGAGAGAAAACAATGGAATTTAAAAGGAAAAAGTTGATTATGTGGCTTTGGATGTCTTCAAAGAACAAAAAAAAAAAACAGCTGTTTCCTTAGAAGCCTAAAATTGGGTACTGGCTGAACACTTCACTGAATTGTCCCTTAATCTTAATGCGGTTTGTGTGACTTAAATGTTATCTATATCTGAATAAGGATCATTTCACAGTTAGTGAAGAGAAATAGATATTGTAAAGACAACTTAGATTACTAATGTTTAGGGTTTTAATGCTGAGATGAATTATGCCTCAAGTTCTTACCGACAGTAATGATGGACATTATTTATTGCTTGTTGCAGTTAGCCTAAGGTAGAGAGTGTTGAAAGCAGTCTTTGTGTATGTGGACAGGCTTTAATTGATGCTGTAAGATAAGAGAAGCAGAGAAGTAGTTTAAACATACACTTCTGACAGCATGAAAAGTTGTGACTGCTGAGATCCTTTGATACAGGAAAACTGAATGCCAGCACCAGCCATTTGTTATGCATCTACTGAATCTGAATGAGCCAATCAAGGTATTCTCTACGTCATCCCAGTAGGCACAATGTCCTTAATTGCTTAGAGAGAAAATCTGAGGGCAGTTAAAGTGTTAATCCAAATATTTAAATGAAACAAACAAACAGAAAAAGAAAACAACAGATTACACTCAAGACATATTCTACTTCTCAAATTCGTTTCTTAACACAGGTTATCAGACTGAAAACTGTCTCACCCAGGCATTTTCATGGAATCAGAGCAGGACCAAGTAAGGTCCCAATTTTTCATTTCTGTGCTTATTACGCTGTTCAGAATGAACATGCATTGGAAGAAATCCATCCTGATGCCTACAAACTAGACCTACAAACCTTGTAGCTTGTGAAAGCTGTTGTGAAATAATAGAATAGAATAAGAATTGAACTGACTGTGGCACGGAGAGAGAGAATTACAACAACTCATTCGATAGACTGGCCAAAAATTATCTTTGCCTTACTGGTAGCACATCTTTTATTCTGGCCTCCTACTCCTGNAAATAAATGATGAACATTTTTTTTTAAGTGCAAAAATATGGCACTACTGCAGAATTAGAGAAGATCCTTGTTGAATACTGCAGTGTGAATTATGCCCAGGAGAATACAGTAAATGATGTTCTGTGATGGCATTAAAGTTCTTAGGCATAAGCTCTTGATACCTTCATTCAGAGAAGTAAAATGTTTTAAGTATATTCCACTTAAGAACTTCGAAAAATATTTCAGCAGCTCAGAAGAAAGAGCGTGTATCAGTAATGGCACAAGCTGAGTCAGCTCACGGTCAAAAACTCATGTTCTTTTTCATACTCGTCTTTTTTTGTAGGTTATGACAAATGTATGCATGTGGATAAATAGCAAATCANTTATTTATTGCTTGTTGCAGTTAGCCTAAGGTAGAGAGTGTTGAAAGCAGTCTTTGTGTATGTGGACAGGCTTTAATTGATGCTGTAAGATAAGAGAAGCAGAGAAGTAGTTTAAACATACACTTCTGACAGCATGAAAAGTTGTGACTGCTGAGATCCTTTGATACAGGAAAACTGAATGCCAGCACCAGCCATTTGTTATGCATCTACTGAATCTGAATGAGCCAATCAAGGTATTCTCTACGTCATCCCAGTAGGCACAATGTCCTTAATTGCTTAGAGAGAAAATCTGAGGGCAGTTAAAGTGTTAATCCAAATATTTAAATGAAACAAACATACAGAAAAAGAAAACAACAGATTACACTCAAGACATATTCTACTTCTCAAATTTGTTTCTTAACACAGGTTATCAGACTGAAAACTGTCTCACCCAGGCATTTTCATGGAATCAGAGCAGGACCAAGTAAGGTCCCAATTTTTCATTTCTGTGCTTATTACGCTGTTCAGAATGAACATGCATTGGAAGAAATCCATCCTGATGCCTACAAACTAGACCTACAAACCTTGTAGCTTGTGAAAGCTGTTGTGAAATAATAGAATAGAATAAGAATTGAACTGACTGTGGCACGGAGAGAGAGAATTACAACAACTCATTCGATAGACTGGCCAAAAATTATCTTTGCCTTACTGGTAGCACATCTTTTATTCTGGCCTCCTACTCCTGCTCAGTTTCTTACAGTGTCTGGAAACACAATCCTCAAGGTGGTCATTGTTCTTTTTGGTCTTGTTTAGTAAAAAAGCATTCAGGTTTGGGGAGTGGTTTGTTTGGGGGTTCTGGGGTTTCTTTTAGGATAAATTCAGAACTTAAATTAAAATGCACTAGGAAAGTATTTCTTAGTGCTAGGACTATATATGCTACCAAAACCAATGCAACTTTGTTTGTTTGTTTACATATATTACATGGAAAAATGTGTGGGAAATCAAAGCACGCCAACTGAGAAATCAAACTGCCGAACACACTTTTTCCTTTACCTTTTATCAACATAAAGGACCATTTTCCTTAGCAACCGCACTACTGAGGAGCAATAATCCTTCAATGTTTTTCAAGTTAATAATCCTGATAATGGTTTCAACAAACAAAGTTAGTAGCAAGACGAAATGCATTTTAATGTTTTTTAAGAATAGTCTTGATTTTCTGTGCAAATTAAATCTCCTATCACATTAGGCTAAGCTCTAACCTCCCCCCATCAGGTAGTTTTAGATTACTGGACCACTTAAATAAAATTAGAACAGTGCTATTACTTTAATATCTAATCCTAGTACATAATAAGAATACTGCAGAGCATCTTCAATGCACTATACATAATTAACTCTTCCACAATTATGAACTTGGAAAAAAGTCTCCATTGAAGAACATCAGTGGGTACCACAAATCCAAAGAAAAACAGAAAGGCTTGATGTAATTGTTTGATACCAAAGTATCTTCTTGTTCACAGAAAGATATTTGCTTTACTAAAACTTTCCAAACTTCTGCACCCCCATATAGCAAATATTTAATACTTTAATTCTTGAGTAGCTATTTTCTCACAATCATGCTGAACTGTGCATTCACTGAAGCTGAGATATTAGCCAGATGACTGGAAGCTATGCAGTGGCTACTTAGCAGAATATAGATAAGATTTATGAAAAACTATTGCTCATAGTACAATGTTCATTCTTGTGAAATGTCAGTGAGTTAACTGGTTTATATCAGAAAAGTGAAATTCATATTGCCAGTCGTAGCATAAATCATTTATAGTTGCAGCCATGTACTGTCATGCATCATCATTCATTTTCCAGTCAGCAATATATGGATTGACTTTACTATTGTTTAGGGAAAGATTCCTAAAACTTCCCATAGTGGTTGGCAGTTACTATAGAAAAGTCTAAAAAAATGATGTGGCAGTATCATGAATTTTTGGTAGTTCACGTACAGTTTAATAACTTTTCAGGAACTTATGATATCAACTTATTGCAAACATAGTTGTACAGGGTACAAAGAGTATTCTCTAGCCCTTCCCATTTCAGGAGTTTCTCCTTCATGAAGCTCTTGAAAAAGTCTAGGACTCAAGACATAAAGGACCTTTGTGAATTATTTTTTAACTGCTAGCTTGGGAAAGAATACACATTTCTCTGGACAAAAGAATTAATATTCATGACTGCAGAAGCATAGTCACATCCTTGACTTTGCATTACAGAGTATGCAAAGATGAGTAATTCTATTGAAATGCATATGATTAAAATGCAGATCGGCTAAATGTACCTTTTCATCTTTGCAGGTTGCAAATTGTTTTGTGAACCAGAGGATTAAATAATAACTTTGCCTACATAACCCCACAGGAGACCTCCACAGAGACTGAGTTGTCTTTTAAAAGAAAGAAAGAATCATTTCTCTTTCTTGACTTGAAAGACAGGATAAGCATTATCTCCAGGGCAGACTTACAACCCATAAATATGGTTCCCCAGGCTGTGAGAAAGACTACACAGAAACCATAGTACTGTCAGCCCATATATTCTGCTCTAGGTCGTTTGAGGCACTTTTGTCTCTCTGCTGCATATAATACATCTTATTCTAGGAACCTAAGTATTCACAGGATATATATTTTGCTTAAGGTCCAGTGATATAAAATTTAGGAGTTGCAGCATCAGCTCAGGATTCCCCTTCCAAAACACAGGAAAATGAATCTTTGCTTTCAGAATCTTTGGTTTGATATGGCTTGTTTCATCTGAATCAAAACCACAATTTTTTCTCTTCAGGAAAATATCCCAGTTGCAAAGTCACTGAGCTCTCTTTTCTCTCTGTTTGATGTTCCCTGCCTCATCTTGGAATGGGAGATGTTGATTTTCATGTTGGCGAGGTAAAACTTCTGAGTTGGCAGAACCCTTTTTTCCCTTTCTGACCCAATGCATGTGTTTGGGATGGATACTTATACATGTACTGATATAATTTCTAGTCATTCCTTGCTGTCAAAATTCCTATTGGAACAAGCCCCTCTAAAAAGGAATCTAAATGAATTTATAGAATAAAAATGTCACCCTGGATTTATCCATCATATTTTTCTTTAATATATAAGCTTCATTGACTCAGGTTACTTTGCATGCTATTAACTGTCAATATTAGTAATAGCAAGAAAGCTATTACCAACTCTGATTTAGGGACCTAAACTACTAATTCTTATGAGACTCTGCACAGTGCTGTGCTAACAGATCTCTCATCTGACTCAGAGACCTTGGAACAGCACTGAGATTTTGCTGTTCACAAAAAAAACCCAACAAAAAACCCAGCCCTTCTCAGTCATTAGAACTGCAAGCAGAACTGGCCCTGACAAAAGAAGATGAACTATGGTTGAAGAAGTGATGGGGCTGGGGCTGGAAGCTCTAGCTCTAGGGAAGAGAAGAATCTACCTATGGTACTGATTGAGCATGAGTATCACAGAGAGGTTTTATGTATGGAGTGGCCCTGTATAGTAGTTGTGCAGGTATGACTACAGTTAACAGTGGGAATTTATGGATATAGTTGTAGAAACTTGTGGAAGCAGGAAAATATACTGACATTGCAAAAAATCCTGTACTAGTTGTGTGTATGTAGATAGATATATATATA
>WEIV01008412.1:65484-98145 GCA_013390005.1 Calyptomena viridis
TATATATATATAATATTTTAATTGCTTCAAATTAAAATACTGTTTTCCATTTATCTGAATTGACAACTGTAGAATTGACAACTACACTGGGAAGACTGTAAAGAATAAAGGAAAAAGGATTTTTTATCATCTTGGCCAAATTAGCCTTCCACTCCTTAAGGAAGAATGTGCTGTTTTCTGAGGTACCTAGCTGGTTTAGAAGCACAGTACCTATAGACTGAAGCATGTGGCAATCATAATCTACTAAACATATAATTGTGTCCCAGACTGGATAAAAAAAAAATGCAAGTTTTGGAAGATGTCAGTGAACACCATACAAGAAAGTGTAATGATAAAAGTTCGCAGACATTATGTATGTTAAGACACAAGTAATGTTGGAATAAACAAAGCACACTTTATCACAGCTCTATTTTTAGAAAGGAAAATAACACTCTATTGATAGAAAGAAAAGGTCTCAAGTTTCCGTGACAAGCAAATATTGCTATGGACCATACTCTTGCTACTGGATAAAGTAAAAGCAAGTTATAACTAGAACATTAAACTATCAGAATTCAAGTTGTAATGTTGCAAGTCATAATTTTTGTAGAATCATTGGGTGTTTGATGTTGGAAGGGACCTCTGGAGGTCAGCTCATTCAACCCGCCCTATTCAAGCAGGGCCATGTATACTAGGTTTCCAGGATCATGTCCAGACAGAATCTGAATATCTCCAAAGATGGAGAGACCACAACATCTTTGGAAAACCAATTCCAGTGCTCAACCTCCCTCTCAGTACAAAAGCATTTCCTCATGTTCAGAGGCAACCTCGTATGTTTCAGGTCATACCCATAGTTTCTAATCCTGTCACTGAGCACCACTGAGAAGAGCTGTCTCCATGCTCTTTGTGTCCTCCTTTTAAGTATTTGTACACATATTAATGAGGTCCCCCTTGGGCCTTCTAATCTCCAGGATGAACAGGCACAGCTCTCTCAGCTTTTCCTCACTGGAGAGAGGCTCCAGCCCCTGAATCATTATCTTTGTGGCCCTTCACTGGACAGCCTTCAATACGTTCATGTCCTGCTTGTACTGTGGACCCCAGAACAGGACATAGGATTCCAAGTGACACCTCTCAGTGTTGAATAGAAGGGAAGAATCTCTCCCTCAGCATGCTTTCAACATTCACACTAATGTAGCGCGGGATACCACTGGCCTGCTTTGCAACAAGGACACATTACTGGTTTATGTTCAATTTGGTGTCCACCGAGATCTCCAGGTCTTTTTTTGCCAAGCTACTTTCCAGCAAGTACTGTGCCTGGGGTTGTTCCTCCTCAGGTGCAAACGTTTGCACTTCCACTTGTTGAACTGAATGAGATTCCTCACAGTTCGTTTCTCCAGCCTAATCTTCTGACCCCAAGAATAACAACAAACTGTGATATCAATACACGAAGAGAAAGAAAAAACTGGCCAATGGGAAATTTTCCATATTGATATCTGACTTGGGTAGCTCTGATATTACTCACTGCAGAATGTTTTGATATCAGGTGTATATACAGACCTCATGACTATCTTCATTTTCACTAACTACAATGAAAAATGTCTTTAATTTTTTAGCTGTTGTTAGTTTTCTATATATTCTTTTCTGTAATCTTATGAAAATAAGCTAAAAAAAATCAAATCCTTCTGTACTGGGTCTATCCGAGCCTCAGCAGCTTTAACAGTGCTAGGAGATAACACTCCACTGTTTTGACTGCTGTGAGGGAGAGGCAGAGGGGACACGAGCAGGTCAGGTGACCCAGACTGACCAAAGGGATATTCCAGACCATATGACGTCAACTCAGATATAAAAGAACAGCAGGGGTGGGGGCACGGGGTTGTCTCCGATGGCTGCCTGCTGAAGGGACAACCAACGCGTAGGGCCCTGCTTCTCAGGACGCGACCTGACCTTCGTTGAATGGGAAGTAGAGATTAGATCTGCCTTCTCTTTGCTTCTTGCGTGCGCAAATCTTTTCTTTGCTTGTATTAAACTGCCTGATCTTAACACCCACGAGTTTGTCATCTTATTGGTAAGGGGCGAGAGACTGTCCGGGTACTTGGCACCAAGTCAGGGTCAACCTGTCACACCTTCAAATTCACCTTAAAACCTATTTCTTTTGAATGGAATTGACTAATTTCCAGACACTAGTAAAGCATGTATATCATATTTCTATGACTCACTCTCTTTGGCTAGGCTTTTGCTTCTATATTTACTGTCATAGACTTTCCTCTGGAGCTAAAGACTGTTTTGCGATTTATAAAATATATATTTTTGCAGGTCACTACTGTCTTGTGAACTGTTCCCAGTATTCTTTCTCTATAATATGATAGTTCATGTTCTGGATTATTTTTCTTCATCTTTTTAAAAATAAAATCTTTCATGAAATATACCTAAAAAGGCATAAATCAGCAGTGTTGTTGAGTCCAGTGTTTGGGACTCACCTACTAAACAAAGTGTCTGGTACTATTTAAAAAGTCCAAGAGTTTGCGAGACATCCAAATTCAGCTGAAAGCTATGGAGGGAAATGACACTTGCAACCTGTTGTAGGAAAAGATGGAATCCAGCAGGAAATCCCACTTGACACTAGATGTTTTACGCTAACTCAACCAGATCAATCCCAATGGAAGACATCACTGTACAGAACATGAGACTTCAGAAGAAAATACATAAAAAGTTATTGCTTTTTTTGTTTTATACCCACTGCTATTGCTCTTCTTTCTTTTCCCCTCTCTCTACCGATGTGCTTCACATTGTCTAAAATGCAGCTGGTAATATTTACAAAATTCTTTAGTTGTCCATTTCCCACTTTGTTTGCTAATCTACTTCAAACTGCTTTGTTCTCCATCACTTATGGCACAATTATGATTTCAAACAGAAAGAACATCTTAATTCTTACACAATATAATAATGCTCTCTGGCTATTGAATTAATAACATAACAAATATGCCTGGTATTTCAGCTGTTAAAAACAATCCAGCTAGCCAAACTGCAGGAATCCATCACCAATCAATGGGATAAATACTCAAATAAGGAAGTAATAATAGTGTATGCTGTTCTTTGGTGACATCTCAAACTCTCCTGCTAGGGTTCTCTTTATTTCACATTATACACAAAGGGCTAACATGAATGGACCCTGATTTTTTTTGCTTCTTTTTTTTTTCCTAATCAGAAATATTAAATAATCAAATAAATTAAATTAAATTACAATTTTAATATCTATTATTTATGTCTACTTATCACATTCACTTTAAATTTTCTTACATATACAAACATATGCCTGTGTATGTATATGGAATAACTTCATCACACTACATGGTAGTTAAATCCCCAAAAGTTATTTCAATATTTTTAGAAAGTTCACAAAACAGTATTTTAAATCTCTTTCTTTCATTCAAATTAGGAAATCAAAACAGAAAGCAAGATTGTGATATGTGTGACTACAAGTAACCAGCAATATTCTGTGCATTTTTGTCCTTCTTTTTCTTAGGGAGTCAAGTGCTATCTGAAATAAATATCTAATTTAACAACTATCATTAAAACTGTGCAGAGGTGGTTACTTGGGAATATACATATTTGTCGATATTGGAAATATATTTTATCATTGGTTAGGAGACCATGATTAATTTTTGTTTATAGTTTACTATTGATTGCATATATTTTCCAGAGCCACAACAATTTAAAATGCAATAAATAATAATAACGTTTGATTTTATCTTTACCTGTTTCTACAAAAATTATCAGAGTATCATAATTGAAAAGAAACTACAAAAATGTAGAATAGTGATAGCTGAGTAGACTGAGGAAGATTAATTGCTACTGTGCTCTTTAAACACACATTTTTTTAACAGTGATCCTAGATACATCTATTCTGTTACCCATGCATTCTAATACTCTGCTTTTGTGGAAGCTTGGTAAGAGATTTCAAAATATCAATAGGAAAAAATATTTGTTCTCCAGGATTTCTGTAGGGAAAACATGACCAGAGAAAATGGAATAATCAGTTTTCCCTAAACTTCATTACATTTTGTCTTAATGGCAGGGAACAACCAGCAACATATATCATCAATGGAAAAATGGAGGAGCTGAAAGTCATATGTATACATTGACAAGTGAGAAATACAAGAAATTGCTAAAGGAAACTAAATGAATTCATGAAACTTCTAAGGCCAATATCAAAGCTAATATTTGTTTCTAATACACTGGAAACAAAATATTCTAACACTGCTATGTGACCTGAAGTTGACACAAATGGCCAATTCATCAATCAGTGATAATATGGCATGTCAAAACAGTAGAATAATATTTCTGTGTTTGGAACAAAGCCAGGTGAAAAATTCCACTGCAAGTGATAAGAAAATACTCTCATCAATCCCATCACTAAATAAAATTAAATTAGATGGCACATGATAAGTATTTTAAATCCTGTTTAGAACCTATTTTTAAATAATAAAATTTGGATATTGAATTTCATCATGCTGTAAACTGAAAGGTTCTAGTAGACAATTCAGAATATATATACAAGCTAATCAGACTAACTTGCAGGGAAGAATATTGAAATTATGCATCAAGAAGAAGTCTGGATGATGAATGTTGATTCTTTAATAAATTTTAGACTACAGTATAGGCACTGGGAAATTTGGACATACTAATGTTTTCCCAAAAATTTTGAAACGGAAATTGGTTGACCAAGGCAAATATCAATTTAACAAAAATCCCGAATCAACCAACCAAACAAAAAACCCAAGAAAAATGTATATGTGATATGGTATATAAATACTTAACAGATAGCAGTGAAATCACTGTCAGTTTAACTCAGCTTATATATATATGTCTTCTCAGATAAAATTTATACATATGTGTATTCTAATATACACTCATGTTTATTTGTACGTATGATCATTTATATGGGTGCCTATATTCATATGCATAATCATCACTCAAGGCAAAGGAAATTACCAATAGAATCAGATTTCCCTAGAATAAACCACTCCATTTTTAAAGGTATTTATTAACCAACCTACCATTCATTTCAGTCTTGCATGGCATAATATTAAAAAGCTTACATTAAATCATTCTTTTGCCATCTTAAAATCTCTGAATCATCTATTCAAATAAAGCAATATGACATTAAAATTTTATATGTTGATATCTCAGTGAGGAAACTGGTTCAACTGTCTACTGAGAGTCTGGAAAAAAATGTCTGTGTGATAGTAATGCAGGCTTTTTTCTTCTTTCTCTAGGAGAGAAAGGCAGTTTGGACTTCTGCTTCCTTCTATTTCCTATTTTCTTTCATGAAAAAAAATAAAATGCAACATGACAAACTTATAATTTTGCCATTTGCTGCTAGAAGAACAAAACTTCAAGAGCTTTGTAGAGGCCAGACACAATTTCCTCGCTAAAGAGTTACTACTGTAGTGGTTTTGGGAACTCCCTGCACAGGACTAGATGAAGCAGGAACAGGAAATTAAGGTTGTGCATGCAAGTGAAAACCTTCCTGATTATAATGAATCATCTAAATAACTCAGTTTGTCTAGAACAAAGGGGAATGTTCTAGGGGTGAAGAACAAGGGGTGAAGAAACCATCACAAAATAAAGAGAAAAATTATCAACTCAAGAGAAACAAATATATGCAGTCAAGCACTGGTTCTTTGCAGCAAAGTCTGTACAGGAGAAAAGTTCAAATTTCCTTCTCCTTAGGTTTCCTCTTGTCATAGTTTGGAACAAATATATTCAGAGGGATAAATATTCTCTGATAAAAACAGGCCGCAGTCACCCTCTCCCACCAGATTCAAGAAAAGAAATATTTTCTCGAAGGAAAGTGAAAGGAAAAACCCCCTATTTATTTAACAAACACACAAGAAAAAAAAAAAAAACCCCCAAACACCAAATAATNCTCTAAATCCTAAATCAGATCTATATTCTCATTTAGACAAATGTTGAGCTGACTTGTTTCTCACACTCACTACATGCTGCACACAGATCTAAACATAGCACCATTAAAGTACATACCAAATTTCTATTTCATTTAGAACAAATTTTGACCAAAAAAGGCTTTTTGGTCTGAGTAAGAAACTTATGTTGAGATCAACCAAGTGATCGTTGCCATTATATGCTTTCTGTCATAGCAACTTTTGAGTTTGGTTAATTTTTTTTTTTTAGTGAATATTTAGAAATCATAAAGCATTATTTCATATCTAAAATCTGTGACTTAAATGATGACAAATGTGCTATTATGACATAAACCTGAAAAAATCTGCTCTCATGCATAGTGGTTTTTATTCCTGAAGATCCCATGTAGAATACTGTAATTTGTTTCCCAATGAACAAGTGGTAAAGTGTCTTGCATAATGGATCAGTCTGCCTCAAAAGGTAATTTAACTTTTTTTTTTCAGTAGAACTGAGAAACTGATCTGTGAAGGTCCTTAATGAGAATACACTTACTCATAGCAGCAGGACAGATAATCTTTTCCAATTTTCCCTTTACCACCAACAGATTTTTATAAAAGCAGAAATGCTTGTTCATATTGTTTACATGCAGTTATTTTTCTTTTTTTTTCCTATTTATAGGTAAATGTAGATATAACTTTTACTACCTTTCATAAAATAATTGACAAAACAAATTTACTGAACACTATATCAAGTTTCGGCATGGTGTAATTTCTCCCCCTACAGTCCATGCCTCAGTATTCTGCATAAGAAATTTGTGGAAGAAAAAAGTAAGGCATCATGGACTGACAGAGTTCCATGCATGTTCTCAGTCTAACATGTTGAACATTATTCTTACATGGCATATCTTTCACAATGTCATACTACTCTTAAATAGAAAAAGTCTAGTTCTTCAACTCATGCAACACTGAAGAACAGTATTTACATTTACAGGGTATATCTATTAGGGTTCTTTTGTTAGGGTATTCTAACAAAAGAATGTTGTTAACATTCTTTTGGTTTGTCCACAACCTAACATGTGAGAAACAAATCCCTTCAATTGAAGTACTAGATTTAGAACTTCAGAAGTTCATTATTAAACCCAGTTTGCTTAAGTAAATATTCATTTTTGTTTGCACTGATTTTTTAGCTTACTTGGCTTCTTCTGTATTTTTCTTGTAACTTCTATAGACATATTTCTTTTTTTTGCAGTTCAATTGTTACAGAATGCTCCCATACTAAGCATTGCTAGACTCCTCTATGACTGACTACAACTCTCCAGGACCAGGAATCATCCTTGGCTTGATACCTTATCCACTGTATAGACCTACTCATCTTGCAAGCTATTCAGTGCCTTCCACGTGTCATGCACAGTAATTTTCTGTTCCACAAATGCAATAAAATGTGCCAGTTCTTATTTTCCAGGTTTTTTTCCCCATAGCCTGAAGCTACCTTCAAGATCATCTAGTCCAACTGTTAGCTTAGCACCATCATAATCACTGCTCAACCACATCCTCAAGTGCCACATTCAGATGCCTCTTGAATATTAACAGACAGTGACACCACCACCTCTCTGGGCAGGTTATTCCAATGCTTAATTACTCTTTCAGTGATAAAAAAACTTCTAATGTCTAATCGGAACCTGCCCTGGTGCAATTTAGAGCCATTTCCTCTCATCTTTTCACTTGAGACAAGGCAGAAGAGGCCAATCCCACCTCATAACAACCTCCTGACAGGCAGTTGTGGAGAGAAATTATACTCTCCTATGAGTATCCTTTTCTCCAGGCTAAACAACCCCAGCTCTTTCCACCACTCCTCATAGGACATGTTTTCTACACCCTTCACCAGCTTCACTGCTCTTCTCTGGACATGCTCCACCACCTCAGTGTCCTTTTTGAAGTGAGTGGCCCAAACCCAAACACAGTACTCAAGGTGCAGCCTCATATAGTCAAGAGATCTCAGTCCTAACCATAAGATTTTCTTAATATATTAATTGAAGATGGGTGGTTTTGAACATTTTCAGGAAGAGGAAAAACTAAACTCATGACTTCCCTCTTCATTAGTCTGTATAGCCCTTATATTTTTGTAATGTAGGCTATTCCCTTTATCTTTAAAAGTAAGTGATGGAAAAATCAGGATTTTTTCTTTCGTATGTTAGGTGCATTTTGAGCATTCTTACTAGATCAAGCCCTTAGGAAATAATAAAGAAAAATATACTAGTTTCTGGTTTCTGGACTCAATTTCACTTTGATAGCACATAAGGTTCCACACTTGTTTACTAATGTTTGCCATTCGTGTGATCTGCAGATTGATGAGTGGCCAAGCCACTCATCTCTTTCCTATCTCTCTGCTATGCCTATATTTCTTTAGCATGAAGACAGATTAAGAAAGATGGAGTTCTTTCCACATTATGCACTACCCGAAAATCAATCGCAATTGCCACAAGGGCAACAGAGATGCATATTTAATATAGCCCTTCCTTGACTATGTATCTTAGTCTTTCATTTGGTTTCTTTGAGAACCTGGTAATTTCCTTTTTTTCTGAAATTTCTTACTAATTGTTTTCCTTTCATTTTCTCCCCCTTCTCTTTCTCTATTTTCACTCCATGTTTTTATCAGACATAAAGAAATTCCTGCTTTTGACAGAAGGATCTACATTCTATCAGCTCAAATCCTACCCAGTTTCAGTAGGAGTAAGAAACTCTTACTAAGACAACTTGCTTCCACTCATTAAGCAAGTAACTTGAAAAAAAAAAAAAAAAAGAAAAAAAAGACTTGACACAAGTAAGTAAAGACTTTCCCACTGAAACAAATCCTTTCATTTTCAGGCAGATGATCACTTTGATGTTTCATGCCTACATTGTCTTATTGATCTTGCAATTACCAAACTTTGCTCAAAAGAGAAAAAAAATATTGTCATTCATGCTAACTTACCTAACTCTCTCCACTTTCATTCTCTGCAGACAATGGGAAGAAATATGAATCTGCAGGTGGTAATTCATGTCTTTAAGACAGATGTTCTATGACTCTCAAAATGTATGGTAGAAGTTTACCATTTTTTTCCATATGTTCTAGAAGAAGCTAAAAGGTGCTGGACAACAATTTGATTTTTTGACATTTAGAGTTATGGGCTCATCTCTCCACCCCCAAAGTACATTTTTCTTTAGTTTATGTTCTGAGCAATTAATAATACATTCTATGGATAAAGAGATTTAATGGTATAGTTAATTTTGTGATTTAAGAAGTGTTACAGAAGTACTTTAGAGTTCAATAATTTTGTTTGTGTTTGCAATTTAAAGCAGCACTCCCATTGACAAGATATTTGTTTTATAAGTAAAAAAATTAAAAAAACTATTCATCACAAGAATTAAAGGAAAAAGAAAAGGAGATAACTTCTATGGGAAACCTATACCTCTGGTTGCCATGTTGGCATTGACAATGTGGGGTTTTTATTAATTAACATCCTTAGAGAAGTGATGTTTGAAATAAGATTTGAAAGACTAATCTGTTCAGTATTGTGTTCAGGAATACAGGTCAGAAGGTAGAGATCCAAAGTCTATTCTTAAGACTATCATATTTTTAAGAAAAAGTTAGATGACTCAATATAGCAGATTTATAAAGAGAATAATTAAAACATTAATGACTGTATCTGTGTATTGAAAATTTTTCCACATAGTTTTATACACAGAGTTACTTGGGCAGTTTAATTTGATAGGTATTGCTGTAAAAAGGTGATTTATAGCCAGTTTGGGCAATATCAACAACAACCACAACAAAAAAGGCAACGAAAATAATACCTATACAAGAAGTCATATTACAATATTCTATCATTATTAAAGTATCAGAAAAGTACTCAAATTTGTAAGTTTTGCTCAGAATATTTTTAGGACTTCTTTGAAAGTACTGAAATATTTGACTATGTATATAAAACAAAATGAAAGGCATTCAAAAGTGAATGTGCAATATTTTATTCTTCACGTATAAAATAGCCCAAACCGTTCTCTTCTCCCCCCTCTTTTTTTGTTCTTTTTTCAGAGGTGTGGGGGAAAGCTTGATAGAGCAATGATGGGAAGAAAAAACATCACAGATCTATAAAAATTGGAAATGTAGTAAATGATCCATACCTGTGCACAATTTCTTAATTTTACTGAATGTTTAAAGACTAAGAGATGGTCATGCAATAACAAATATATATTACGAAGGAAAGACTCCTTAGCATTAAGTAAATGGTCAAGTTCATTATGCTACAAAGACACAAATCTTCATTGCCAGCACAGTAAGTGATAATGTTTACTAGAAAAGGGAATATGCACTTTCAATAGACAGAGTGTAAAATAATTTGTAAAATCTCTATACTTTCTTAGGGCAATTTGTAACCTTTTTTTAAGGAATGTAAACAAATGATAAAAAATGAATAGGAGTATTGTAGACTATTAATCTGCCAGTTCCTTTGTTGACAAAAGTGAGAAATCAGCCCAATTAATCATTGCAATATTTATGTTAAGTAATGTAATATTTAATTCCCTGCACATTGCGTTCAACCACTTTATCCATTAATGATTTCCTTTTACTTTTCTCTGGTGGTGTGTTTTTAAGTTTGTCTACCTCTTTCAAATGGTATGTTCTACCCCGTTCTGTGATGGTACAGTCTGTTAAATGGATACACCCCTTATTATGTAAATCCCCAAAACTCCCCCCCAACTCCAGCCCTTCTTCCAGCCTCTTCCCTATCAATCACCTAAACCACACCTCTTCTTCCAGCATCTTCTCTGTCAGTTAGTAAACCCCTCCTGGGAAACCCCTAATTCTCAGTAGGTCATAGGTGCACTAACCTTCCCTATCCCTCCCCTTGCTCCTATTGGTTACCCATGCTTGTCCATCCTTCCCTAGCCCTTCCCATCCCAGTCTCCCATTGGCCCATTCCCATGTAACCACCCCCAGTTATAAATTCATGCAGTCTATTGTTCTTGGCCTTTCTGGGTTGTTCTTCTCTGGTTAACTAGACGTCTGTGAGTCTGCTGCTCCAGAATTCTGGAATAAACTTGGACTGAGTCACCCAGGGAGGACTTCTTGCCTCCTTTATTCACAGAAGACACGTGAATGACCCATCTTTCTGGGACTGATCCTGCCCAAAGATGGACCAGGGGAATCTGTTCTTTGAATGCCGCCCACACTATCCAGCATTGGGGTGGTGTTTCCCCCGACACCCCCGGCCACTGCCGTATGGGTTACCTGGGCCATAAGGGAACTCGGCAGCATCCAGGAACGCGTCACTTTTCAATGAATAGTATTTTTCAAATAGTGCAAGCCTAATCTCAATTGTTTCTCTGTAAGCCAAACGATGACACCTTTTAACTAAGACAGTACTTAAATCATGCCTTTTGATTTTAGGCTCACCTGATTGAGAACTATTAGATACACTAGGGCCTGCAGTGAGTGTTATGATGGGACTGTCTCAAATTAGGCAAATCAAGCCTCTTCCTTTATAAAGTTTTCCTGGTTTCTACAAGATTCTTAATAACCTCCAGAAACTCCATAAATCTAATGTATCTGAAACTCTTCAAGTTCATGGGAAAAACTTAGTTAACCTCAGTGAACTCAAATCAGGCTCTGTATAAGAACAGCAAGATGCATTTTTTCTTCAAAATTGTTGTTTCTTAATTAAGCAACAGAGAAAAAACCCTAAAATTTTAATTAAAAAATATAATACAAGCACATAACTGTGTCAATAAAATTATTTTTCTTTAAAAAAAACTTACAGAAACATAATGAGGGTTTTTTGGTAGCATCTCTTTAACCAGTGGTTTCACCTCACCACGTTTCCATATGCCACACTTTGTTAACAGGCAGCTAGATCTTTCTCTGTTATAGTAAATCAATGCAAAATGTATCATTGATTTCAGGTGGAAGTGAGGGATAGCAGGGAGTCGAGTCATAAAAAGGCAAAAAAGGGAGTTAAACACATTTGCTTTATTGATTACTGTTGCCTGTATCTGCAAACCCATTAACAACTTGGTTACAGAAGAAGGGGCCTTGATTTTCTCCTTGTGTTTGACAGAAAAACAGAGTGTACAGAGAAGTGAGACAGTTGCAGAAATTAAAGACTTTTGGAGAAACTCTATTTACCATGAGTTTAAACAAGAATCCTGTAAATGTACACTTGCTTTATGCAGTCCAGATTTTTAAGTTAAAAATACACTTTAATGCATATATATCCTTCAAAAAAGTCAGTATCATAAGCTGAACTGTTAATATTTCATTAAACAGTACTGTTCAACTGCTCTTCATTAAATGAAATTGTTGTAACTTAATCCACACAAAGTTATACTTTAGTTATAGTTTGTATGATACAAGTAGTTACCAAATTAAAAGTTCAGAAAAAGCCTAGTAAATTAACACATTTAATGATGCATGTATGCTTTTATTTATTTTTATTTCAGAAGTTAAAATATCGTTGCAGACTAGAGATTACTAAATTGGACACAGAGCAGATATTCAGAAATAGTATTTAAAATCCAAAAGTAATATTTTCTTGGGTGTGTGAGAGAACAGAAAAAAAACCAATTGTGTTTTCTAGTTAGGAATTTTTAGGTAGTATTCAAAATGCAGTCAGAGTTTGAAATTAGGCAAAATGTTGGTTGAACTCAGGTGCAGTTGAGAGATGACTATCAGTAAGTTAGTGAAATAACTCATGAGAAGATATATTTCTTTATCAGCATTGCCTAACATACATGTGTTCTGCATGAAGAATTACTAAAAATATTATAGGATTTCAGTAGTTTTAGTAGTCTGAATTATTAAGAACATGACCACATACTTGGATCAGTAGAAATACATGGTTCAAGAGACATATTTTTCCAGAGTAGAGTGTTTACACCCTAACTTCAAGTGGACAAGAATCCTGTTCTGCTTTTACTTAAAAAGATGAAAAATGAAGGCATCTGTTGGAGTCCAGGATGAGGAGTCTGCACCTCAGATTGCCCTGGAGTGTCTGGGACCCTTACAGAGACACCAGGAGGATACAGTTTTTGATCTGTGTCCCTGGGAAGGACTTCCAAAACTGATGGAAGCAAGAGCAGCAGAAAAATAATTTGGATTATGGTTTAGTTTATTATAGAAGTGAAGCTTATAGTTTTAGGATTTATAGTATAGTTATAAAAGAAAACAAGATGGAGAATTTTGGGTGTTGCCCTGAGTTCTTCTTCTTCTTCTTCTTCTTGCTCCTTGCACTGCAGCAGAGCTGGCACTTGCAGATTGGTAGAATAGATTTGAGGTAGAGAAGACGTGTTAGCAGTAAATTAGGATTATTGGTACCGAGTTGTAAACAGAGTACGTGCTATCTGTTAATTGGTTATTAGTGTCCTTAAAAACCTAGATACAGCCTCCATTTGAGGCATTCCACACCCTACTCCCTTCTCGCTTTGTGCTTCCACGCTTTGCAGCAAATGCTTTTTGCAGCACATGCTCTGGTGTGTTAAACCCAGGTTAGGGTGACATGCTGAAGTTGTGATAAAGCTCAATAAACAGCAAGAAAAACTGAGAAGCTGCGAGTTTTATTCCTTTATCTGGTACCGGACTTTGATAATAAGAAGAGGTACTGTAACAAACAATCAATGAGTATCTCGAGAGGCATCAAATATGTCTGAGCTGAGTCTATCCTGAACAAATAGCACTAGAAAGTGTGAGAATGAAGGACAGATTAAATCCAGAAAGTGCCATGGGACTATCTGGTCTTTCCCTGTGCTCCACAAATTATATATAGCAAAGCACAGAAGCACAGAAGACCAGAACTTCCAAACTATAAGCACAGGAAGATACTGTGAATAATTCAGGCCTGGATTCTTCTCAGTAACTGAGAGATAACACACAGTTGGACTTCTTTGCTGCATTTACTTCTTTGTTACATTCACTTCTGTAACCCACGTAACCTTGCTTCTGTTGTGCCATGATGTAGAGAACTATATGATGGGGACCAGAAAAGCAAAAGGGACTTGTTCCAATTGGCATGGCTTAGGGAATAAATGGGTATAAGGCAGGTTTATGTTCCCATTGATTCTGAGGCTACCTGAAGGCAGCTCACCCCAGATTTAACTTGAGCAGTGTTAGGTCTTCAGATTTATAGCACCAATAATAATTCCCCAGACACTCTTGTAGCCACCAGAAATTCCCAAAGTACCACCAGCTATTGCCTATATACCTTCATTTTCTGAGAAAACTGGAGGAGCAGACTGATATGTAACAGCATCACAAAACCACTAATCTAGTCCTAAACCCAAACACACCTATTATCATTCCAGCAGTGCTTCCCATCACTGTGTTATTATTTCCCATGACTTTTGCATTAAAAAAAGATTCTTCAGTCTGCCTATATGCAATATATTTCTAGTTCCTTACCTGAACAGTTCTAATAGTGCCAGCACAGAAATATACTCAATGTCATATGTCAAAGGAAAGAATGAAGCCTCAGTGTTGTGCACACATGATACGCACAGAGGCACCTATGGTGCATGATGAGCATAATTTTGTGACACAGGCTGAACAATGAGGCAATTACAGCAGCCATCCTGCATTTCACAATCACCACTTCAGAAAACATTTTGTATACACAGTCATGCTATTTGGGAAAGAACTTACTCTCAAAAGAGATAAGAGCTGATTGATTGAATTCTCTTCTGAGTGTATTTTAACCAAGCACACTTTATTACAGTTTACTGCACTTTAGTTCGTGTTTATGAACATGCAATGTTGAACATGCCTTGATAGACAATGATGATGTCTCTGTCTGACATGACTGTTATGATACTGTGATTTTATTAGCACATAAATATTTTTCCATTAAATATTTTGGATCATAGTCAATTCTGATGCAACTTCAATGGTTTCACTAAGAAAAGAGACAAAATAGTGTTCTGTAGTCTAGTCCGATATTAGTCCAAAACTAAGTAAAAAACCTTCAGACAGGGATGTTTTCTACTGCTGAAATCAATCTACTTGTAAAATGTAATTTGAATTTAAAGTTATCTTAATTATAAACTTCACTTAAAGTTAATTATATTTAAATCCACTTAGTACTCTGTAATAAATGTTATACTTGTAATGGATAGGCTCAGCCCATTAAAACAATAATTTTTTTATGAGTGAGATGAGTCCAATTTAAAAGAATATTAATCTGTAGATGGAACAAGGATTGAATTCCAATAGTCTAATTTCTCAGACACAACACACTCTTACCAAGGGCACCTCCATCAGTATGCACCATATTATTCTATCGTACAAAATATACTGACTGGGAGAGTCTTTTTATTCCATTATTATGGCCTCCAACCACTGGTTTTAGCTTCCCATAGAACAAGAACTGTTCTATATTATTTGGTATTTTAATATAAAAAACAACAGCTTGTGTTTTCTAATACATTTCTAATACAATGAACCTGCAGTTGCAATTTGCTTAAGCAAAGATAATTTTAGGCTATTTTTTGTGTAGGGATTAATTTATTGTTTTTCCTGGTAAATTTCCAGACTCCCTGGAAAAATGCTAACATAATTCAATGTGGCACTCTTGCCAATTCATCAATTCTCTCAGAACTGGCTCCATTGCAAAGTTAAATAAATATTTCACATTTACAAATCTGCATTTTTACTACCTAGTTCTTCTCTGGAGCTAGCAGACAGGTATTTTGCTTGCTCTTAGAATCAGTATTGTATATAAAATATACATTACAAACCTTATTTAAATGTTACAGTTGCACAGTGAAACAGAATTAAAGGTGCCATATTCATATAATTTGGTTTCTTGTTGCATATGTATTATAATAATCTAATAAAACCTAACATAAGAGTCCATGAAAGGGACAAGTAGACATCTCCATAATACAGGATCTCTGTTCTACACTTTCAACACCAAAGAACATTATTTCCTATCTTGAAAACCTGTGTTGCACTCACTTTGACCTCTTACTCATCTTCAGTCCTGTCTTTGAACAAAGTCAAATTCTGAGTCTCTGAGAAGACATTCTTTTCCTACTGATAAATTTCAGCCCTTAGCTGGATTTTGGCTAAGCATTTTATTTCACCTTTTTATTCAGAACAAATTGACTGCACAGGATGACTGCTTGTATGAGGGAAACTCCATTGCTCATTTTCATCCTAAATCCAGAATTTAAGTGACTGAAGGACTCTCCAACCTTTGGAAAATGTTGAGAGACATTTTTTTTAATCTTATGCCTTTAAATATATATTTCTCTTAAGAATAGTGTAATGATCAAGTTTATGTATTTGGGTTGGAAGGCAAGGTACCTGTATACTTCTACATCTGAAGCTCACCTTGCACACATTAACATACACACACAAATATGTATTATGCTAGACCAAGCACGAATCCTGTTTCTTACTGATTAACATACTCAAGGAAGGCATTGTACAGCAGTACTTTTTGAATCTGCTGTTTAAATGAGTTAAGACTAACCATGACTTTCTTGTTTCAAATGTTATTTATTTAATGGTAAAGATTATATTCTTGCTTGTTATATGCACATAAAATACCGACTAATTTCATCCCAGTCATCCTCTTTTCTATTGTTCTTCCCTTTCAATCTCATAGCTAAAGCCACTAGATAGCACACATAATGAAATATATTTACTCACCACAAATAGAAGTTTTATGTCGTGCATCTTAATTCTCATACAAGTACAAAAGAGAGGAAATTAAGACTCATTTTGAGTTCTCTTCCCTTATAGATAGCCAATAATATTTAAATAAATAAATAAAACATGACTATAATAAATAAAACATGACTATTATTACATTATTGGACAACTACAAATTATCCCAAAAAGATTTAATTCACATTGTAAGAGTTGTGTAATCAGAGTTCTCCAAGTAGCATCCAAATATTGTTTTGATGTGCATTTTTAGTAATACTTACTTAGTCATTTAAAATGGGGTTGTTATAAATGTTTCCATGCCAGAAAACGTAAGTATTAGGAAGAGAATCATCTTACAGAGTATAATGTTCTACCTGTGTTGTTCATCAGTGGGGTTTTTGTCATTTTTCTGACTTCCTTTTTTCTTATTCTTACAGTCCTTAAAATGTCAACAAGAGACACATTTCTGTCTATGTTAGAATCAACTCCTCTATATTAGATGGAAAATATTCCTTTGACAGTAAAAACAGAGCTAGAACATGTTTCTTCAGAATTCACTGTAAACCAGATCCTTTATGACAGGTTATCACCTGTTCTTTTCCTTATTTGATATACTTATGTTGTGTTCACTTAATACAGATTGTTAGTGCTGATATATAAATAGACCATTTTTGTTACTGAAGAACATTGTTGAAAAAAAAACAATAAAAAATCACAAGCTTTATTTAGATGGCAGACGCCTTCTTAAAAAGGAAGGCAAAAAAATTCTCTTACTTTCACCCCTTTTACTCAAACACACACTTTATACGGGTATTTCGAGGTCTATTTCTGAATTGTAGTATTTTTGTTATAGCAAATGGCAAAGTGTGATCTCAGCCAAGTCATGGATCATGTCTGCTTGAAAGAGAAAGGGTGAGCAGTAATTAATGGGGTTCCCTCCTGCAGAGGGGTTAGAGGCACCAATATTCTAACCAAATCTGATGTATTAGAAGATTTATTGTTTAGGGCCAAGATCAGTGAAGCTTTGATAATCTTTGAGGACAACCTCATCAGAGTACAAAACCAGTTTATTTTAATGTGTAGTGTAGGAAACTAATATTTCCTATTTATTTAGCACTTGTGTTAGGTCTCTCAACAAAGATATATATAGAGACAACACTTAAACCTAGCCTGCTTAGACATGTCGGTACACTCTTCTAGTATTTAAAAAGCTATCTGCTTGTACCTAAATTCTTCTTCAACTGCAAATGTTTGATGATTTATAAATTAAATTAAACTGCAAGTTCAACTTTAGTTAGAGCACTGGAAGCTTCTAGATGGACATTTGTTCTTAAATAGAAAAAACAATTAAATATGGATAACTGTGATTCTACAATAAAATTTTAAAATCACACAGGTCCATGCCACACATGCAATACTAAACATTTTGCGCTCTCTGTAGCACTCATCCTGGAAGATGTTAATTTACTTAGGAGGTAGTATCTGCATTATCTTCCTCTCAACTTCTCTTGGCTTTTTATTTAGACTCTAGGTGTAAGACTACACCTAGAGTGCTGCATCCAGTTTTGTACTCCCCAGAGCTAAAACGACGTGGATGTACTGGCTCAGCAGAATGACACCAACATGGACAGGGTGCTGGATTACATGACACTCCAGGAGACAGTTGAGCTCAGAAAAAGGAAGGCTCAGGGAAGACCTTACTATTTGAAACTCTAATCAAAGGACACAGGTAAAGCAACTGGACTCATTTTCAGGGTGCATGGTAATAGGTCAAGAAGCTATGGACAGAAGTTGAAACATACAAAAGTTTTTATTAGATAGGAAGTATTAAATCTGCTGTGAGAGTGGTTCAAGACTGGCACAGATTGCCTGGAGAGATTGTGGTATCTCCATCCTTGTAAGTACTCAAGACTCTATTGGCTGTTACTCTGAGCTACCAAGTCTAATCAAACCTTCTTTGAGCAGACAGCTGAATGAACTGATCTGTGGAGGAACCTGCCAACTCAGGTTGAGGTTATGTTTTTTATGAATACATGCCTTGAAAAGAGAATGAGAGTAAAGAATGAAGGATTGTTTATGCTATAAAGTTACTCAGAATGATAATGTCAAGGCTCAACTGTGATGACATGTGGAAGTATCTTATAAGTGGTTTGCCAATAAATTAACTCAGGGAATTTAATACAAAATTTACAGAATGTAAATTGTTTCATATTGTGGAAAAAAAGAGTTCTAACTTAGTATTTAGGACAATAGGATTTGATATAGTCATTAGTGTAGTCTGGTAATTAATAGTTATATAATAATGATTATATTTGGCTTATGACATCTAGTTCCACCAAAATATCAGATCAATAAGTAGTATAATACAGAAATATATACCAAATGCCAGAATTATTAGGAAAGAATAAAAAAAAAAGACCCAAAGAGTCCTAGAGATACTCGTTTACCACATCAAAAGTCACAAGTCACACACATTCGGACCTGTATGCAGTCATTCCTATCTTTGAAAAACAAACAAACAAACAGAAGATATTTGATGAAAAGTAAACAAAGAATTTTGTACTATGGGCAATTAATTAAGCAGACATTTTCAGCAGAGAAAAATACAATGTCAGGAGAGGTAATACAATAGAAATTTAAAATATTACTAGCTTAGATATGGTGGATTGAAACTGACTATTCATCTTCTTTGCCAAAGCAAGAAACAAGAACATAAATGAGGTCAGCTGAAGACAGTTTCATAACAAGCAAAATGGGTTCTTTGCGGAATGAAACATAGAACTGTAGAGCTAATTGATATATGACGCTGTGAATGTTAAAAGTTACATGGATTTAGCAGCAAAAACTGACCAGTTAATGGAATCTAATGGTTACTGAATACGTAAAAATGACACTGCAGTGGAATGTATTAAGGAAATGTATTTTCCTTTTTCTTGCTCTTCTTTAGGCATTTATATTAGGTCATGTAGCCATACTGGAGATGGGATATGGGACCTCGCAGACCTTTTGGTCTGACCTAGGATAGCCATACTGAGCTTGTAATATGGTTCATCTGCATGCCACAATCATAGAAAGGTTTGGGTTGAAACAGATCTTAATGATCATCTCATTCCAATTCCCCTGCCATGGGCAGGGACACCTTCCAATACACCAAGTTGCTACAAGCCCTGTTCAACCTGGCCTTGACTACCTTCAGGGACTGGGCATCCACAAGTTCTCTGGGCAACCTGTTTCAGTGTCTCACCATACTACAGTAAAGAATTTCTTCCTAACAGCCAACCTAAACCTACCCTCTTTCACTGTAAGTCCATCCCTTTTTCCTTGTAAAAAGTCCCTCTCCAGCTTTCCTGTAGGCCCTCTTTAGGTACTGGAAGGCTTAAACCTCCTCTAAGGTGTGCTTGACCCATATGCCACAAGTCAGCTATCAGATAAGGTATAAAAAATGAAAGTCAAAAGCATTACTCAAAAACGTTTCTTTTTCTATTGCAACATAATGACTAAGAAGGGAAAAATTCAGATATGTTTTGTGCTGGCTCACCAAAGGATGTTTATTAAATCACTGTAATTTCAAATAAAGCAATGTGATATTCAGTTTTGATTTACTTAGAAAAAAACCCTACATTTTATAACTAGAAATCCCCCATGCTTTTAACATAGAAGGGAATAACTTCCATGTAATAGTTGCTTGAGTAAATAAGAGCTGACAGATGGTGTAATACACCATATAAGTTTTTATTAGGTTCAGAATACATATTATGCAAACATAGTCCTCATGCACATATATTCCCAATGGCTTTGGTCTAGATCTTAGTGAAATCAACATGAATGAAGTCCATTGAATGTAATGTACAGCATAAGAAATTTAACAGTTTTCCAGTCATTTCATACTTTTAATAAAAAATCAACAAAAATTTATTGCTTGTATAGAGTATTGAGATGCATTGATTTCAATAATGTATTATACCTCTCATTGTGTTTATGTCATGCAGTCTGAAACCACCCAATTAAGCTAACTATACTCATAGTTAAGACAGCAAGAATATATAAAATGAATGTAGTAATAGCAAAAGAATATGGTGTTTTCATTTTAGTTTGATTCTTTGGGCATGCATTCACTCCATAATGCCCAGAGTAAACTCAAAACTGTGGATCAATAAAACAACAAAGAAATTAGGTAAAGTCAACTATGACAAAAAAAATAAAGGAGGCTGAGAAAAAAGGGTATAGTTTTAGTTGTTGATAAATGTTCTAGCTCTAAGAATATCAATTGCCTAGAGAATTTAACCTGTCAGTACCACAGATTCTATTCTTCTGGGGTTCTGTTGTAGCTAGTTAACTGTGAATTAAATTTGATTAAGCAATGACACTTGGAAGATTTTATGCATGACAAAAAGATACATGAAACTGTCCTTTGCCTTTTTACATGAAAAGCAACTCTAGCTCCACTTTAACTTAATCTGGCTAGGGCCCTGAAAGATAATAAAAAAATGTTTCTATAAATACATTAACAACAAAAGGAGACCTAAGGAGTATCTCCAGCCTATTTTGAATGTGGGGGAAAACACAGTGAAAAAGAATGAGGGAAAGGCTGAGATGCTTAATGCCCTCTTCGCCTCAGTTTTCAAGAATAGTTGCTCTCTGGATACCCAGCCCTCTGAGCTGGAAGACAGGGATGACAGCAGAATGAAGACCCAAAATCCAAGAGAAAATTATCATTATTATTATTATGCTGCACTGTTTAGGCATGGATACACACAGGTCTATGGGGCTGAACGGGATCACAGAAATATAGAATCATTAAGGTTCGAAAACACCTGTAAGACCATCAAGTACAACCACTGAACCTTCCATAAACTCAGCCAACATGGATTTGTGAAACGCAGGTCTTGCTTGAGTAACCTGGTCCCTTCTATGACATGATGACTCACTTAGTGGATCAGGAAAAAGCTGTGGAGGTTGTCTACCTGGACATTAGCAAAACCTGTGACATCATTTCCCACAGAATTCTCCTGAGGAAACTGCAGTGACAGTGAATGGAGTTGCAACCAGTTGGTGGCTGGTCACAAGTGGTGTTCCTCAGGGCTCAGTATTGGGACAGTTCTGTTTAGTACCTTTACCAACAACCTGGACCAGAGGATTGTCAGTCAAGTTTGCAGATGACACCAAGTTGGGTGGGAGCGTTAAACTGCTGAAGGGTAGAAAGGCTCTTCAGAGGAATCTGGACAGGCTGGATCAATGGGCTAAAGCTAATTGTATGATGTTTAACAAAAGGCAAAGTGCCAAGTCCTGCACTTGGGTCACAACAATCCCATACGAGCTTCGGGGGCATAGTGTCTGGTAAGTTGCTGGGTGGAAAAGGACCTGGAAGTGCTGTTTGACAGTGGCTGAACATAGGCCAGCAGTGTGCCCAAGCGGCCAAGGCCAATGGCATCCTGGTCTGTATCAAAAATAGTGTGGCCAGCAAGACCAAGGCAGTGTTCATTTCTCTGTATTCAGCACAGGTGAGGCCATGGCTCAGGGAGCTGGGGTTGTTTAGCTGGAGAAATGGAGGTTCACCATCATCTTCAAGGAAAAAAACAAAAATAATTTATAGTTGATAACATCTTTGCATTTTGGTTATATTATAATCATTCAGTTGATATACTGAATAAATGAGAAATTACAAAAAAATTCTCTTTCAAAGTCTTTCAACAAGTGCAAACACCATAAACATGGACATCCCCTCTTTTTATTTACCTCTTTCCTTAGGTTTGTTTTTTGTTTGTTTATTTTTCCAAAAAGCAGGAGAACCATTAGAAAAATGAAACTGGTTAGTCTGAGAAGTTTAACAACATGAAACTTCTAGCTCTGTTTCAGAATTCAGTTACAGGTGTTGTAGTGTGCATTAGCTGTGGAAATGATAACTTTAATGAAAACCTGTTTCCTTGTAGCTAAAAAGAGTGAACTCCCAAGGGCACCCCCCAGGTTTCATCCTCATTGTGCTTTTTGATCTGATCAAATTTAATCTTTCATGCTTGCTGAATACACAGGTGGTGTCTTGAAGTTTCCCGCTCCTTGGATTTTCCATAGCCATTTCTAAAATTTATGTTGTCGTGTTTTCAGTGCCAGCTGGGGCAAACACAACTTCACCTACTTTAAATAATTTTTGAGACTTAAAGTATTTTTATCAGCATCTAACTCTTGTTCCTTTTTTTATATTTCTTCCATTTCAAGTCAGCATTCTTGTGCATTTTACAGACTTTCAAGAAGTTGAGACAACAGTGGTTTTGAATGACACTCATGCTAGCCCACTTATCTGAGCATTAAGTGCAAGCTCATGTAGTAAGTAGAAAAAAAACTCAATATGTGATGAAATTTCAATGCCAGAGAGAAAGGAATGTTAGAAGGGTGCAATTTGTCAATAGTGGTGGTTGAGAGTACTTATTTCATGGTAACCTCTAAACACAATAGGTGAATGATTACAAATACAATAGCCAAGAGGTAAGATAGGGAGGAATATTGCTTAGTTTTATAAATATTACTTGAAAGAGAAAAGTGCAAAAGATAAAACAAGAGGATTACATATTATGGTAACTATAGGCAAAACAACACTGGACTTTGAAATTGCCAGAAAGAGAACTGCTAAAAACTTTTCAGATGTTTTCTGTTCAGATGATGCTAACTTCATTTTGGAAAATGCTGTGATAGGCTTTCAGCAAGCAGGTGGAGGTGCAGAGGGTACAGGGAAGAGTGGTTTATATCTTAAATTTAATATGATAAACAAATGTAAAAAGATTTTGGGAAGAAAATAACACTGAACAAGCTCAGATACCTCTCTTACTGGTCCCCACTGCCTAGGCTGTTATATAAACATTTCAAACCCCATATTTTTGGTTCCTGAATTTAATCCTGAATTTAATGTAGAAAGCTCCAACTCAAGGATCATCAACCACAAAATTAATTATACCACTTAAAAGTCAAGAAATTTGAATGATTTATCAATAGGAGAATGACGGTTCTTAGATACTGAGCCAACACTGCTGAGAGAATTGAAGTGCAAGGAAAGGAAGCTCCAGACAGAGCATATATTTTTAGAGAAGTTATTTCACATTGCATTTCTGCAGTTTTAGAAACCAATAGTTATAGCATCATAATGCATGAGTTCGCAGTGAAAAAATTTGTTTTAACTAGGCTTTTAGGATTCAACCACTTGAGCTTGGAATAAACCCACCATGGAAACTAGTGACTCAAGCATACAATGCAGAAAGGCATTTTACTCCTGACTTCCTGATCTCATCGTATGAAGACTTAAGCTTCATGTTATTGCATTGGTCAACCACCTTTACAAGAAAACATTATTTTTCCCCTCAAACTTGTCTGCCTCCTTTCTCTCATCATTATTTTTCATGAATTTCAGATTAAAGCTGAATTTCCAGAGATTCCTTTTGAAAATTATTACAAACCAGGAAAATAATTCTGAAATCATCCTCATATTTGTTTGCTTCCAAATAACAGGCTAGATATGTTTGAACAGCAGGTTCTAGCTAAGGCTTATCTTTTCTAAACATAATAGCTTTCTCTTTAATCTTCTGTACTTTTCCACATCCCTTAAAAATATTGACTTCAGCTCTGCACTGTAATATTGGTGTCCTTTATGACACATTTTAATGAAAAATGCTGTTTCCTGTCTCTACTGTACACTTTTGTTTAACCTTTCAAGTATGGCACTAAACTGCACTCATTGTAATCTAAGACTGTTAAACGTTTTCCAGGAGTACTGCTTGCAAAGGCATGGCCACCACCAGTTCTGTGATTATGGCATACCCACAAAATACAAATATATGCATATCTATATTTTTTTTGCAACATAAAAGTGAGACACTAGCTTAAATTGATTGTTTCTTTAATATTGCTGATACCAGTGGATGTCAGGGATACCAGGGTCTGGATTGGGGGTTTTCTTCTTATTAACAATGAATAAAACAAACTTAACTAATGAAACGACTCCAATACATTTTCACTCACAGATGACGTGTAACAGTAATATATAAGCACATATGTTTTAAGGCTAATGGCCTAATAACTCACCTCTTTTGCAACTTCTTAAGATTAATTTATGATTCAGTTCTGTTTGGGGGTGGCGATTGCATATATTGCTTAGGTTACTACATAATTTAAAAAACAAAACCTCAAACCTCAAACCAATTAGTTGTAAATTAATATGTAACAAATTTCTGTGTGTTTCCTATGGAAAGTGAGAGGAAGGAGGAGATGGAAGGAACTATTTAGCCCACATCTCCCAGCTTGTTGCCACATAGCCATTCACATTCCCAGGACAGAAATGCAATTTTTTTCAAGATGTTCAATTTAACCTAAAAGATTTTGGGTACCACTGTGAATTTCTAAACCCCTACTTTAAAAAGAAGCCCTGCTTGTGCTACAGCATGGAGAAAAGATGAAGATTGACATAAGAAACCAATACCTTCTGTGGCTACAGCAGTATTTTCACTCCATTATCAACATAAGGAAATCACTCATGCAAGAATTCAGATGTATCTAAAAATGCACGTCACAGGCATGTATTTATCCCTAAGCCTGGAATCTAAGCTATCATCACAGTCAATGAAGATCCAGCAAAACCAGCAAAAGCTATTTGTGTCACTATAAAACCAGACAATGACATTTGATCTGCTGGTCCTCTAGACACTATTGGTGTGCTGGCAAAGGGACTCAATTCACTTGACCGCAGGTATTGATTTAGTGTCATCTGAGACAGTAAAGTCTATCATGCGTGGCCTCCAGCTGTTGCTCCTCTATGACACCTGTGGGTTCCATGTCATATCTGCCAGCCATGCAGGGGCCCAAGATAGGCTAAGTAATTTCAGAGATGTGTGTGTTTGAGCAGGAGATCTGAGCTTGGCTGTTGAGTATTTGAATCGCAAAGGAAGTGAATTCATTGGCATACCTAGATTTCCCCTCATACTTCTCTCCCCACCATCTAGACCAAAAATCTGGGGACACAATGAAGCTCTTTCATGACCAAGTACTCTTGTCAAGTCAGGGTTTGGGAGGAGAGGAGAAAACATTTATTTAGATTACAGTCCCAGACAATATTCTACAGGAGACACCATTTAACTAACACTATTTAACACAGCCTGACAAATCAAAGGCAGTAAAACTATTCACAGCATTCACACTTAGTCTCATCATTCTTTTAGCACATTAATATTGTATTTTGGATGCAGAAATATTTGCTATACATAATTAAGTAGTCATAACCACAGACAAGACTGACTTAAAGTCACTACAAAAATTATGCATTTTTATTCCATCAAGTAAATCAGTTATTTCTACTAGTTTTACACTAAGTATTTGCAGTATGATTTGGAACATAGAGAAGTGGGAATTATATTTGGGAATTATATTTTACCACTATATGAGGCAGCCATTAATCTTTTACAGCTATGAAGCTAAAGTCAAGAACAAAATTCTATGTGATAGGTATAAATTAACATGACAGCAAATTTTTATTTGGAGAATTTTAAAAAGTCAGCCTTCAATTGTAAATTTTATAATTTTAAATGTCTAAGCTTCATGTGTATTTTCAGTATTTATTTAAAAACAGCAAAGCAGGATTAAGTCAATCCAGTTCCTCAAACATTCATTAAAAACACCCTAATTATTACATTTTTTATAAAAACAAATTTAACATAATATATTAGATTTAACATGAAAAATAAACATTAAATATATTTGTTACATATGTTTGAGTCTTAATAGCTAGCTCTGCGCCTCACTTTCAGCTGCAAAATGGAATTAGAGTTTATGATTGAAGTATTTTAACTTTGAGTCTTACAAGAGCCAGATTTAGCTATAAATTCCACAAACAATTAGAGTTTAATATGTTTTTTCTAATTTTCTAATTTGATCATACAAAAGCAGATTCTACAAAGGAATCTCCTTTCTTTTTTTAAATTTAAATAAATATCTTTCTACTCATACTAGGAAAATTACCATTATATCATTGTATTAGTTCTAAAAGTTTTCTGGATGTGTATTTTGATTTGATAGTGATGCCCAGCATTACCAAGATAAAAGAATTATGAATATATTTAACAATATGTTGGAGAAAATAGAATTTTAGCAAGGCCATGTTTACAAGCTATATGGACAGATAAATAAATAAACACATAGTTTATTTATTTGTTTACTATTTCTGCACTGTGCATTGTTACAATGGAAGTTACTGAAAAAAGTCTGAGATTTTTAGACACCCTAGTGCAAGTTCAAAACTTTCACTTTTCACTTTCACTGGTTGTTTTGTTCAAAACAATCATTTTTTCAATTGACTAAAAAATGATGATATAGTTTGTGATGCCTTAGTTGCTTTCTGCAGTACAACAATTCAAACTACACATATATGAACCAGTGACAGCAACATTTTACATATTCAAAAAACAAAATGGTCTTTATTTCTCCTTAGCCTTTATGATCAAAAAGAAGATGTATTCCACAAGCACCGAGGTTGCCTCTTTTGATTCCCTTCTCTAATTTTTTTTTTTTTTTTGGTGCAGGGGGTTGGCTGTTTTGGGGGGTTTTTTACAGTGTGAAAGAAACTGTCATTAAGATCTGCTAACTGAGCAGGACTTGTACTTGCAATGATCCTGTCTCTTGTGAAATTCTCTTTAAAATATCGACTGAATTACTGAATTTTCAGTTCATTGAACTGCTTATCTTAGCATTTGGATTAATGCCTACTTCCTCTATTTTACAAATTAAATGCATTGCTTTTCCTTATCACAGTGTAAGTGGCTTCTGAACCCCCCTCTTCCATATTGGAATCAGAGCTGTATCTGTAACACTCTTGAGCATTAGTTTCTATCTTCTTCACTCATCACTGCTTTCCTTGCTGGTTCACTGTGCAACAAAAAGTTTACCCCACGCTTGATATTTTTTTGCTTATCTTAAGCTGTTGAGGTAGCTGTCTACAGCTGATAAGTCCCCATTAGTACGAAGTTACATGAGAAACTAAGCTGCCCCAAATCAGGATTCTTTTTTCTAACAGTTATCATTTGGTTAGGCAACTTAAACTTATGGTTAGACCCAGATCATATATTAAGAACCTTTATGTGGACAAGACAGCTCAGTTTGTTTTCTCAGGGTAAAGTCCAATACTAAAAACTTGCTTCATGGAACACAAAACTCTCATTTTATCCATTTTGGTTTTTATCAATATAATTTACTTCAAACATTTATGTTTTCTCAAAAGTTAGGGGGTTTGTCCAAGCTCTTTTGTTTGAGATAATAAATTGCTTTATACCTAAATCTTACCTATGTTTTTGATCTGACTCAATTTTTCATCCTAAAATGAACTTCCATGTTGACCTTTACCTCTAGGATTTGTTGTCCCAATGATTTTTCAGTTCTGTAAGTCCCTGACACAGATACTCAGGTTTCCTGGTTGAAGTGAAGAAGTGACCAGAATTTTATAACTGCTTCTTCAACAAGATTTCATCTCTGACTGTAAGTTACCTACTAGAATGCTCCAAGGCAAGTTTTGATTTGACAGGTTGGAATAACTTCTTCCCCAGGCTTCATCTGTTTTTGCGTAAGAGACTACCATTCTTAAATTACTGGCAATCAAAAACTGTGTGCTGATTGCTGAGGAATTCAAATTCCCAGCCTGGCATATTCATTTCTTATGCCACTGATTTTACTTTAAATAAATATAACAATCCACAAACTGGAAGTAGCTGGCACGTATTTGTTTCTGGCAACTCTGGATTCTTTTGGGGAGTGACTATTTACAAGAGCATGCAGTGACAAGATAAGGGAGGATGGTTATAAACTGAAGTACAGTAGGTTTAGAATAGATATTAGGAAGAAATTTTTTACTGAGAGGGTTGTGAGGCACAGGAACAGGTTGTCCAGAGAAATTGTGGATACCCCATCCCTGCAAGTGTTTAAGGTCAGGTTGCATGGAGCTCTAGGAACATGGTCTAGTGGCAGGTTTTCCTGTTCATGGCAGCGGAGTTTGAGCTAGATGATATTTAAGGTCCAACACAAATCGTTCTATGATTCTCTGATGTGGACAAGTTCTGGAGAAAGACACGGAGGAAATGACCTTTTAAGTTGCATGAAGAATGAGTTTGTTTGGAGCTATTGCCACTTTCTTGGAAAATATCCAGATCTTGCTTTAATTCCTTTTGTGATGCCTTTGGCTAACTATTTTAGATTTCTGGGATGTATTTGAATTCTTTATCCTCCATTTTCTGCTTCATCTTGGTTCACCAGCATACAAGCTCATGTACTGTCTCTATGGAAACTGAATCTTATGGTTGTCATCAGTACTGTCCTTTTTGACTGCCTGGTTACCCAAATGTTGGGACTGTGTGGGGTCACACAACCCCTATGCATACTCCTTCACTGACAAAGAATAAACAACAAATGTCTTTCAGGCAACATTTGGTCCAAAACTTTTCTTCCCTAGATTTCTATATATTACAATCTTTTTAGCTTTTCTATCCTTTTCTTCAATCCTCTCTTTTTTTTTTTGCTCTGCAAATAAACTTTCTAAGATAATTTTCTTCCATAAGTGTTAGCATATGCCTTTGTTCTGTGAAGTGACACCAATCTGGATTTGAGGGACAGGCTTCTAATGTTTTGGTCAACTAGCTGTTGAAGAAGGAAGAGGTTTAAATTCAACCTCAGTAATGCTGAATCTGGTCCATACAAGTTCCAGTAGTCATGGATTCATATTGATTTATAAGCCAGTTTGCATGATGACATTGCAGANGCCTGATTATCAGTTCATTTATGCTTTCCAAGGAATCATTTATTTTTTTAAAACAGTGTAATTTTTGTGCAAGCCTGACTGTTATCTCATTTGCTTGCAAAGTGACAATTAGTTCCTGATATACAGCCTCTAGTGTACAGCCCTTGTCAGTCACACGATGAAATACTCAGTCACTGATCTTGAAGTCTGTAAGAAAATATACTGAAACTTGTGTAAGATTTGAAGGGCTTTGCTTGGTTTGTTTTTCTTTCTTTTCTTTGGTAGAAATGAAATTAATGTTGACACATACGCACGCATATTATCTGCTCTGAAGCAGTTTTTATGAATTGTAATTACACTACTCTGCATCTGATTCTGTTATGTCATTTTCTTTTGAAATTTTCCAGATGAATGACATTTTAGACAGAAAAGCTCTCTATGCACTTCCTGAAGACGTTTTCAATAAAAAGCTAGATTTCTAGTTAGACCATTTATTTGAGTTATAAAATTACTTTCAAGCAGAAAATTAGATTTAAAATATTTAAAAATGCATAGGAAACTTCCCCAACCAGTTAATTACTCATTAACACATTTATATAGAATAGAGTTTTCTATGATAGCTTAACAGGACTTCTGCCTTTGACATCAGTGAAAACATATTTTTCAGAGAAATCTGAGATCTAAGAGAAAACCAGCTAACATAGCAGATGTCTGTAAATAGATGATGTGACTGATAAACTTTTATGGACTGGAACGATATGAAGAATATAAAATCTGACTATAATTTTTAACTGAGGAAAGACATCGAGGCAGCAGATAGAGGCAGAAAGAAATAGATAGAGGCAGAAGAAACTTTAGCATAGTATGTAGGGGTAAAAAGTGTATGTAGGGGTAAAAAGTATATGTAGAGAAGTGAAACTTAGGTTTGGGCTAAACTTACACATCTGGATCACTGGGAATAGTCCAGATTTGAAAAGACAGGGGAAAAGAAAGGAAAGGACATAACACGGTTCCGCAACCTAGAAAAGAACTTTGCTCCCATTTCCATACCTGCCTCAGCTTTTCTCCTAATATTTACACTGTAGAAATAGTTTCTTTTGCCTCTAAGTTAGAGCGAAGCAACCTGCTAAGTATATATCCTTTTAAAAATTATTTTCCATTAAGGTAAATAAAGTCTTTGTAACAATAGTATAAGGCATCCCATTCTATTCCTGCTAAAAGTAGTAATAAAATTCAAATTGGTTTTAATTAATGTTGTCAGCATTAATTAAATGAATGCTTAACCAATGTAATACATTTATCCCCTAATCTACAATAATGAATTCTGGTAGCAAAAAAACAAGGAAGAAAAACTATACAGTGTTAAAAGATAAGACAAGAAGTCCAGAGCTAGCATGTATTATTTACCAGACAATCCAAAGCCTAGAGGAAGAGGAAATTTTGGTTCGGTATTGCTGAGCTTAGCATGACTAACACACTGTTCTCACTATTCCATAACTGCAAAGATTCATTTGATCCTTTGTCCAATTCTTTTTTAAAGCTTCTAACCAGTTGCATTTTTTACAAACTTAGGTTCTTATGGAAAATATTTATTTACAGATATAAACTTGGAACTATACTTGAAGTTCACAAATATGAAAGTGTCAGAATAGGAAAACACCTTGACTGTCAAAGCAGAAAAAATTTATCTTTGAGCTGTGTCAGGCAATTCCATGAGGACATTGATGAGGACAACTCTTCAAAAAGGGCAAGGAGGAGGACCCAGGGAACTACAGGTCATCCAGCTTCACCTCAGTCCCCAGAAAAGTGATTAAATGGCTCATTTTGGAGACCATCTCTAAACGTGTGGCAGGCAAGAAGGTGATCCAGAATAGTCAGCATGGATTCACCAAAGGGAAATCATGTGTACCAACCTGATTGTCTTCTGTGATGGGACAGCTGTGGATAGATGAGGGGAGAGTGGTGGATGTTGTCTACTTGGACTTCAGCAAGGCTTTTGACACTGCCTCCCATGATATTGTCACAGGAAAGCTCAGACAGTGAGGTGGTTTGAGAACTGGCTGAATGGCAAGTCTTGGAATTGTGATCAGTGGCAGAGTCTGGTTGGAAGCCTGTCATTAGCTGTGTCCTGCGAGGATCAATACTGGGCCCAGTATTGTTTAACTTACTCATCAATAACTCGGTTGAAGGGACAGAGTGCCTCCTCATCAAGTTCACTGATGACACAAAGCTGGGAGAAGTGGCCCCAGGATGCTGTGCACCTCTTCNTTCAAGAACCATCTGGACACAATCTGTGCAATGTGCTTTAGGATGACCCTTCTTGATCACAGAGATAGGACCAGATTAGTCACTGTGGTTTCTTCCAACCTTACTCATTCAGTGGTTCTGTGACATTAAAACTTTAACTATATATAGTCATAGTTGATATCATGAAGTGACATGTACATGCACAGTCTGCACATTACAAGAGAATTTCTCATCTCTAGATACATGCACACACATTAATATTAACTATTCCTTTCTTGTTTTCCTTGCCTCTCTTTTCTCTGAAAAGTTTCTCTTTTCAGGCACATTCTGTCCTTTGTTTCTTTGTTCTTTGTTTGTTTGTTTTAATTTCTGGGCATATACTGTCTTCCACTTTTCCAGTGTTCTTTTCTTCTTGCCTGTCTTTCCCCATTAAATATTTACTAGTTTATATCTCATATTTCCTTTCCCTCTCCCCAGACCTTCTGTTGCATCTTGCCACATTTTTAACTGCCTTTCAGTGAGCCTTTTTCACTTCTATTAATTTTTTACTCTTTTCCAAATACTTTGTTTTCTTTTGTTTCTCCCCATTCAGTTATTTAATTATTGCTGTTCAGCTTTCCATTGTAATATTTATATTTAGGTTAGACTCTCTCAGGGCATCATGCAATTCTTCCTATATAGTTGTAAACTGTGTGCAGCATACATACATAAGCATGGAATTGTAGTTTTAGGATGTTTTTCTATGCGTAGCTTAAGTTACACTTTAATTCATTTAAATATGACAGCAATAGATGTGACTAGGCAGGAAAAAATTCTGCTTCAGCATATTTGGGAGATGTAGTGAGGGGATATATTACTTTAACAAATGGTGTATTTCATTTAGTTTTGAGCTTGTTTTGAAAGTCCTCCATTGTCATTCTGTTTGTACTCTGCCCAAAGTAGCATTTCTTGTTGATCTTAAAGACAGTCAATAAGAACTACTGCAGCATTACACAGACCTTCTCTCTCTTTTGTTTTCTGCATAGATATCAATTTGTTAAACAACCTGAATCTTTGATGACTTACAAAACAGTTCAGCT
>WEIV01008413.1:0-184523 GCA_013390005.1 Calyptomena viridis
ATGTCTGATATTTCATTTTCAGTGTTACTTTGATTTTATAGAAAAAATCAAAACCAATCTGACCCCAATTGTTCAGAAGTGCTATGAAAAAAAAAAAATCTGATATTCACAGAGCTCTGGTCCTATTGCCCTAATTCTCACCTTCTCTTATTCTGTAATTTCCTCCTTCGTAACACAGTGACTGGAGCTGAGTACAGTGTCTCAGACGTGCACTCAGCAAGGGCTGAGATATTATTGTTGATTTATAGGGGCTGGCTCTGCTTAGGGAGCAGTGATTTACTCGGCTGTGTTTTCACAACGCTACCATCTCTTTGGAGACAGATATCACCCTCGTCTTCCCCACATCTAAACACCTGGTGCTAAGCACTCGGTCACAGATTGCTGAGACACTTCCCCATCTTGCCTCCTCTCTCAAGCTTTGTTTCCAGGAAGGTCATTACCACGTTTTTGCTCCCTTAGGCTTTAACAGCCCAATTAGGGGAGACAGCAACACTTCAGTAGGTGCTGGCCAGAGCATGGCCTTATCCTTGGAAACCAATTCTCCTTCAGGCTTAAATATGGACCTAGTTTTATACCTCACTTATCTTTACAGTGGAACAGGTCAGAAATTATTCTTCCCAGCCTGATCTCGTATTGCTGCTCTGTCTTTTGTTGGTCCCCTTCTCTTGATGCTGTGAAACAAGCACATCTTCCACACTGAGCTTTTCAAAAGCACTTATTTTTCTCCTGTGGGAGCAGACAAGCCCCAGTCTCAGGCAAACCCTGTACCCAAAATCCTGCCAAGTGACCCTGCCAAGATGAAGCACACTGCTCTCTGGGTTGTTTTTCCAAGGAGAACTGTGTCTGCAAAACACTTCTCAGAGACAGAAAGAGGAATGGGAACAACGATACAGCAGGACTTGGCCATAAATACCTGCTAAAGGAACCTGTTATGGCTTTACCTTCTGCAGTGGTTTTATACATACATAGATCAGTAAATACTGTAATAGAGTTTTCTGTACAACACCTTTTGCCACTGTTTTGCAAGCGCAGATACATCAGTGTAATATCAGGCTCTTAAAAACACTCAGGAAAAGCTGCTCACTGGTGACATTACCCAGCACCCACACACCATAACACACGAACACCTATCAGACTAACATTCTGCAGCACCCCTCCAAAACAGGGGAATCCAGACAAGCTAGGGACCACAGCTTTTATGGGACCAGTCTCCCACACCCCACCGGGATACACGAACCAGGATCACCGCTTTGTTTCCCATCTCCTGTTTCATCCTCCCTTTGCCTCCATTTCCCCCACTGCAGGAAACCTTGAACGCTGGCTCCCTAACAGAGATATTGAGAAGCTGAACAACTGAGCAGCGTTTTAAGAGCCTTTGAAGGAGCTGTGTTCTGTCGGCACAATGGTTCACACCGAACAATAACGTGTCCTCGCTCGTGGTGCCGGCCCCCGCGATGACTGTCCTCAGCACAACTGTCAACTCAACTCCCATTGAAGGATCTTTATTATTAGTGATGAGCTAAGAAAGCAGGGTGAATGCAGCTTGATTTTGCAGCTCCAGCACTTAGGGAAAAGAATACATTGTGTAAATCTGTAGTAGATGTTGAAACCTTAGGAGTAAGAAAAAACGTGGAATCCCATCAGGTGACACGCAACAAAGGCAAATACAGGGTCCTGCACCTGGGGAGGAACAGCCCCAGGCAGCAGCACAGGTCTGAGATTGACCTGCTGGAAAGCAGCTCTGCAGAGAAGGATGTGGGGGTGCTGTCCATGAGCCAGCAGTGTGTCCTGGGTGCCAAGAACACAAATGGGATCCTGGGGTTCATTAGGAAGAGCATTTCCAGCAGGTCAGGCAGGTGATCCTGCCCATCTCTTCAGACCTGGTGAGGCACATCTGGAGTGCTGTGTCCAGTTCTGGGCTCCTCAGGACAAGATAGATATGAAGCTCCTGGACGGAGTTCAGCAGATGGAAACAAGGACAATTGAGTGACTGGAGCATCTCTAGGATGATGAAAGGCTGAGGCAGCTGGAGCTGTTCAGCCTCAAGAGGAGACACCGAGGGGGACCTCATCAATGTCTATCANCGTGACTGGAGCATCTCTAGGATGGAGCATCTCAAGAGGAGACACCAAGGGGGACCTCATCAATGTCTACCAGTGTCTGCAGAGAGGTGTCAGAGGATGGACCAGGCTCTGTTTGGGGGGGCCCAACAATGAGTCAAGAGGAATGGGAAGAAACAGATGCTCAGGAAGCTCCACCTGAACATGAGGAAGAACTTCTTTCCTGTGCAGTGACCAAGCACTGGAACAGATTGCCCAGGGAGGGTGTGGAGTCTCCCTTACTGAAGATAGCCCAGAACCATCTGGATGCAATCCTATGCCATGTGCTCTGGGATACTTGAGCAGGGGGGTTGGACCAGATGACCCACTGTGTCCCTTCCAACCTTACACATTCTGTGCTTCTTGCTGTAAGTCTGTGTTTTCCCTTGTGAGAGGAGCATAGCCCAGACACCAGCTTGTCTCCTCTCCTCTCCCACAGCTCTTACTCTTTATTTCTACCCTTTATATCCCAAAAAACCTTCCTGCATACTTGTAAACTCTAATACACCCTCTTCAGCAATTTTAGGCAGTTCCTCTCACATGCTCATAAGTATAAAATCTTTCAGCGAGGGTTGCAAAAGGCAAAATCAAATGACAGGTTGATTTAGTGCAGCTCTTACTAAGAGCCTGCAGAAATTAGAAGTAAATAGGAGGTCAAACAGCTCACAAGCAATTTGACATTGGCAATTGCAGCTTAGTTAGGCTCCTCTGGTAATAAAGAGCCACCGTGTCTTTTCTTCACCTGAGTGCTCAGAAGTAGAAAGGTCATTACTGGCTAAAGATACCCCAAGAATAACACTTTAAAGCTTTATTATTTTTAACAAGACACGGGTATTTTAAATACTGCCTGTGCAATAAACTGGTGCCATGCTACACTGACTGTAAAAGGCTCAAAATAATAACAAAAAAACCAAGTGAAATTGGAAATACAATACGTAACCATCCATGGTTCTTAAAGCTGTGTCAGTCAGTTAAGCAAAAACTATGCCTGGGCACAAGTGAGCATGAAATTCAATATAAACACCCTCAATGTGGCAGAAGAACAAATGAAATATATATACAAAGTGCTAAAGTAAAATATACAATGAGCTTTGTATAAATAAACAATAAAGAAACAAGAAGATTAAAAAAAAGTTATCCTCATGATATACAGGATTGCTGGGAAAGAACCCATTCTGCAGTTGTCTTACTTCAGTTGCTTGGGGGATGTTGATTATGCTTTTAATTCTCTTTTATCAAAAATAGAGGTAATTAGGGACAAAATAATTCCTGTAAATGTCAACTGCCTAAGACTTGGGAAAACTCAAAAGAAGCAAAGTCATACACAAATGTTTTGAAGTGAATATAAATGAATTATGGGCGCTAAACAATTATTTTTTGAAGTATCCCTAATGTAAACTAACCAGATGTCCTGGGTGAAGAGGGTGAGAAATTGCCTTGACAGGCCACTAATTCCTTCACTGCAGATCCCTTCTGTGAAGTGGGGATTATCAAAATAAATAAATAAACAAATGAAAGCAAACACAAGAGGCACAACATGGCTTAAAAAGCCAGAGAAGGCCAGTGCAGTTATTACAAACAACTGCAGCCACAAAAACATTTCTGAAAGTTCCTATTTGAACTTTGGAACGTATTTCAGATGGGAAAAACATGGCCCTGGACTTTCATATCGCCACTAACACTCTACTGCAAAGCACCCAGCTCCTCATTTAAAGCTGTTTGTCCCCAAAATAGTGACAGCATCACTAAGCCCAGCCCAGTTCCCAAGTTCCCCACACCTCAGTTTCCTATCTGTCTAATGGGAATAATAACACCGACCCATTTCACAGAGCTGGAGCATTGCAGAAGCATTTAGATGCCATGGAAACGGGCGACATTCCACCCACGCTCCCCCACGCCAGCTCCATTATTCAGCAGAAATGCAGATGGACCAGAGGAAACCTCCTTTCACGCTGGATGAAGAATGGGCAACAGCATTTGGCAAACCTGCGTTCTGCTCCCAACTCCATTTTATGACCACCAGGGTGTCAGCAGCTGGTTTGGGGATTTTCTCCCCTGGAAACATCCCCCAGTCCATGCCATCCCACCAGGACACATCAATGAGCACCATGTGTGGGGTCTCCTCTAGATCTCCTCTGCTGAAACCCAAAAGTCTTGCATGCAGATACAAGGGAGCACATCCCCAAGGTGCAAAGGACTCTCACATTGTTCACAGATGCTAAAGCCCCCAAGCAGGACTATCAAAATGGCTGTGAAATGAAGATGTTCTTCTCCTGAAAGTTGAGTTCAATCCCAATCTGGGCTTCTCCACTGCTTTCCTCTAGCATGGAGAGGGACTGACCTCTAACTCATCACTACATTGAAAGAAACTCATCATCACACCAACCTAGCAATTTCCCAAATGCATCCCAACTGGTCACACCACAGGTAATCAGAGCCTACAGTCACTGGTGATTCAGAGGATCAGCAGTGAGAGGCAGAAGGTGATCCAGGTGGGAAATTACAGGACCACATAGGTGACACCAGCTCATCTCCAGATAAATGACTTAATCAAAGGTAGGACTGACAATAGTGCCAAAGTTTTAGCTGGACACCAGACCACGCAGGCCAGCTTGGTAGAGACAAAGAAAATCAGAAGTGTCAGTGCCAGGTCTATAATTATTGTATAACAATTCCATGTAATAATTTTACAGCAGAGTTTTTCCCTGCCTTTTTACCCTGTGCAAATCCCACATCAAGGCTAAATTGAGGTGTTCAAATGCTTAAATACCTTCCACAAGGCAGAAGAAAACCAGTGCGGGACACTCCCTCCACTGACCTCCAGCTAGGATGGATGGAGGGGGCCACCAAGAGCCAGAGACAACCAGAGAAAGGCAGAAACACCTCCTGGCTGGTGAAGAATATGGCTCCACACCACTTTTGTCATCTTCCCACGTTCAGCAGACAAGATTCTTGGTCACTGCAGAGGACCAGGGCCGTGGAGAGCAATTCTGAGCCATCTCCGCCAGCAACCTGTATTTGTTGCTCCCTTGAGCAGCTGCCTCAGACAGGCTTTGCTGTATTTTAGACCTGACATTACCCAGCAGGCAGTGAAAACTGGCTACTCATTAACTTCCCCGAGATGGGAGCAGCTCCTGTAAAAGCTACTGAAACCATTCTAGCATTCAGGGTGTGTGCCATTTAGCTGTGATGTGTCCCTCTTGCTGTTTGGCTTTTCCCTTTCCCCTCAGTTTTATTTTTATGTGGTGACATTTGGAAGAGAAAGCCATTGAAAGCAGCAATATTGGATGCTCAATTCCTGGCTCCCTCGCTGTCACTTAGCAGAAAACATTCAAAAATTTAATATTTGATCTTCCTACTTCTCTTTGATCACCTTTTTATGCCTCTATCGCTCTAAGGACAAAGTTGCTTAATAAATAGGAGAAATGGGCTGAGGAGGGAGCTCCAAGCAGGATCCAAAGCAAAGGCATGATTTAGATGTACAAATTACTTGCTAGCCACGATTTTGGCAGAGATGTTGAAAGATTTGTGTACTTGCTATTTCAGGCCAAATTTCCTCGAGAAGGACTCTGGCTGGTTAACAGGGAGTTAAACATGGCTTACTAAAGGCAAATAGTTAACAGGTAATGGATTGCTGAATCCTCAGCCAATGAGCCAGTGCTCAGCTCATGTCCATAGCCACCAGCAGCATCATCCACTGATGGATTTATCCCAATCTACCACTAATATCTGCAATATGCTTCTAACATCTGCTAACCACTTATTAACTCTATACAGACTCCTGAAGAGCTATCAATAAACCTAACTTTAATAAGAAGGGTGACCCCGTTGCCAGCATCAGGACAGAAATGTCATTCAATCAACTTTTCTAGCTGGGCTGTTTTCCTCTGCCAGAAATCTCCTGGGAGCATCAGGCAGGACCAGAGCAGCACGTTCAAGGTCAGAGAGTCCTCAACCAGCCTTGTCTTTGGGGCTGCAAAGCCCCTGCCCCACACCTCAAAGCAGTAGCATATATTAGGCTGCATGTTCCTCTTTTTAGCTCCTCCATGGCCACTACACAGTTGATACTCACCTTTCAACCATAAAAAAAATATTCATAATGAGATCAAGCGCAGTGACCTCATTCTGCATGCACCAGCTTCACATGTTAGAGCAGATATTTTACTCTTCACAGATGAGAGGTGAAAAGCGTGTATTTAGGGGAGGCACCACAGTGAGAGCCATCGGGAAGGACAACACAGAAGTCAGATTTCCTATCCCTGAAGGAAGCCATCCTCCTGCACAGCCTGCTCACCTGCACAGAGTGTAAGCATGGGGAGGGGGAAGCAGGGCAGCCCTGATGTCTTTCCCTTACCCTGGTCCCTCCCTGGCACCCTGGATGCTAGCACATCACCACGCCCTAACATCACATATCACAACATGCTGAAATCCCACACTTGCAGGACACTGCACAGATGGGGAAACTGAGGCAGGCCAGGTCACACTGGCCAGGTTTCCACTGCCTTTGGTAGCTGTGCTGTTTCCAGCTCAGCTCTCAAGGTCAGACCATGTGCGTCAGCAGCGCTCACACATCCTGCAGGGATGGAGGAGATCACAAGCCAAAGCCCAACTCCTCCACCAACTTCAATCACACACAATCTGCAAGCCAACGGATTTGAGATCCAGGAGCAGTTTGAGTCCCAAACTAACAAAACTGTGCCCCATCATGTCCAAAGGGGACCCTATGCCAGCTCATGGAGTGAACACCCCATTTGCCCATCACCACTCTTTCCAAAATAAACAGGTTTATGGTCACACAGTTGTTCCATCACTCCAAGATTAGCTACTCTCATGGAAAAACCCAACCTGCATTGTGGCCAGTGCCACCACCCCGCACTCCACACACCGGCTGCGGATCTGTTGCAGTTTCAAGAGCCACTTTTTTCATCCCAACCATCCAACACAACTCTGCCAACCTCTACCACCTGTTCTGCTTTGGCCTCTGCCGCTGCAGCCCTCGGTAGTCAAAAAATGCCCTGACATGGCGTAGATCCTTCCAGAGAAGGATGGAGTTTGCAGCCTCCATGGCAGCACCATCGGGCACGGCTGGCTGGGATGCAAATGCATCCCACACCGCTGCGCCGGGTAATGGCCATTGCAGCACAAAATTAACGGTGCATCTGCTCCTCGCTGCAGACGCCGCAGAGAGTGGGCTGTAATTTCGTCTCCGATCCCCCAAATAATGTTTGTTGTCGTGCTGTAATCTTGGCAATCAATGTAACAGCTGAACAGATCGTTTCGGCTGAAATATTTGCTAAACACGCTAAGACCTTGAAACCACACCTCAGCGTGTGCGCATTGTGTATGGAATTACATACTGAACTAAATAAGGACTGGGTGGGGGGAGAATGGGGAGAATTGCCAGCCAATTAAAACACAAACACAACAAGAAGGAAAAAACACCCTTGTGTGTTTATCTCCAGCACCTTTCACCAGCAACGTCTTATTTCCTGTAAACCAGGCAAAACAAAGCTTCAAGAGGTCTTTGGAGCACACGGCCATCCAAGACCTAGCCACTGAAATGTGTATGCAAGGCTCTCAGAAGTGGAATTTAATGGTCACAGAAATCAATTGGCCAAACCAGCTGCACGGATATTAACCTCCTGATGTCCCTCTCACTGAGTGCTGCCTTCACTCGTCCAGCTATATATAGGCTAAGCCACAAAATGTTTTTATTTAGGGATTTTAGCATGGGTTGCTTTTTGATTTCTGTGTTTAACCTGCTTGAAATGCCAGCCTGGGAAATGAAAGCAGCAGATTAGTGAAGAGAAAGCTGCAGGTGACCAGGTTATACACATGGCCACGCTACCAACCACCTGCATGCCCTTCTGCAAGCCATGGCACACTGGTATTTCCCTTCTTCCCCTCCAAGTGTTGTGTTTGTTTTGAAATAAGCTTTCTAAAAGACTGACTCTGTCTTCCTATGCATGGATACAACATCTGGGCTGCAGGAGCCCGATTTTGGCTGGGGTCCCCAAGCATTAATATCACAAATTCCTGAAATAACACAAGGTCTTTGGGGAAAAGAGAGAAAAGTTGGTTCTTTTCTGGACAAACTTTTGTGCTTCCAAGGTTTTGATTTCTTCTAGAACTGCAAAGCATTTGTATAAATTAGTGCAGACATCTGATATACATCAAATTTGACAGGCCCAGGGCAAGTTCAAATTTCTGATCACAACATCCATCACAAGCACTGAGCTATTTATCAACAATTGATCGAAACAAAGAGGGAGAACAAAACCTTTCACTTCAGTAATTGATACCTAAGGACTGACAAGAACAGGTCCACCACCTTCTCCTCAAGACTGCTGATTGCTTAGTTGACCCCCAAGACTTCACTCCATTAAAGCATCTCACCAAATGTGGATCTTCAGGAGACCAGACACCATAAAAGGAGTAAAACCATCTAGCAGATCTGCTCAAGACCCACCTTTTCTCCCCCAGCCATGTAATTCTCTCATACAAAACCTTTGATTGCCTCAGTGTAAGTAGTTGGAGGAGGTTGGAAGACCAGAGGTGTTAATGATGGAAGTGGAGTCTAAGACTGCAGATAAGAGGGGTTACTTTCCTGCTTTACCACAGCCTCCCAGTGAGACCCCACACACCTCACACAACCCCAGTCTTATCCCCAGTGGGGCTGGGATCTCTTTCAGAGGTGCTTTGGAGAAAACACATTTGCAAGTCTGGGGTGCCAAGATATGAGAGCAACAGGCAAAATCCTTTCATTGAGACCCAAGCAGCCTTTTAATCCTCCCAGCCCTGCAGATCACAGCTGCTGAATCACAGCACTCTTGACTGGGATTCAAAAGAGAGAATTTGGGGTCACTGGGCACCTCCACAGCAACCTGTCAGGCTCAATTCCTTGGCTGTGACATCCCATCCATTTCATTCTCATTCAATGGAGATTCAACCATCTGCACTGCACAGGGACTTGTCTCTTGCCTGGGCTGCAAATTTGGCTTGGATAAAACCAGCAGTAGCCAAGGAGTGAAGCCAAGGGGACAATGGGCCAAAGCCAGGAGAGCCACACCAGCACACCCACTCCCTCCACAGTGCAGTTATCCCAGAGACCACGAGCTTCTCTCTGGAATGGAGATGAGGGAGCCACTTTGCACATCTTTATCATGCCACAGCCCCTAATCCAGCAGCAGGAGCCAACCTGGCTTGCCTGGATCCCTCATGGAGACACGAGCCTGCCAACCTGCTGAGAAGCAAACGGCTGCCAGCTCTCCCAGCCTTGGCAGCTCTCCCAAGGTGGAGGAGCAATGGGCTTTCCCTGGAGGCACCAGGCAGACAAAGGAAACTCCATGCTTCCTACAAGACGTGCGTGGCCCTTGCCAGGGGACACGTGTCCCCAACAATTCCCCATCAGGGCACACGATTCAAAGGGAGCTGATACCCAACCTCATTGCAGTAAGGCTTTTGGAAGCCACGTGTGCCAGCCATGGAAAGAAAAAACATTGTTTTCTTTCTTTTAAAAAAAATTAATTTAGTCGTTTTCCACACATTTGCTAATTACTCATCAGCTTTTCTAATGAAGGTGCTGTGCCGGGCACTGGGAGACTGAGGGAGTTTCTGCTAAAATCAAATGTTGAGTAAGTGCGTTTACCAAGGGATAGGCAGCTTCAAAGCTTTCCCTTCCACTTAGATTTTAAGCACTTCTACAAAAGAACATTGATTTTGGGTTAAATTGACTGATTTTATTCATAGCTGGTTCATATGGTGTATTCAAAGACAAATTGTACAAGACTGCAAGCTATGGATCAGCTCTGATAATTCAGAGTCCTCTTTCCTCTTTTTTTTTTTTCCTTTTTTTTTTGTTCTAAATATTTTCCATGCTTATAATTTGCTATTATTTGGCCCCTGCCTGGACAGAAAAGGCATTTTCACAGTATGGGAGCCTCTCTTTGAAGGGAAAGTATTATATTTTAATGCCAATTACAACAGAAATAAGAATCAGACATCACTTCAACCCTTTAGAGCTCCTGCATCGCAAATGGCCTATTTGGGGAGGGGATGTGTGTTTTGTTCATAGACATTATATTTATGCAGAGAGTTTATTGACTCCAATTTAGTTGAAATATATAATAAACATGTGTATCAAGCACTAAACACTTGTGACAAAGATCAGCTCTAATCCCTCAGGTGCACTGCTGTAGCTGTTAAGAGAAGTGCTATATGAATACTCTTCAAAAACATCACATGCCAGGAATGTTTAAGGCTATTGCACATTAGGCACATGCAGCAAGCCCGGGAAAGGCTGCCAGGTGCCTCCAGACATAGAGCAGGGAGCATCAGCTTCTGCCACCCCAGCACAGGTCACCAAAAAGGTCCCAAAATGTAATTCCAGGCTGACTCCAGCACATCCTGCCCCACACACAGCTGGCCAGCTGCAAACAGCTGGATGCAAACCAAAGCACGGATGCACCACCTTGCCCAAATAACCCTGGGCAGCTCGGCCACTGTGATTTGGTTTCCCCAGGGAAAGGGTGATGCTAAAGGCCACCAGTGAGAGGAATTCAAGGGGGCATTGTTTGCAAAATATATCAGAGGAATTAAAGTATCACCTGCTAAATTAACACCTGCATCATCACTCACAGAATCACTGAGTTTGGAAAAGACCTTCAAGATCCCTGAGTCCAACCTGTGACGCAGCTCAGAGCACTGAGTGCCATGTCCAGTCATTCCTTGGACACTTCCAGGGATGGGGACTCCACTACTTTCCTGGGCAGCCCCCTCCATGAAGAAATTCTTCCTGATGTCCAACCTGAACCACCCCTGGCGCCACTTGAGTCTGTTTCCTCTTGTCCAGTCCCTTGTTCCCTGGGAGCAGAGCCCAACCCCCTCCACCTCCACCCTCTTGTCAGGGAGTTGGAGAGAGTGAGAAGGTGCTTAGTGAGCCTCTTTTTCTCCAGGTTGAGTCTCCTCAGCTGCTCCTCATAAGACTTTCTCTCTAGTCCCTTCTCATGAACTTTGGTTCTTTTAAACCTTTTCCTGCAGCTTAAAATGGCAAAATCCCTCCATTCCCACATCACGAAAGGCTACAAGACATTTTTTTTTTTTTTTACTAGGAGGAAAAGAAACCTAAACTATCAGAAATCTTTCTCTAAAAATCCAAAGGTTTGGTGGCCCCAAACAATTCTTGCATTGAAGTCACTGGATTGTTTCAGGAAGGGGAAGAATTGAACAACTTCAAGATGCTGAAGCATAAAAACATGCAGAGCATTCGGTTCAAAGGCCTGTCACTGAGTTTCCTTCTGTTTTATTCAAATCCTTTGGGAATATATTTAAATAAATGAAATCAAAACAACACAGTGGGGTTTGCAGGAGGAGCAGCTGAGCTTTCCCCTCCTCCTTTGTTTGGGTTTTTTTTTAAGGAATTTTGTCATCCACCAAATGAGCAGAAAAATGTGTTATTCACCAAGCTCTGCTCAATGCACGAAATAATAATAACGAATAAATAAATGGAGAAAGGGTGCATCAATATGAACAGATAATGAGAGCCTGGTGGTGATGAACTCGGGGGATGCAGGACAAAACACCACTGAGAACTGGTGCAGGGACCAGGACTCAGTGTGGTGCCAGTGCACGTGCTGCCCAATGGATACTGAGGAATTAGGGACGGCTCCCACAGTGACAGACAATCCAGATTTACATTTCCAATGAACCTGTTCACATCACACCCTGAACACAGAGGAAAAGAAGGGAAAGAGGGCACAGAGTGCAGAGAAATGCTGCTCCTTTAGCTGAATTTTGTACAGATCTCAGATTACAGAAGTAGATACCTTAAAAAAAAAAACAACCAAAACATCCCAAATCTCTCTGTATTCCAAGTATAATTAGGATCTCAGCAGGCAACACTACAACTATCTACGACACACAAGAGCTGCAACACTGGAAAACGAGGTGGGAGTTGGACCAACCTGAGAGCAGCAACACCTTCCCCCACAAAGTCAAACTCTCGAGCATCTCCTCTTCTCCAAGAGCCTAAATCCCACAACCCCTTTCCAATACATCTGCAGTTTGCAGGCAGGGATGCCAGGCACGTCTGGAAAGCTCCAGTGTTATCATTTCAAGGCATCCGATGCTACTAATTGATACACTGTAATACTCTCATTTACTCAGCAAGCAAGCTGGAGCGTTGATAATTGATGGATTGGTTTGCCTTTGATGATCTGCAAAATTAAAAGCCCCAACCCTTCAAGACTCTGAGTATCCCACGTGAGAGCCTGCAAAGTCTCAAGCCCCCACTGCAGTCAAGCACAAAGGAAAGGCACTCAGCACTGAGCAGGACCAGACCTTAATTCAACAGCCCTCGTGACTTTGTGTAGCTGTGTCTATTAATATGGATTTAATTGTGGGCTTATATTTTATTATTGCCAAATGAAATGAAATTAGGAGGAAGGAGATGCTGGTCCTTCAGGGACCATCTGTATTTCCAATCCCAGAAAACTGTAACTTCTGAGAGAGGAAAAATAGACAAGAAATTACAAGACATCTCTTTTCTGCTCTCTTTTTATTAAAAACATTTGCTGCAAAAACCTACAAAACTGAGGGGACTGCAGGCATGGCACTGAACTGTGCCAGTCTCTGCAATGCCTTCTCATACCCCATTTCACTAAGCTTTTCTGAGAGGATTTGCTTTATTCCAACCCAGTCTTCCCAGGAAACATCTTGGAGAACATCAAGTACAGTGCGCACCAGTATTTTCCTCCCAGCACATTCAACAAGCTGAATGGTTAGTTATGGAGCCAGGCAGAATATCTGGCCATGCTGACATTAATCAAAAATAGGATTTCTCCTGTGATTTTTACAGATTCCTGACGTCAGCAACATCACATTCACAAGGTCAAGGAGAGGAATACTTGAAGGATCACAGTTGTATGGCTCCTCTCAGCCCCACAGTCAGTCAATCCACACTTTCAATGTATTTTTGCTTCCTCAGAAATGACTCCCCCATTTGCAAATGGTGATTAGCTCTCTAATCTTGGCATAATTACTCCTGCCTCTCAAATCACACAAAAAAGGAAAGATAGAAAAAGGGGAAGAGCACTGAGGAGGCGACGTCCCACTGTCACACCACCGTTTCAGAGCCAGCTGCCTATGAGACAAGTCAAGACATCAGCCCTGTCCACCTGTTTGGGAACAATGTCACAGGAACTGAGGAGGACACTGGCCATCTGCATATATTCACTTCATTACTGTCTCACCAGCTCAACTCACTGTGGCTTATCGTGTTTTAAGATGTATCAAGGTCATTGTGACCAAAGTTCTATTCACATCCCAGAATTTGTTCTAGCTTATTCCTACCTGGATACTCATATTATTGCCATTAAATTATGATAATTTAAGCATCCTGCATTCTGGGCAAAGCAGACAGAGACACCCAGTCAGGATTCCTGCCAGAAACACGGGCTGGCTGCACCTCCTGAGTATCTCTTAATTATCTCTTTCTCTTTGTGGTGGGGCAAGGTCTGAGCTCAGGTGAGTGCTCCCTGCTCTCTTCTATTTGATTCAATTCTACGGCTCATGAAATATGCTCCCGCTTCCTTCAAAGGACAAATGAAATGAAACAGCCTCTTGGAAGGAGACAAACGACGGAGGATACGGGTGAAGACATAATTCAAGACACTTTGGGAAAGTCAGATGGTGATTTTGAAAGGTACTCATGGAATTAATCCAGGAATGAAAGAAACAGGGAAAATAAGTCAATTAATTCACTGCAGCACTGTGTGGACCTGTGACTGAAGTCAGCTGCAAAGGAGTGCTCAGGGGAGGCTGAAAGGCACTATAGACACTGAATTTTCAAAGAAGGGGCTGAAAGGTGATTTTTCCACTCACAGAGTGAGGGTGTGGAACTGGAATGGCACTGAGAAAATGGACAAGAGCAAGAGCCACCAAGATTCACCCTTTCTTCTCCCTTTGGTAAGCCCCACCCTGGGTCTCAAGGGAGATGTCTTGGATGCTGGTAGTTGGTAGCACTATGTGCACCTGCCTAACAGCAACTACAAAGGACTGTGATGTGTCTTCAAGGATATACACGTAGATGAGGTAGGAAAAAGGGGATCTCAGTGAGGTAGGAAACCAGGCACTAAGCAGCACAGGTGCTGCAAGGCTGACAGGAAAAATCAGAAGAAATTTGGCAGAGGCAAGTGGACAGATGGAGTGTCTTCAGGACAGCCATGAGCAACCATCACCCATGGGAAAGTCCTCCACAAGCATTGTGAGGGAGGAAAAAGCAACATCCGCAGTCAGTATTGACCAACTCTTGTCCCTAGAGATCCTTGGAGATACTGGATTCTTTCCAGGGTCAGAAGTAGGTCATTCCCACCAGAACAGAGCAGCAGCCAAACTTAGAATCATGGAATGGTTTGGGTTGGAAGAGACCTTCAAGATCATCTCATTCCACCCCCCTGCCATGGGCAGGGACACCTTCCACTAGTCCAGGTTGCCCCAAACCCCATCCAACCTTGCCTTGGAATACCCCAACACTTTCAGGGATGGGGCACCACAGCTTCTCTGGGAACATTTTAGTGGATACCACTTAAACCACCCTTTATTTGTCCTTTGAGGTTCTCCACAGCCCCAGCAGGGACCAGAGGATGTGTCTCTAAAGCCGATGAAGACGGAGGTAATTAAATACGAGGGGCCTCCCATTGTCAGCATTGTGCCTCTGTTTTGGCAGCCAGCTCCAGCAGAGCAGAAGAGGGAAGATTTGATTTTAATCACCCAGATTTCAGGTTTTATTTTGCTCATTAAAATTTCTGATAAGGATTTAGTCTGACATTATGCAGTATTTTGGAAGAGGATGTGTGGCAGTGGGGGGGATTGAAGTGAACTATGTTTCCTCATGATGAGATCTTTCTGCCTCCCCACGACAGACACAAGGATATGAGCAGGTGTTATTTCAAAGGGAAAGGATTTGGGGGGAGAAGGGAGCAGGAGGGACTCATCCACACCAAATCAAGGATCTAAGCCTTGGATTATGGAGAAAAAAGGTCCAAAGTCTGGGATTACATACCCCATTTCAGATCCGCCTCCCAGAAGCCACAGATCAGATACTCTCCTAAATACCTTTTCAGGCCCCATCAGAGGGAAAGGAGCATTTCACATGGCAGAACAAAATCAGAGCTTCCCAACCTCCCCACATACCTTAAGAAATTGCTCTAGAAACAGACTAGCATTCACCACACAGCTGCCTCCTGGTGAGGGGAAAAATGACTGAGCATGGAAAACAAAATCATCCCCCATTTCACTCCATTTTGGAGCACCATCACTTTGGTGAAGAGGAAAGGTAAGAGCTTAGACATGGGAGGGAGCAATTCACCACTGCCCAAGTGTCTCTTGTTTGCTTGTTGATTAGGATCCAGCAACTGCAAGCAGTCTGCCTCCTGTTCCTTCAGCAGCTTTACACAAATACTACTTTAACACCTACTAAGTGTTATTCATCAAGAACAAGAAGTCTGCAGGAACCCAAAATCACCTGAGCAAGAATTAGCCAATGTGAGCTTTACCTGGGCTAACTAATGCCAAGCCTTTGGATTTGTACCCACAAGAGCACTTTGAAACAAGACGGATTTCTTTGTCCCCAGAGGATGTGTTGTTCTTTTAAAAAGCCTTAAACCACCGAAGTTCTGCAGTGTGAATTGTGCATAAGATGAGGTAAGATTTTAACTGTGGTTCCCTGTGTGCTCTCAGCCTGTGCACCCACCAGCCAGAAGCCAGGCAGGAAACCTGGGGAAGGAGCAGAAATCTGTGAAACAGATGGAAACAGAATCTATGAAATACCCAGTAATTCCAACCAAACCAAGGGCAGCCAGAACAACAACAGCAAGTACCACTCAGCCAAATATCTCAAGCATATCTAAAGGGCTTGTGCCAAAGGACCACAGAGGTTCCTGGTGCATTTAAAGTGCTGCCAGAGAAATAAAATACCACTGCACGAGGGGTTTCACAGATTCAGCACTGCCAACCACCCCACTGAGGCAGCACTTTGGCACCAGTCCTCTCTTGAGCCTCCAATCGACAGTGACTGTGCCACAGTTGTGTGCAAGGTGCTGCAATTAAAAGATAAAGAAAACAATGCAAAGGAAACGATTCATTTATCTTTAACAACTTTTAATGGAAATCAGTATCTGGGAAGGAGCAAGAGCACACATTCAACTCTCAAGGGTCCAGAAATTCATCCTGGGTGCCAGTAAGGGATTTTATTTAATGTGCCAGCTACAATGAATGACTGCCCAGCACAGGATCCATCCTTCCCACCATGCTGCTGGCAGTGAGTCCCCAAATCATGCCCCAGCAAAGACACAACACCCCAAGCAGCAGCAAAGGTCATCATTTTTTGTGGCCCCATCCATCAGGTGGCCCCTGGGGTGCTTCAAGTCCCTCTGGTACCCATTAAAGGAGTCAGTACCGAGCAAAAAATCAATTACAAGGCTTGGGCTGAGACCTGACCTGCTCCAGCAGGATGGCACATCATGGGGGAAAAAACAGAGAGAAAAAAGGCATCTCCATCCAGGGAGTGCTGAGCAGGACCCCAGAGTCACCTCCCCCAGCAGCGAGGGCACCTCTTCTCAGGTGTTGCAACTCATTTATTAGATTTCTCCTCTCTTTTCTCCTCTACCTTTCACTGTCTTTATTATCTTTTTTTTTTCCTCAACCAAAGGGAAAAGAAAGAAAAGGAAATCTCTCCACCACAATAGCGTGTCAGGCTCATATCATTTTCAAACCCTCCTCTCCCCTCCCTTTCAACTCTCCTTACTTAGCAGAGAATTTTTCTTCATTAAAATTAAGCCTCATTTCAAGCTCATCTTCTTTTCTCCCTCTCCTTTTCTCCAAACTGAATGAAACGTGATCTCCATCAACCTGGCCTCCCCTCCCGCTTTCATAACCAAACCTTCCTCACCATAAAAAATATTACCCCCCCCAGCCATCCTCCCTATCCATCCTCTCCTCTTCTACTCCTCTGTCAGGAAAGCGGCCCCACTGAAGGTGAGTCTTTCTCCCAGCAGCCTGCACAATTCCCCCCTTCTCTCTCCCCCCACACACACCACTTTTAGCTCATTCCCTTTAATTGGGAAGTATTTTCTCCCACATAATGGAATGAGACCTTCTCCTCTCATTTTCTCACCACCATTTTTACCTGCCTTAATAATCCTGCTTGCTCTCCTGGAAAGCAGCAGGAATGGAATGGGGGGACCATTCCATTAATCTGTTCCCTGTGAGAAACACTAAAAGACTCAGCCCACGCAAGCCTTGGCATCCACTCATAGGAAAAGCAACCAGATGGCTTTAGTAGGACTTTCCCCTCCCCTCCAGGTTCCTGATAACACCTGGCACCACTGGATGGACAACAACTGCCTTCAAAGACACCTTGGAGAGGACACGGGACACAGTCTTCATGTCCAGCCTGACCAGAGACTGCCCTTTGCTCCATGACCAATGCTCAGCAGGGATAACCCCATCCCATTTCTCCTGCCTTTGTTCTTCTTCCCTCCTTCCCTCTTCCCAACACCACCTTGTCCTCCTCACTGAAGCTTTTTCTCCTCCTCACTGAAGCTTTTTCTCCACCAAAAAACTATTTAACATTCTCTGATGCTCAAGGCCAGCCCGCTCATTAGCTCTGCTACACCTGGATCAGGATCCGGAGACAAATTGCTGCTTCATTATAGGAGCTGAGACTCTAATCCATTTTTTTTCAGGCTGTTTAACTTGTAAGGACAACAGATGGATACAGGGCTGCATAATGCAGACTCCTTAAGATCCATCACACAGTCTTGGAAGTGCAAAAACACAAGGCTGAGGAATGTGAAACCAGAGCAGATCTTACAGCGGTCACCTTAAATTAGGCACAAGAAGAAAGTGTGCCAAGACTAGAACTGGACTGAAACTGCCAACTTGTATTGCTGAAGATTAAAGGAAAAACAAACTTTTTTCCCTCCACATCCCACAGAGTCATTTAAGTTTTTTTGCTTTTCTCTCTCCAGTGAAAAAGAACAAGGAAGAAGTTCAGTAAAAAAATTAGCTAAGAAATGAACATATTCCTACTTTAGTTCCTAAGGGATGGTGTGCAACAGCCATAGCCTGAAAAACCTCAGGTTTTGCTTTAGGATTTTTCAAAGATAACTGAAAACTTCGACCTACCAGAAAAACTTTCCGCAAATCCGTTCTAGATTAGAAAATATCCAGTAGAACCTTCCTTTCAGCATCTCAGGCAAGAGCTGAACTCACCTGCAGAGATCTCACGCAGTGAGGGAGGTTCTCAGCTCCCTGTCCTCTGCCCAGATGTGCAGCACATCTGCTGACCCTGCCAAACCAGCTGTTTGCTTTTGCCTGTGAAGAGCCTCAGAGACCTGGAGATGACTGTCCTGGTGCTTGGATCCACCAGAAGTGCACACAGGTACCTACAGGGAGCAGCACCCTCCACCCATCCTCACCAAAATCCGGCACTTCCCAGCCTCTGCTGAGCCAGAACACAGCAGTGAACAACAGCACACACTGAGAACACCCTCTCCTTACACGGCTGGGGAAAGGTGCCATGTAGGTTGACTGAATTTCTGAATCATCAGCCGTGGAGGTGTTTTCACTCCTCCATCACTGTAACTGCTCCTTCCCTGCAGCAGCAGGTGACTGACTGCTGCCGACCTGGGAGCGCTCATTTCCCCACCACATGCCTTTTTTAGGGGACAAGGCTGTGAGTGCTGCCATTTCTCAGGTCTTTGAACACTTTGTTCATCTCGGAGGTGATACTGAACCTCCGGAGGTTCATTCACCCTGGTACTGCCAACTCCTCCTGAAGGAGCCTCTGCTCCAGTCAAGCCCAGGGGCTGCCAAAGCAAACCAGTGCTCGGCCTCAGGGCAGTTCCCTCCTCTTGCTGCAGCACATCCTGGGGACATCTGCACCCTCAGAAGTACCAGTAAGACTCAGAAATCATACTTCTTATGCAGGGATGGCCAACCATCCTTCCCAAAACCAGCCAAGCCCCTGGGAATACTCCACCTTGGCAGAGGAAGCCTTGGATAGCCGCCACAACACGCTTGCTACTGGTTTAGGGATTTGCTGAGACAATGACAGGACAGCAGCTCCTAGTCAGGGGCAGGCAGATGAATAGGCACAAGAATCACTATTTAACACACACAATAGCACATCCCAGTCCCGGCATGTAGGTTCACTCGCCATTTGTTCACGTTTCCCACTTCTTGGACTCTCTCCTGGTCCCTCTCACAGCTTGGAGGCAATAACTTGCCTTCTTATCTGACCCAGAAGGACAGCCAGCTGTCAGCACACAAACACGGCCTTTGTTTATCCTTAAATGAAAGCTCAGTTAATTAAAACCAGAAATCACTTTCTCTTATCTGCAGTCTCTGGCCCCTGTGGCGGGCAGGAGGCTCCAGGACCATGCTCACCCCCCTGGGCTGCAGACAACAGCCCCCACACATGCTGTCCCAAACACTCTCTGGCACCTGTTGCATCCTCCTCTGGGATGCATTCCGGGGAAATGGGAATTTGTAGGGCAGCCAAGAGCATCTCCACACTCCCAGGCAGGTTAATCCCACTCAGCTCTATCCCGTTCCGTGATCACAGAACTACAGAGCCCTTGGCTTATGTCCAATCAGTTCAATGGTCTCAGAGCTCTGGGTTTGCAATCCTAGAGTGATAAACTGACATCAGGACACTGTGCAGTCACAAATGTCCCCTTGCAGACCATCACAGCAAAGATTTCAGCCTCCTCTTCCCAGCAGCCCATCCCACACAGCCACAGGAAGAAACACCCTGGTCAGTAAACAGGTCAGAGCCCCTGTGGCCAAGGCAGGGGGTGCTGCCCACACCCAGCCCCCTCCCCAGCACAGCTCTGGATGTGCTGGAAGCCCTCGCCAGCAGCAATCATGGTTATGCAAGGCAATAGCTTGATAGAGTGCCAGTTCTGCATGCTGAAAATTGAAAGCGATCGACTTCCACCTTGCGCGTAAGGCAGAGAAAATCACATTCAACTCATTGAGAGGCTTCAACAGCAGAAAGATTGATCAACTTGATGAGAAGTGACTCTCTCTCTCTTTCGTCCTCCTTCCCCCCGCCCTCCTCTCCTGTTGATACCAGTTTCAGCACAAACAAGGCAACTGAGGGCCAGGGAAGGAGCCCACCTGCCACTGGCTGGGGCACATGGGGGATGTAGGGCAGAGATGCTGCTGGTACCTGGGGATGGCACTTCTCCCAGCTCATCTGGGAACCTCTTCCAGAGCCTACCCAGACTTAGCAAAGACCCTCTAAAGTGTGGGATGCTGTTTTGGGCAACACAGAGCAGCAGCACAAACACCACCACAAATATCTGGGCAGTGCCTTGTCCCAAAGGCGTCAGCACAGGGTAGTGGTGCATTTCTGTGCAGAGATGGTACCAAACCAACCACGCCTTAAACAAGGGGAGTTATTCCCATTGCCAACACAGAGCCATGCCATGCCCTCATGCCACCACACATCAGCCCTGCCAAGCCTGCTGCAATGACTCAGGAAAAGCAGCAGAAAAATGTATTATCCATTGACAGGCTGAGAAAGTTGGGGCTCTTCAAAGTAATGGGTACAGACTGAAACGAGGGAAATTTTAGTTAGATACACAGAAGAAATTCTTCCCTGTGAGGATGGGGAGGCCCTGGCACAGGTTGCCCAGAGAAGCTGTGGCTGCCCCATCCCTGGAAGTGTCCAAGGCCAGGTTGGAGCAACCTGGGATAGTGGAAGGTGTCCCTGCCCATGGCAGGGGAGTGGAATTAGATGAGCTTTAAAGTCCCTCCCAACCTGAACCATTCCAGGATTCTACGATTCTATCCCAGGGTCAATTCTCTGCCAAACAGGTCAAAGCTATAGTGAACTGCAAAGGACATCTGGTGATGTACCTGGGTAGCACAGAAGATGTAGCAATGGGCTGTGTCAGGCTCTGGGGAGATGAGGAGGATGCCCAGGGTGAAGGACCCCCACCTCCCTTTGACCAGCTGCCCACACAAGCTGCTCCCTCCTTTCCCTCTTGCCTGGCACTTGTCACTTTGCCATTTACACGTGTCACACCAGAATCTTTCTCATTAAGTGGAAATTGAATTTCGTTAATTAAAGCAAAAGAAATCAATTAACCTTATCAGCAAACAGGAGCCATTGGAAAGGGAATAAGGAGAAGGCATCTCTCCCTCTCACCCCAAGCCTTCCCTCAGTGCTCAGAGCTGTGCACGGGCAGCTCACCGTGGGCTGCAAACAAGCGAGACGGGACTGTGTTGGAAGGTGGGGAACTGCTGACGAGAGGAAAGGGATTTCAAAGCAATTAACACCCCCAAGATTTACCATCAGGTTGACAAGCTCTCAGAGTAGCCATCACTCAAACGTAAGGATTCAATTAATTTTTTTTCCCCTCTTCCCCCAGCTCCCCTGGTAGCTTTGAGCTGAGTAGCAGAATGACTCCAGTGCGGAAGGGAGATTTAAAATCCAAACAGAGCAGAGTGATTTTAAAGGAGATAAAAGCATAGTTTCCGCACGTCCCCCAACAGCCAACATTTGTTTTTCCTTCCTTTGCTGTTCTCCTCACCAGCACAGCTCAAACGCAGCCATTTTGTACCTACCCCTGGATATTTGTACGTGCTCATTTCTTTTTGCATGTTACAGAACCTTAATCCCAGACTCGAGTCTCACAGGGAAAGGCTGGCTAGTCTGGGATGCTTGATCCATGCTATGGACGGAGTAGCCCCAGAAAGGACCCTGGCAGTAACTCTGACCTGTCCCTAGTAGACGTGGTGGTGGTGATGTGACAGGAGACACCCTGGCTCAAGCACACTTTTAACCTGATTAAGACCATTACTCAACATATTACAAGGTTTTTTATCCAGCCACGTGGGACAGGTTTTACCTACAGCTCGAGTCAGTGGGACCTTTTGCTTTACAACTCAACGTCTGCAAAGGCAGGGAATGAGGGAAGTTTATCACTGCTTCCCGTGGGCAAGGATGCTCCAGAGGAGAGCTGACATTCAGACTGCTGGTGGAAATCTGCAGTCTGAGCATGAGCCTCTCCTCCAACCCAGTCAGATGAGCTCAGCTCTTTTTGCTGCTTCAGGTTGTCTCTTGGGGTGGATGTTTGTGCCCAAATCTGCTCTGGCCAATCTTCTCTACCTCTAAAAGCCTAAGGTGAACGAGTCCTTTAATATCTCAGTCTCTCTATGCAATAAAAGCATCACAATAATAATAGCTTCTGCTGAGCACCCTTAATCTGCAGAGATCCAGGCACTTCGGAGGAGCAAAGCTATTATGTTGAGGGGACAGGAGAGAAAAGAACAGGGACACAGGAAAATACAGGGATTTGCACATGGAAATCAGCAACATGAACAGCACATACCCCCGAACTCTCACATCGACTGTCCAAAGGCTCAAAAGCAGGGTACAGCACCCAAAATCAGGCAAGCTGCAGGGATGGGCAGGTCAGCAGTGCCCACTGGGGGCAGATGGTGAGAGCAGGAAAAGGGAAGGAATTTCATTAAACAGGTAAATGACAATTGTACAAGACAATATGAAACTCTCTGGTTTTCTCTGTGACCCTGAGAATGGTGCTTTCAAGGGTGCATGCACTCTCCCCTTTCCATGAGAAATTTCCCACCCCCCAGGACAGCACAGGTCCCCTTCCACCACCTCCCACAGCCTCTGATCTTCCCTGAACTCGATCCTCTGGCATCAACCCTCACCCCAGCTCAGAAAAATCTTTGTGTCCCCCCAAAACTTCCAGCTGGCTGCAGAGACCCCCAGGTATTCCAGGAGTGGATTAGAAAGACCCACCATGGCAGCAAAGAGCCAGAAACCCCAGACACTGTTCCAAAACTGTCTCACTGGAGGGTCTGCACACCCTGCTCTGACCTGACCAGCCACTGCCTCCACTTCCTCAACACCCCTCTGGCAGCTCTCAAACCACACTCTCCTACCTGTTAATAGTCACTGTTTACATAGAGCTGGTTAATTAGCACCACCCCGAGCTTGTCAATCGTTAATGAAGAGTGGACAAATACCCCCTTGTGCTACATGTCAGTCAAAGACCAGACCCTGCTCCCTCCACCCACCCACCGGGACAGCAAATTCCAGAAAACCTTTCCTGTACCAGCCTAATGAATCAGGTGGGCTCGTGCAAACCCTGAGCCCAAGGATGAAAGGAGGAGATGGAGATCTCCCTGGCTGATCCAGTTTTTTCCACGGATCAGGATGCTCAGTTCTACCAGGCAAGATGCTCCTCCTGGGAGCAGGAAGACCAGCAGACCAAGAAAGCCCAGGAATTAGAAGAGATGCTTTCCTGCAGGTATCTCATCAATATGAGGAATGCTACCTTGAGCGCAGGGCCAAACCAGCATGTGTTTTCAGCAGCCCAGACAAAAATAGGGAAGAAGAAGATGCAAATATCTCAGGAATGTGCCCAGCAATCTTTTGTGCGAGCACATTAGAATACAATAGAAATGCAACTAAAAAAGACTCAACAGAATAAATACTGCACTTATAATAGGCCTCGGGGAGAGAAAGAGATTTAATGGCAACATATTAAATGTAAATCAACACAAAAGGTAACTGGGAAGGGAAGAGATATACCAGCTTAGGGATTATAGCACAAAGCTGTAATATTTACTCACGAGATTAAGGCACTTATAGGAAATGAAATATTGTCCTTTGGTAATAATTCAATCCCTCGCCTTTATCCAGGAGGATTGGACATATCAAGCTATTTGAGAGACGCAGACATAAATTCACACCTATTACTAGTGGAGAGATGAGGACCTGCATCTGTCATGGTGCTCTACAAGAACTCAGTGTTTTCCAGGGGAAACTCATCTTGGAGCAACCAAAGACTTCAGAGCTGCCAGTGGCCTCTGCCTGTAACCAGAGATTTTGGGTGGCTGGGACACACCAGAAGATGTCTGCCGACCATTCTAGGGCAGGGATCTTTCCTCCCCACAACTCTCATCCATCCAGAACATCCTGGGGTCTGTTGACCTGATGGTCCACAAGCTGCTCTCCTTGGCAGTTGGGGCTGGGGGAATGATAAGAGCAAGACTTCCATGTCCTTTGGGGGAAGGTGATCACCATCACCTCAGTCCTCAGTGCCTCAGTTTCCACATGTGCAGCTTGGGAGTGTTTTCCTGCTGCACAAGAAACTTTGGCCAAAACATGCTTAAGGAATGCAATATATCATCACCGCACATAAGTTATCTCCCAGTTTTATTTTTACTTATATTTGTGTCTCCCAGGAATTGTTTTCATGCAAAAATAAATTCTAACAACTCAATCTGATTTCCAGGTGCCAGGCAGAGCTGGCAGGCAATAAATATGACAATCTTCTGATTTCCCAACCACAAACCTTTCCCTAAACCAGGTACCTCAGCTATTTGCAATGCCCTGATCAGCAAAGCATCTTTGGCACCTCACAATCTTTAATAGACTTGTCCTCTGCAAACCCCTGGTGAGGCTGGGAAGTGCTATTATCTCCTTTAAACAGGCAGGGAACAACAGCTGGAAATAGTCTGCCCACGGCAGATGTCTCACTGCATTGGAGACCTGCCCAAAAACCTTAAATTAAGCAGGGCCCTGCCAGGCACTCAGGCCGGGCTCAACTGCTCCTCACCAGGCTGCAGAGAACTTAGTGCTGCCAAACCTAAGACAACCTGATGGCTAAAATGGACAGTTTAAGGTTAAAAACCAAACAAATTAAATAAAAACAAACAAAACTCTAAAAACAAGGAAAAAACCCCAACCAATTACATAAACAAAAAACAAGAAAAGATGTGGGGAAAGAAAAAGAATGGGGGAAAAAAGAGAAATTAAAAAAAAGTGCTTAAAGTCAAACAAGAAGTCAGCACCACCTTTTAAGCCAGACACAGGGAGGCATGAAAGCCAGACCTTGTAGAGCTGCCTCCTAGATTTGCTCAGCACAGCACAGCTCATGCCTTGGAGAAACATCCCTTTTCCTACATTATTTTTTTTAATAACCAGCTCCTGGTGGAGAGAAGTATATTGGCACTGAAGTGCTGCTGCTGCAGGCTCGGGGGAGGGAACCCAGGCAGGGGAACAGAGCATGAGGAGTGTGCACTAAAACCAGCCTCTGCTTAAAAGCTCCCAGGTTGATTCTGGCTGACAATCAACACACCACCTCAACAGCCTCTTCAGCTGCCACGTCTGGGGTGTCCCCATGAGTGCTCCTAGCCCAGAGCATCACACAGCCCTGAAGTGGTTAATTCCACTCAGAGAAGCTGATAGACACAGTCCCACTCTGCTCTTTATTTAATAATAATTATCTGGATAGTAAATGCGACCCTGCTGTTTTGCTCACTTAAATTTTTTTGTTTCCCCAGCTATGGCAGTGTCACTTCTCCCGAGGCAGCCTCCCCCACTTGGCAGAGTTAAATTGCATTCTGATTCTATTAAATGGTACTAAATGTCTTCAAAATCAAAGAGCAAATATAATTTAAGTGCCATTTGGGTCTTCCCACAGGTTCTCAGCTGTTCACTCTGCAACCAACCTGTAGAAAGCTGCCTGGTGACAGGGGTGTAGTTTAAAAGGAAGCACGCAGCCGGGATATACAATACAATCCCCTTCCACAACACGTCCTTTATGGAAATTAACAATGCACCGTGGTTACAGCTTAAAAAACATAATGATTGCCGGAACCAGGAGAGAAGAAGGGAGAGGGAAGACAACAGTGCAGCCAGGGCAGGAGAGCTGGTGACAGCATTGTGCATCATGGCACTGGGAGGGGGTCCATGCCCACAGCAGGGAAAGGGAGGCTGAAGAAAAGTAGGAACCCTACAAACCTCCCCTGGAACCAGATCTCACCATGATGCAAAACTCAGCCCAAAGATGCTGCCCACACCAAAGCCCTGGGAGCCCACAGACCTAGGCACACCCCACAGCCTCAAAACACCCCCCTGTCCCTGTTTCTACAGCCAGTCTGCCAGGACTGAGGGATGGAAAGGTTTCAGCAGGGATGGGATGTGTGGCAGTCCTTCCAGGGAGATCCCAGGGACATTCTGGAGGGGAGCAGTTGCTGGCAGGCAGGGAAGAAAAGGGGGAGAAGTGATTCCTCTGGCAAGAAATAACCTGTAAGCAAAAAGTTAAGACGGTAAAGAAACCTTAAGGTGTTGGTAATGTAGTGCAATTTCAAGGCTGGTTTTTAAGGGCAGGGGCTCAATAGAAGCAAAAAGCACTTAATTAAGGTTTTCAGAAACACCAATTGACTCAAGGTGCTTTCACACTCCCAGCAACTACCAACCAGGCGCGTTTGAAGACAAAGTGCAGCACAGAGAGAGGAAAACTCTTTTAAAGCAGCCGAGGTTGGATACCAAACTGGGAATAATCTCACATTCTTGGCACAGGGCACCACATTGCTGGCTCCAGCCGAGCCAGAGCTCACCTACAAACGAGCAAAGCTGCAGCCAGCACACCTCTGTGAGGCGAGGAGGCAGCCTGCCAGCTGACAAACCTGCTCCTTAGCTCCTGCTGAGGAGAGAAACAGTCCCGGGTGCAGAGCTGGCACAGCACCCAGGGCAGAGCTGAGTCCAGACCATCCCATCCCCACCAGCCAGAGGGAACGGAAGAATTAAAACTGTGTATGGCCTTTCTCCAGCCTAGTGGACAACAAAACAACAGCCTCTCCGTGCTGGATTCTGGCAAGTGGTTTCTCTCTCCCCTTCTCCTCTGCTGCCATGTTGTGGATGTACCCAGCTGGCTCCACCCATGCCCATCCTGTCTCCACAAGCTCACCTGACACTGAGGGCACGGCTGCAAATGTAAGGATGCTAAAAAGGTGGACACACAACACAGAGCACGATTTGAGCACCAGTAACAAAAGCCACCACAAGGCAAAGTTCACCTGTCCAGACCAGGAGGACTCGCTCTTCTGCTTCCTCAGCATGAAGCCACAAATAGTTCAGGCCCTTGCTCTCCCCCTTGAGCTGGTGGAAGTGACTAATTGTATTTTGAGAGAGAAGCAAATCATCACTCAAATCATCTGTACCAACTCCAATAATAGCTGATCTTCCTGCAACGATCTGCCACGCAGCTCTCAAGCTGCTGCCTAAGCCTCATTAGGCAACAAATGCTGTGCAAAGGCTCTGTAATGTCAGAGTCCAAGGTCATGCCCTACTAGACCATGGGTCCCTCCTTGAGCCACAGCAGTATCCCCTAAAATCCCTGACTTTCCAGGAAATGCCTATTTGCAGGAAGAAAGAGAAGCATTAGACAAACATCTCAGTGGCTCAAATGCCATCGGGTGCACACAGGAGCAGCTCTTCAAAAACTAATCCTGGCTGCTGAAGAGGTAACTCTGATGTGAAGCTTTGGAGGCAGGAAATCAAGAGGCTTTTGTGGTGAATCAAAGAACAGGGCATCATTTGCCAGACTGTCCCCAAGCAGCACAATTTGGGGGGTGCAGCCAAGGGGGCTGCAGCAACACCAGCACCTCGAGGAGAGCAGCTCCTCGAGGAGAGCAGGTCCTTCGTGGTCTTTCCAAGCCTTTATCCCCACACTTGGGGATACTCAGTGGACACAATGCCAGCTTCAGAGCCAGGCGGGAGTTTCCTAAGGAAATCAAAGGGTCAGTAGGGATGAATTCCCTCCTGATTCCTCCCCCATTGCTGCAGAGCAGCTCCAAGCCCCAGGGTGCCTGAGGCACTGCTCCAAGTGACAACACAGGAACAATCTCTGGATATTACACTAACTGGCACCCAAGGCCTTTGGCAGGTGTCCTGGTCCTCTCTCCCTTCCCTGCAGCACAGCCTGGCCATGGGAGGAAATGCAAACACGTTTTTAAGCTTGCATCACCCCCCTGTAGTGAGAGCAGCCCAGGGTTTTTAAACATTCAACACTGCCTGGCCAGCCTGGGCTGCACTACAGAGCTGCTCAGATCAAAAGATCTTCAGCTCAGAAGATTAAAAGGCTCCGGGGATGGGTAAGAGGATGCAGAGCTCTTCACCTCGAGGTGGCTGGCCCCCTTTCTAGGTCAGGAACAAGGAAAAAAAACCTGTTTCTGCCGCAGTGGAGGAAGCAGCCAGCTTGGCTTCAGCGCCCAGCTGTCAGCTGTCCCCTTCTGGGGGATGACCAGGAGCTGGGTTGGCACTGCTTTGGCATATAAACACTCTCAGGGACCCAAGACAGGCCGAGGCCACGAGTCTCACTGTGTGGCCATGAGGATATTTGTGAACAGGAGATATTTTGGAGGAGATGACTGACCCAGAAAGCTCTCCTGGGACAAACAGGGATACCTCTAAGTGGTACAGGAGGACCAATCTATCCAGAGATGGTCCAACCCTCTCCGCGCAGCCTCTGGAAAAAAGGCACTGCACGCTGAATTCACACCTTGGCTCCCTCCCCGACAACTCGCAAGCCCGAAACTCTTGGCTGGGCTGGCAATCTGGCACTTTCTGCCGGTGCCGACTGCACGTTCGGGGATCGGAGTTAAAAATATCCTGCGTGAGCACCCTCACCGTCAGGCCTCCCACAGGCGCACGCTCAGCCGTGCCCCCTTGGCTCTGCCTGCACCGGGAGCGGTGCCGCAATGCAGGCAGCCACCATGCTGCCTTCCCACCTCATTTGCAAGGAGAGGTGGGCAACAGATGGAAGGAGCTCTTCATCTCTTGCTCTGTTTTTAACCCCCCCATCCTGCACGCAGTTGGGGAGCTGCTGTTGAGGAAATAGGTGGTGTTTTCAAGAAACCCACCCTCAAACCGTGGTTGTGGCACTCTGGGATATGTTTAACTCATAGAACAGAAGGGAAAAGCAGCAGGACTGTGTCTGTAGGCTGGATCCAATAGCCTGGGCTCAATGAGAGAGAGGGCTTTTAAGAATTTTGGGGAGGCTCTCATCATGTTGGGGATGAGTCATCTGTTGTCACAAGGATGATATCACAGTTACTATATCCTGTTGTATGGAGGTTAAGTCATCATCTCAATTCCCTACAGTTTGCAAAGGATGGGACAATTCCTTCAGGAGCTGATTAAACTGACCTTCAAAATCTCTTTGGGTAGGAGTCCAAAGAGAGCTCTAAGGCTGTCTCTCCATTCAGATTCCACTCAAATAGGAAGTTTTCCTCCTGAAACTCTACCAAGGGCCACCTCTGCCAGCTTTTGCCTTCTGAAAGGTGCACAGTTCAGCAAATCCTCCAGGTTTCCTCTACCACCAACAGAGGTGCAAAGACCAAGCAGTAACTCTTGGATCACCCACGTCTCCCTACTGACTTCTGAGAAACTTGGGCACTTATCACAGCTGGACTTTTAGGCAGATAAAAGCAGGTGCTATGAAGAACCATCCCAGTCCCCAGAGAAACCGTGTTTGCAAAGAGGTTCTGCAAAAGAGTGAGTTTATAACTTTGACACCTGCCTGAATTTGCAAGCAACAATTTATGAGGCAGGATGGAGAAAACAGTTTGACTGGGCTAAAACCTGCTGAGCTGCAGCAGATGGCTTGTGCAAGAGTGAGGAAGGAGGAGAGATCTCTACGCAGTTACGAAAGGTTGCCTCCTCTTCTTAGTCTGCTCCTTCCCCACCTCCTTCCCCACACTCCTCCTTTCTGAGACAGAGAACTAGAGAACTATGCGGGAAATATGCTGGTGAAATCCCACACAAGGCGTTACTTGACTGACTTCTCCAAGTTACTTCACTCCCATCCAATTTATCCCAACTTTTCAAGCAAACAGTGGCCCACTGAGAGGAAACTTGGCTGGCTCGTCAGCGTTCACATCACGTAAGACTTGCCTTGCTGCACCTCAGCAAGGGCTCACCAAGTTCTTCACAGAGACCTCACGCAGCTCGGCAGCACAAGGTGAAACCAAGAGGCTCCAAAGCAGCATGGATCAAACCCAATAGAAATATTTGTACCAGGCTCTGTGAAGTGAGACCGCCAAGTTTCTCACGGCTTTAATTACGACTGGCAACCTTCCACTGTGATAGTAAAATTGGTGTTTCTGTGGCACCTTTCATCCCGCAGGTCCCTAAGTCAAAGCCCTGTGCAGATGTGGTGGGAGCTGAGGGCATCGGGATGCAGCCACCTATGGAGTGTGATGCTCCAGCTTCCAAGGCAGTGAGCAAGGCTGGCTGGGCTCCATCCCACTCCTGCATTGCAGGGGTACATGGTGGGACCAGCTCTGCTATTGCTGGGCTGACACACACAGCACCAAGCCTGTTCTATCCAGCTCAAAGCAGAAGGTAATGGCTGGAACTGGAAAATGAGTAGCATATTCTCAATCTGATCTCCTGACTTGGGTTCTTTAGTGCCTTGTTTCTCATGCCATTTATCTTCTCATTTAAATATGTACCGCTTTCCAATTTTTCTTTTGTAAGTGCTTTTTTCTCTTTTGTAGAGAAACCTGCCCCCTCTGCACCAGCTTGTTTCCACTCTGCCCTGTCTGCTAATAGGAATATGTGGAGGGCAACAACCTTGGGAATTCAAGGATCTGCCTTCTTCCCCCTGCACTGAAGCTCTTCCCAATCAAAACAAGCTGCAAAATGGGACCAAGAAAAAACAGAAGGAAGACATCCCCTCAACACATCCCTCCATGCCTTATCTCAAGGTCACCTGCAGCCTTTTGACATATTTTCTCCCTTGCAGACGCAAAGCCTCGTTTAAGCAACAGAGCAGCCTTTCCAGGGAGGAAACGATTTCCTCGATGGTGGAGGAACAGAATTATCCATTTGGAAAAACGGCACCTCGTCAAGCTTGACACACACAACAAAGGCAGCCATCCTCCAAGACTGACGGAGGCACAGCAGGCGAGACAAGCGGAATCCCACAAAACATCATTTAGAGGTATAAAATATTCACCATAAATTGCGACGCCGCTCGGGACCCAGCATTCAAAGAGCCGAGAAGAAAGCAGAGCCTCAGCAATGACATTTGGCTCCAGAGCTCAACTTTCTTCCAAAGCCCTGAGGAGAGATGAGAGGACAGACGCAACGCTCCGGCAGCAATGATCCACCTCCCATCCCATGCTTTTAATTACAATCTCCCCCAGTATTTCACCAAGAATATTAATGTCTTTAACCCTGTTTTACTAAGAAGAAAGAGAAATAAGAGATGTTTTAGAGAACAGCCGCCTCTCAGCCATCCAAATCCAGATTTCCAGCCATTAGGTAAAGCTTCCAAGAGATAAGGATAAGGTAGTAGATGAGGAGGGAGAAAACTTCCACTAAGTCCCAAAGGAAAGAAGCAAGGAAACATTCTCTTATAGATGGGGAAGTTGCTGTGTATTTATGAGGTTGCTTTAATGGGGAGACCAAACCTGTGTTTGATACCAGGGATGAAGCCAAGTACCTGCACTGACTGAGCTGAAGGTGACTGACCACCTGGTTACCCATCAGTTGCCTTTTCAGTCTGTATTTGACCTGCACTAACACTGGAGGGGGAGCTTCATCCATCACTCAGCAAATAAATTCCTCAGCTGCTTTCTTTTTTCTTCACTTCCTTATTTCTTTCTTTGTCCCCTACCACACGCCCCATTTTCCCACTGAAGGTGAACACTTCCCATGGAAATTTCACTTCTGATTAAAACCCAAGTTTCTGTCAAAAAAAAACCCGATTCTTCTGAAAAATTTTCCACAAAGTCTAATAAGTAACAATAACACTTGGATCTGAACCGCCCCTGGCTTGGTTTTGTTGTTTGCAAACGCTGCTGGAGGCTTTGCCCACCTGTAGTTATTATTTCATTGCTTTGTTCCTGGCTGTCAAACTTCATCTCTTTTTTTTTTTAACCTTAACACCATATGCTTCCTAATGAAAAACGTCTCCATATTCACACCTGAAATTAGAGTCTTGTGTCAGTGCTCTTTCACAGAGCCCTTACGGAATTTCACTCCAAGGCTCAAGGAAAATGAAAAGGTGAGAGAGGAGCCTTAAAGAAGAGAGAGAAGACCCTTTTCTTCTCATCTCCTTATGACTGTGCAGCAGAAGACACCTTTCATTGCAGGTCTGGGCTTACCTTTATGGGAAATTTAGATTTCAAAAGGGGAAGAAGAAAAGGGTTTAGGCATCACTCACTGCAGCCTCAGGAGCTGCCTGAGCTTTTCCCCTCCAAGCATGGGGTGGGAAGGTCAGCAAGGCTGCCTGCTCTGAGCTGAGGAACTCTTTAGCTGTAAAAAGGTGCCCAAGAGCCTCTTCATCCTGCCTCTTTTTGGAGGTGACCTTGCTGTTTGAGAAGATTCCCCTGTGATATTTGATTTACTGACTCCCCGGTGATATTTGATTTACTGATTCCCATTGTCTTTCTGAAGGGCTTAAAAGCAGACACCACCCCACAGCCTTGGCAGGTAAACCCAGGTAAAGCTCCTGAAATTAAAATAATGCTCCTGGAGGCAGCTTTTCCTGGGATACCACACACACAGCACCCCAAAAAGCCCTGAAAGCCCTTCCTGAGCAACACCCAGCTATGGAAAGAGCAACACCACGGCTCACCAGCTCAGCCCTGCTCTGCAGCACACAATGTCCTCAACACCACTGAGAATTCACACCAAGGACAGGAAGTTTCAGAAGTTTCCAAGGAAACCTGACATGCTTTTGCAGGAGAACTTGAAAAAGCAGACAGCACACTGCTTGCAATCAGGGCTTAAAGAGCCTGCACGGCTGGGAAATGGATGTTTATTTTATTTCTCATCTGCAGCACTGGACAGCTGAGCAGGAGAGGCGGCGGATGCCTCCGCATCCCTGCTCGGCACACGCAGCAGGGAAGGAGCCCGGAATGGCATCGGAAACGCGCTCACCATCAAGCTGTGCCCAGCCACGTGTCACCTCCAGAGCCACCTCAGAGCCTGGGCTGGGGGCTGTCAGCAGGGATTTCTCTCTGCTCCCAGCAACCACTTCCTGAGCCAGTGCATGGCGTGTTTAATTACACTGTGCTTCGTATTTTTGTCATTCCTGAGTTCCAGAAAACCGAGTGGAGCTGTAAGGGGCTGGTGAGACACCTGTGGGCATCCAAGGCTCCAGCAGTCCCTGATGGCACTGGGTGCACCCAGCCCAAGCACCCAAATCATTTGCAGCACCTCAATGTGGCCCTAAAAATACTTTACAAAGGACACGCGGGTCCAGTGTTCCCCTATTCTACAATACCACCAGGCCCAGTTACTGCACCTACTCTTCCCTTCTGGGAATATGCCAAGTCCCAAGGCTTGGCAGAAAACACCATGAGGATAATCAGGATTGCATCCTCCTGTCCCCCAAAGCCAGCGGGCAAAATTGAGAAAGACATTGTGGAAAGGAAGAAAAGCACCTTGACAGCAGAGCTCCTGGATGTAAGACAGAAAAGCGAGCTGCTGCAGAGGAATTTCTGGAGATTTTTAAGTCCTGGGTGAGGTCCTGCAAGAAACCTTTCTGTTTCGACAAGGAGGATGTCCAAGGTGGGAAGCTATTGTGGTTTTCTCACGCTGATTTCAAAGGCTTGGGCAGAGGTCAGCGAGCAGCACCTGGAGCGATTCCCACAGCCCCCACAGGGCACGGGGACCCTTTGCTTCCCACCACCGCATTTCCACGGACAGCCCACAAGGACTTCTGGCAAAAACTGCCACTGTGCTGTCAAGGATAGTGAAAGAACAGGTTGGAAATGCATTTTGTTTACGTGTGGGCAGCAAGACTAGAGAAAAGATTTATTTAAAACGTTAGGAGACGTTTTGAGCCCCTTTTCCCCTCCTCCATCCACTTAGCAGCAACCAGGCAATTTCCTTCCCAGCTTATCCCTCACAGAAGTCCAATTGCGTTTTTGCCTCCCCCCTCAATACCTAAAAACTTGGGACCTGGGTACAGATCCAAGCAAAAGACTGGGGCACCCTCAGTTTTAGGTGCAGGACTCTCCACCCCTGCTGAGGCTGCACCAGTCTGAACTGCTCTGAAGTCAAATGGGAAGAAAAGATGGAGCAAGAAAAAGGAAAAAATAGAAAAGAAAAAAAACAAGAGAAAGACTGAAAATTGGATCCATTTATTTTACTTCAACCTTCCCCAATAGCTGCTGGTTATTTACCATTATCTCTCCTTGCAGTGCTGGTGTGGAGCCGAACTCCCCTCTGCTGACAGTCCATGATTACCAAGGAGTGCAGCACTTGCTGCACAACCAGCCCAAGGAAGACCCTCCACGCCAGAAACCACCAGCCTCCCTTGAGGGGCAAGGTGAGGAGGGGGACAAGAGAGCTGAGATCACGCTGGGCACATGGAGAGATGAATTCTCCTCCCAGGGCCCCAGCAAGGATACCCCAAGCACTCACTTGCACCCACAGCTATAAATTTGGAGGTGCCATGCATAAATTTTCCCCCTCAGCAGGATTCTTGCCAAGGCAGAGCTGCTTCTTTGCCACACACCACAGGGATGACGACACAGTATTCAGGTAAAGGGTATTGCTGCCTATGTCAACTACCTCCTATGGTTTATTTGCCCAGGACAGAATTTGTTTGGCCTGGGCAGGAGGGGGTACACACAGCATCTTCTGTTTTATAAGTACATATTGTCCCTTGAGAAGAGCTTTAACCAGCTTGTTCCATCAAGCATGGATGAAGGAGCACTGGGAATGACCCACTGCACTGCAATGCACAATTAATCCACAATTTCATAGTTAGCTTTCAACAGCAGGGCAAGGCACTTCACTATTAACCCCAAGTTCCTAGAGACAGGCAGGATGTTTCCAAACCCTTTCCCAAGAAAACAACCTTCCTGCTGAGATGTGAAATGAGAGGAAGCTTGGATGGGTTTCCCCGCAGGAGTGTGCCTGTCACTTCCACCCATCTATGCCAAAGGCAGGCGATGCTGTTCAGCACAAATAAATCAGCCTGGAAGTGACTCGTGCCCCCAAAGCTGCAACACAGGCACTGTGAAAGCAAGTCCAGCCAGAAGAGGTCAGGGGAGCAAAGAGCTGCTACTCAGCTCTACCTTGGCCTGGGCTTGTTTTTCAAGCAGTCCTTGGCCTCTGCCTCCAAATTAGTGTACTGCTCCTAAAGCCAGGCTTTTCCCTTGGTAAGTGGCCAGCTGGGGATGTCTTATACCTTAAAGCAGATGTAAAACATACATACTGCTCCCCTTCACCACTGCAATCATCCTTGAGCCACCTTTGCTGCAACCTTAGAGGGTGCACTGGCTGCTCCAGCACTGACCCAGCATCCTCCCATCTGTCTGGGCAGGTCAATGCTCTGTCACCCCTCAACCCATCCCCATAAAACAGAGGGCTCCAGAGGGAGCTGTGGGTGTCTTCCTAGATTTATGGCCTTTTTATTTATTTGCATTGATTTTTAAAAATGCTTTTGAAAGGGGAAAGAAAAAAAAGCACGATGACTCTGCTGATCCCTGAAGGCCTGGAGTGATTAGAGCTTAATGCATCCTCTATTGCTCTGTGCACCTGGGGACACCCAAGCACACATCCAAAGTGGGATGAAAACACCCCTGTCCAAGCAAGATCCAGCTTTCTGGAGGTGAACAACCAGTATGGGATTGTCCCCATCCCCATGGGTACCAGGGTCCTGCATCCAGTGTGTCCTGCACCAGCTCCCAACATTCCTTGCAGCTCCTGAAAGCCCCTCACAAACATCCCCCTTAAATACAAAGCTTACAGGTTGTGGCAGCCGTGCTGTGGTTCAGAGTAAGTTGTTTCAATGATTAATTACCTTCCCTTCAAAAATTGGACACCACTTCTATTGTAAATGAGTCCAGCTTCACCTTCCAACACTGGATCCTGACACAGTCTTTGCTGTTAAATTAAAAACCTGTCTATTTTCAGCAACTTCTCCCCCACAGAGAAATATGTAGACCACAACCAAACCACCTCTTAACCTCCCTTTGATAAACTAACCAGGCAGAGATGCTTCCCTTGCACTCTAAGGTGAGTTACATGCCTTAATTTACACACATGTTTTGTTTTCAGCTTTCTGTGCTGGCTTTTTTCCTATTCTCCTTTGAAAAATGCTCTCTGGAGCTGCACACAGCCCTTCTGTAAAGGTGCTGTTCCTATACATAACACCACCTCAAAACACGTGTTCCCAGAGACACTTCTTGCCCAAAGGAGTTCACATTTACATTGAAAGAGTGACATAAACTGAGAAAAAAAATAAGGATTATTATTGCTGTTGTTTAGATGGAGGAATCAAAGCACAGAGATGAAGAGATTCGCCCAAGGCCGTGGGGAGTTTGAGGAGCTGCCTGTGCCTATAATGCCAATACTTATTTAATTATCAGAGTATCAATAGACAGCCATGAGCAACATGGTTCAGCTCCTGGATTTGCTGCTCTGATGATACTCCAGGCACCTCTCTGACCTTCATTGCCCTGACAGCAGGATTTCACCACAGAGCTACACAAGTTCCTCAAGATGGGAGTTTGCTTGTGGGGTTTTCCACCACAGGGAAGAAAGGAAAGACCCTGCTTGAGCAGCCAGCTGAAGGAAAAGGTCAGATTTCCCACAAGCACCGGAACCAGTTGACCCAACAGCCCTGGAAACACTCAAACCAAAACCAAACAACCACCTCAACCCTCTCTCCAAAGGGTTTCACTGCAAACCCTTACCCATGTCCTGTCTGACTGAAGGCAGGGGCACCTTTGCATACCAAAAGCCTTTGAAAAGCAGGTTGTGACTCTTCCTGTGCTCTTTAAAACAGGGACAGTCCTATTTCTTTCCCTGGCCTTACAAGGCTCCACAACTTTGGATGGAAACGCCCCTGAAATCTCCCCTGACCACCCTGCCTCCAACAGAAACCCCATGTGTTGGTTTGCCATCTTCCTGGTGACTCAGGGAAGTTGAAAAAGGGATTTTTATTTTATTTTTTTTTTAATTGCCACCCAACATCTGGTTTCCCCCAAAGCTTCCAGTGGCCAAAAATGACAGAGTGGTGTGACAGCCAGCAGGGATGGCAGCCTGGTCCAGCTGGGTGCTGGATGAGCACTACTAATTCCATTCCTGTCAGGATACTTCCGATAGCTTGGGAGAATAACGCAGCCATCGTAAGCAGTTTTTCCCATACTGCCAAGTACCCATGGCCAATATGGTTCTCCTCACTTCTTTTGATACAGTCCCACTTCATTCCCTTAAGCTGCAGATTAAACAGTGAAAGGAGATGAAGAGAGATCCCAAGAAGCAACATCCCTTCGCTTACTCCTCTCTGGAATGCTGTCACAAAGGGATCCCACTTGCTAAACAGTTAAAAAGAAAATGGTCCAGCACAGCACATCAAAACTGCACTTTAATTAACTTCAGATTGTTTTTTCTCTCCCCCTCTTGCCTTTTTTTAGTCTTTTTCTTCCTTGTCTCTGTGCATCAAGAACCAAATTGAGATGCAGGTGAATTCATTTTCATAAACTATCAGTTTCCATCAAATCTATCTAATCCATCTCTCTCTCCAAAATCCCTTAAGCAGAAGATCCCGCTCCCACTCTGCCTTCCACAGCTGTGTAAGCCTCGCAGAGCCGGCAGAAATACCAAGCGTGGGTGGCACTACAAGTTCCCAGCTCTCTCTAGATGTGAATATCACTGAGCTTACACGTCCTTGCCGTTCCATCGAAAACATATGGCTTTAATGTAGCACCAGTCACTTCCCATCAAGATCAAAGTTTAAATATATCTGCGGACTAGGACGGGAACAGCAGGTGCTGCTCGTGGGTCTGGACCGAGGGCTGAGCTGGGATGGAGAGGAGATGCTCCAGAGCTGGAGCACAGCTGCAGGGAGAAGTTCAGGATGGACAGAGGGACTGGCGTTTGGGAAAGGGTTGAACCAGCTGCTGCCCTAGAAACACACATCCTTCAATCCCCATCTCTCACTTTGGAGCACCCCAAAAATTCCTACATCCAACTGGAGCATCCAGAGCAGCACACCAAGCTGACGAAGGCAACATCCCACAGCTCTGAAACAGCTGAAAGCTCACATTCCACACCATGAGAAAGGCAGGAAGTCCACCAGCCCTGCCTTGAATTTCACGCTGGCTTCTCCACAAACTCCAGTTTGCATCAGTACAATCTCTACCACCAAGGGACTCAGCCTGCCAGGTAAGGTGATGGCATTGAGCAGGATCAGGGCTGGGGAGGCAGGGGAGGAGGCAGGAGGAGACAGTGCGGTTATTTCAGCATCACTCAAACATGTTTATCAGGACCAAACATAAAGGTATTGGCTGCAGATTGAATGTAGTTCATGGCAAGTGTTTCCCAAAGCCTCTGGGAGCTAGAGGGCTCATCAGAGAATCTTAATTGGTTTTGTCTTAAAAAACTCCAAATGCATAAAGCAAAATGATAAACTCCTGCCTGTTTTTCATTATTAATAATATTAATACAGCAAGACAACACTGCAAAGCAACTTTCTGTAAATGCTCTCCCTCAAGATGGAGCAGCCAGGAGTAGGGGAAAGCTCTGGCATTCCGGGGTTCTGGGGCAAAGAGGGACCTGAAGGAAGGAGGGAAGCCTGACTGCAAGGATGACTTTCAGGTCAATAACACTGGGGTTGCGACAACCTCCATTTTCTTGGTGTTCACGTCTTGCTGCTGCCAGACAGGGCTCCTTTCACTCATCTTTCATCTCCCCTTCTCCTTTTATTATCTCCTTTCCAGTGCAGCACACACTTGATAACTCAGCTTCTCTCCACTTTGTAGACGGCTCTGCCCTTTCATCCAGGCCTCCAGAGGCCCCAGCAAACCTCAAAGTCTCACCCTGGCCCGAGCAAGGCAAAAATCAAAGCAAAGAGCTGATGCTCAGGCTGGGTTTTGATGCCCACCAGCCTGGCACCTCCCAGGCTGTCCCAAGGCCATTCTAGCCCTGGTGGATGATGAACCTCAGTGGGATCAACCAGATGGCAAGTGGGCAAGGGACTGACAGCCAAAAACTACAACAGTGAGTCTAGTTTCCCTACTTCAGATGAAATTCTCCCTGCTCCCTGATTGATTGGGCTCAACAATCATAGAATTCCAGAATGGTTTGTTTTGGAAGTGACCTCAAAGACCATTTAGTTCCAGACCCCCTGCCATGGGGAGGGACACCTTCCACTAAACCAGGTTGCTCCAAGCCCTGTCCAACTTGGCTTTTAAAGTAAGAGATTTTATCCTAGTAAAGCCTCCAGTGAATTAAGTCTTCTTTTTAAGCATTCAGTGATACTATTTCCCAAGTTACGCGGCAAGAATTCGATGGGTGAACTGAGAATAGGAGCCAGTCTCCTGCATGTATAGCCAGATTTAATAAAGGAAACACAAACAAAACAGACCTTGCTCCTTTTACGCTTGCTTTTTTTTCCCCCTCCCCAAAACTAGATTATTTATATTTTAATTAAAGTGAGCACAATGTAACTCCATGAGTTTGGCCGCGGAGCGTTGTCTCAGCTTGGGCTGGAAGATAAACAAGCTCAAATACTCTCCGTGTGGCCCTTTTCCGGGAAACACAGGGATCACGCTCACAATTCATCTTAAACCTTTGCAAGATGATGCCCATTAGAGGGGAGAGAAAGGGTGTTAATGAGATGAAGTGTGAGAATGGGGAAAAAATGAATAAAAGCAACAGCATGAATAGCACATGAGAGGCAAATGAAATAATTACTCTGCTCACCATTGTTACAACAACACAATAAATTTAATGTAATTTCTAAAGGCCAACCAGTTTTCTTTCTTACTTGCTGCTTCTTTTTTCTCCCCCCCCCCTTTTTTTAAGTTCCTTTTTACAGTTTCAGACTTATGCTTTAATTAGCATAACATTTAAATTAGCGAATGGAATCTTAATTAGCTGAGGAAATAGACTTTTGTTGGAGTGGTTGCTAAAACAAATAAATCCTCTTCCTCTTTCAAGAGCCATTTGCTTATGGCACATTTAATAGCCTAGTGTACCATAAACAATTCGAGACAAGGATAAGTAATTAAATTAGAAAACATGCCGACAGAAGTAGCCCAGCCTGGCCTTCTCAGAGCTACACGAGAGGATAATGCAAACCTTCCTTCAGGAGGGAAAGCGTCCACACAGGGATGTTCAGTTTCTGTTTGCAGAACTTTAGTTTCTCAATGTTTTGGTTTCAATATTGGAGCCCCACAAGTGGCTGATCCCTGACCTTGAAGGAGGGCTCCCATGGGAACACAAGGGAAGAGTCGCAGAGAGTTCACTCAAAAAGCAAAATTTGCATTTTCTCTTGTAGAAGGGCCTTTCTGAAGAGAAAGCCCACAGTGATGAAGGTCTGGGAAGAGCAGGACAGAAGACGTAAGACAAATTCCTACCAGAAACTCTTTGAGCTGCTGCATTTGAATGACAGCAACTACAACATGAGATCCAGGTCAGGAACCACCTTCTCAGTTTGATCTAACTTTGCTCCAAGCCTGGTCCCTCTCTCCTGGGTAGGAAACATCTCCCCCAGCTTTAGCCACCTACCAGCCTCAGCACTGCTGGAGAGGAACCAGCACCTGGACAAGGCACTCAGCTCATCTATCCTGAAAATCTATTCTGTGATGAGAAAAATGCTCTCAGTGGGAGGCTCTTCCCTCTCCCTGTGCCAAGAGAATGTCAAGCCAGGTAGCTCAGGCTGCAACATCCATGTTTTTCCTCCCCCACACTGTAAAATTCGTTAAGTTTTTCCCACCCCTAAAAACGACAGGATGCTTTTGTTAACATTTAGGTACAAGGCTTGTGGCTGAAACAGGTAAGACAGCATCAGGCAACACCCCCACACGAACTCCCAGCAGTGGTTGTGGGCACTCTTTGGAGGACATACTTTCGGGTCCTCACCTGGAATTGCCTCCACAAGCTGGATAGTCCCAGGATGCAACAAAAATAATAGTCTTAAACCTCCTGCATTCCCAGCTTTTAAAGATAAGCAGAGATATTGTCAGTCAAGAGAGGTGGGAAACAGCAAGACCCAGGGGAGGAGGTGCTTGTACATCTTCCCGTGCCTTGCAGAGGTTTGGGAAAACCATCACATCCAAAGCATCCTACAGCTGATAAGCAAATCCCTGGGTGGCCTCTCCCTGGTGTCCCTTTTCTCCAACACAACCCTGGCAGCTGAAGACGGAGCGATCCCAGCAGCAGGGCTGCTCTATCCCGCTCTGGCCAGGCAACTGCAGAGAGCAATAAAAGTTTAATGGCTCCCAGTGGGTCGATTCAGAAAGAATGAAAACGCTATAAATCCAGCATAGTGCTTATGTGGAGCTTAAAAACAAACTGCTCCAATCACACTTAGCGAAGTCGTCCAGTCTTCACAGAAGACAGGGATGAAAACGAAAGATTTAACCTTAGCCATGCCTTGGCTAAGGCATGGGCAGAAAAAAAAAGAGTTTGGGCTCACCAGGAAGATTTTCTTGGCTTTGTTTGTATTCAGTGTGATGTAAACCCATGTGTGTGCATCCTTGCCACAGGGGCTCACACTAAAAGGGATCCCCAGGGCTCAAGGTACACTTGGAAAATTGTCAGGATCAGGCAAAACCCACCTCCTTGCTTTCTAGACTAATCAGCCATGCTGAGAAGCCTCTTTTAAAAGCTTTATTCCATGAAGTTTCTCTATGCAAACCTATTCCATACCCAGGGCCTCATTCCTCATCTCGGTGCATTGTAACAGCCAACGATTTTCAGTAACAGCCTCTCCCAAGGAAAATGCTCTATTACAGGTCTAATTCATTCCTGGACATCACTCTCTCTCCATTTTATCTCCATTTCTTCCCTGCTTCACTACACAGCTGCAGACTCCGGTGCCAGCTTCTTGGAAGGATGGGAAAAGCAAAACCTGTATAATCCCATCTCTCACAGCAAAAATGTTTTCAGAGCCGAAGGAGGCAAAGGTACACCACGGCCCTATCCATCTTGTATCCTCCTGCTCCGTGCTGCTAATGAAGCAAGGGATGTGGATGGCTACAAATAACAATTAGCCTCTGCTGTCCAGCGGGGGGGAAAATTCCATTGGCAAACAGGAGCCAAACCCCAGCTTTTTCCACCCACGTTCTCCTTCTCCAGCAGCAGCGGCAGTGCCATCCTCTGGGATCACAAGTCATCTCTCACTCCTTAGTAAGCTGCTCTGCCCTCAGCAGAAAGAGCTGTGAGGTCTCAGGGAGGCTGAGAAGAGCAGCATTTCACAAGTACACCCACACTCATCCCCACCTGACCTCAATGGCCTGGAAAACCCAGGCCCCAGGAAACGACACCCATCCCAAGCCAATCAAAATTATCCAGGGAATTCAGACTCCCTTCCATTTGACAATAGGTCATAACTTGATCTCCATTTTCCATTTCTTACACATCCATCATCAGTATTCACAGTAGAGTCAGAGAATCATTTAGGTTGGAAAAGACCTTCAAGATCATCAAGTCCAACCTTTGAGTCCAGCCAAACCATCCCACACAGCCAGCTCCCAGGAAATATTTACTCTCCCTGCAGTGGAGGGTTGATGGGATAAATCAAGTGGTCTTTGTTTCTAATCCCTGTGAGGGCATCTGAAATACAAAGAGGGTGTTTTGATACTGCTGGGATAAGACATCCAGGCTAAGGACGGGATACCTTCCAGCATACCCCATCCACATCTTCTCTCTGTGAGCATTCACAGACCAGTAACTCTTAATTTTTAACAGAAAACCCTGTTTAATATTTTGACCCATCACTTCTAAAGCCCAGAAAGCTCCTGAATGCTGCATCACATAAACATCCCTCTGCCAGGAGACAGAGGCACTGAATCTAATTACCAAAATTTTATCTACTTTGCAGTCACAGAAGCCAAGATGGCCTAAAACAAGCTATGCCCTCATCCCAGATAACACTTTTCTTAGACATAAATATATATATACACACACAAAAAAAAAACCTCCAAAAAAACCAACAAGGCCAAACAATCCACCAGAAAAAGAGACTCTCCTGTGGTAAAATTCCAAATGGCAGCTAAATTACATATTACAGCTACTAAACTTTTTCCCTTGTGATATTCCTAGCCCTTCCCTACTTTGTTGAGGGCAGGGGATGCTCTGGACACAAGTCAGGATGAGGAGACTGGCTAGGATGTTGCAGCAGTGCCAAACAAGCTGGAGCTGGAAGGACGAGGTGTCTGATGGAGACCAAGGCAAAACCCCACCCAACATCTTCACTCCTTTTACAGCACTGGTTATTTATTTATTTAATTAAATTTCAGCCCCCTGGAACTCAGACACCCCAAAATGGTGCAGTTTCATCTTCTAAGCCATTAGTTCAGCTATATTTATAGTTTTCCTAGAACAAACAAACCCATCATGCCAAAGCCTCTGCATTAATGGCACAGCCTCGGGATAGATGACTTTGGGGAAATCACTGCAGCGAGCACTGAATGGTGATGGATGGAGGAGGAAAGGGGGGAAAGGCAAGAAAAACCAGCAGTCTGCAGAAACAGGGGGACAATTTGCCGACTTGAGTAGAGTCACACCTCCTTGCTCCAGTGACAAATTTGCTCCATTAGGCCTATAAACCACACTTTGCCATCACCACACTACAAAGTACGGCTTGCACTCAGTAATGGGCCTCTCAAGGCAAATGCAAGCCCAAAACAAACACTTTCTTAAATGTCTCATAACTTTTTTGTTCCACCTGACTGCAGTTCAACATGAACTCAGACCTTTGTGTTTCTTCCACCCACTGCAAACTGCCAGAAAAAAGAAACAAACCAAACAAACCTCTCAGCTGTGTTCCTGGGCTGCACCAACACTTCTGGGCTTTCCAGTGCTCACTGCAGCCCTTTGATGCTCAGCACAGAGAATTTTCTTTCCTAAACTGTATTTGTTTAATGAAAAGCAGAGGGCTGGCACAGAGGTGATGGGAGTCAGGACTCTTCTCTCACCACCCATCTTCACACCAGTGATTTCAGAGAAACCTAAATATCCTGAGTTGTAAGGGACACACACAGATCATCGAGTCCAACTCCTGGCCCTGCACAGGACACCCCAACAATCCCACCGTGTGCCTGAGAGCATTGCCCAAATGCTCCTTGAGCTCTGGCAGGTTTGGAGCTGTGACCACTGCCCTGGGGAGCCTGGTCCAATACTCGACCACCCTCTGGAGGAAGAACTCTTTCCTAATATCCATCCTAAACCCTTCCTGACACAGCTCCCACTATTCCCTCCAGTTCTGTTCCTGATCAGCAAAGAGAAGAGATCAGTGCCTGCCCCTCTGCTTTCCCTTGTGAGGATGTCACAGGCTGCTGTGAGGTCTCTTCTTGTGCCTGATTTCCCTCAGCCACAGCCCCAGGATGCTGACCCTGCTGTGCCTTGCAAGTGAGCAGCGAGGATTAACACACCCTGAGATCCACTGATGGAAGGATGCTGCAGGTAAGGGAAAAGTGCCACTCCCTCAGACACAAACTCTAACATCCTATCTTAATCCTCAGCTGCAACAGGACTGTTACCTTGGGATCTCACCCTGTGTTATTAAAGCACTCCAGATGGTTTTGATGGGGAAGAGACATTCATTGCTATACCCCAGACACCAAGCTGACATCTCAGCGGCTGCAGGAACATCACAGAGAAAATCGGTTCCCCACCAGAGTGTTTGTGCAGCAAGAGGGAACTCGTGAACTGAAGCAGAAAATCCTCCACGACCGCTCTAGACTAATAATTGCCCAAACGCCGGGTGGCAGCAAAAAAAAAAAAAAAAAAAAAAAAAAAAAAAGACAAAAACCCCACAAAGCGATGGTTGGCTTGAAAACCTGCCCTGCTCCACGGCCCGGAGGCACTGGCTCTGCTGCCGCCCCGAGGAGGCCAGTGAGCCACTGGACACGGTGAACAGCAACAAATTAAATGCCACCACAGCCTCTTGCTCAGCCCGGGCACCCCGCGGGCAGGAGAAATGAGCACGCTCCGGCTCTCCGGTGTTTGCTCCTCTGCAGTCCCGTGCATCCATCCGCATCGCCTCGCTCTCCATCCCTACTACCTTTCCTTCTCCTCCCTTCCTCCAGGCTTTTGAATCTCGCCCTTTCCAGGGGCTCTGCTTTTCTCTCCTCCCGTTGCAGCAGTGGCACAGAGGGAGAGAGCCTGTGTGTGCGTCGTGGTTATCTACGTGGTTATCTCTCTCCCTCTCAAGCATTCCAAGGCAGTGAATCCAGCCGGAACACACCTCGGACTAGAAAGGCAGCCAGGCTGCTCGTGTCACCACGATGCCTCTGGGCTGGCCATAGGCTGGGAGGAAAAGATGCCTTTAGGAAGGTGCTGCAGGGTGCTCCCTACCCCACGCCGGATACTGGGAAACATCCCGCTTCCTAATGCGCAACAAAATGCGATCCTCACCCTACGCAGACCTGGGAAAAGAGTTGTCACAGAATCATCTCATCATGAGTGAGCAGAGAGCCCAGCCGTGAGCCAGGGACACAGAGAAAGCTCCCAGTAGAGACTGGAGAGAGCCAGGCACCGGGCCGGGGGAGCGGGCGGTCACAGCAGCCTAACCTTCAATCACCGTGAGGCAGCCGCGCTTGGCTGCGAGCAAAATAAAAGCGATGGCTGCGGCTTTTTAAAGAGCAATATAATCTGGGGTTATTACCATACAGAGCGGCACAGAGAGAGCCTCGGCACAGCGGGAGACTTATGAGGAGTTTGGCTGCTCCGGAGAGCGCAGGCTGGTGCTTTTTGAACCGTGCTGGCAGAGCGTCCCTCCGACTCACCCACGCGTGGTATTGCTGCCCAGTGCCCGTGTCCTCACCGGGCACTCACAGCCCCTGCGGTCCAGGGAAGGGCTTTCCATAGGTGCAGCTAATGAGGCTGATCATCCGCTGATGTTACTTGGCAAAACGCTGCGGAGATTTTGCTAATTTACAGCACCAGGGAGTCCTACCCCAGACGTTAATTATCCTTCTGGTTTTTGGGCACGCTCGCTGACTTTGGTTTCCCCTCCTCCGCACGCTGGACGGTTTCCCCCTCCACATCAGTGAGGCTGGAGCTGGTCCCTCCTGCCAGCTCCTGCCAGCACAGATGATGGCACAAACTGTGCAAAGGGAGAAAAAATAATAACTGGGATCGAACCACTTGGCAAAGCAGTGCCAGAGCCATATTCTGTCTCTCTCCTTCATACGGGAGATGAACAAGGACCTCGTAGGAGATCACTAGTGTATGGGACAGGTAGATGCTTTGTTGGCTAAGAAACCCTGTCTAGGATGCTGCAGATAGAGGAGGGAGGAGACAAGGTCATCACTTGAAAAGGCACCTGGCTGTTTAGAAGGCACTATTTAGGTTAAATGGAGCTCACCTCCAGCGAAGAGCTCCAGTTGGAGCCAAGCTCTCCCAAGGTATCCACCTGCTGTGAAACTTTCTTGACCACTTGGTTTTTGCCATACCAAAGGGCATCAGAAATAACACTAACTCATGATGGTTTCACAACCACAACAATGCAAGTCATAACACTTCCGGCAAAAAATTGCCCTTGTTTCCATGACAAACTTCTCTCTTTGAAGACATGGGGCTTAAAGGACTCCACACTCAAACATATAGCTCTAAACACTACAGTTCCCTTGGGAGAGGGACCATCCCACCATCTGGCAGTCAGGTATCCAGCACCAAACCCTCATTTCTGGGGTCCTCTCCCTTCCACTGATGCTGGAATGAAAACTAATGATGATGATCCCACTCCTCCATCGAATACAAGAGCATCTTCTCCTTGAAGGGCAACAATATAAAGATGCAGACACCAAAGAGAGGACAACACAATTTAAAACTCTGCTTTCTCTGCAAGTCAAGCCCACGTCTGACCTGGCAGTGAGAGAACAGCTCAACTGATGATAAGGAAAACAGCAGATCAGGCAAATTTAGTCAGACTGGATTATGGGAGACCAGCAGCCTCCAGGTTCTCTATAGAAGAAGTATAGTCAGGAGTCTGTGGTGAGCTGTTCCAATGAGAGGCAATAATTGAATTTGTTTTCATTTAATTTGAAGGACCTTTAATTAAAAGCCAAGCCTGTGTGTGCAGAGAGATAAAGCTGAGCACGTGGAGACCGGGGGTAATTTGGGTGCTGAATGCAATAATTAATTGTAAACGTGGAGGTCAGGAGCTGGGCTCTATCTCCCTGCAATCAGCACGCGGCACTGGCCAGGCGAACAGAATGGGCTCGCAAGCGCCGGAAACGCTTAAGTGATTTTTGAAGCCTTAATAGCAATTATAGAGCAGCGTGGAGGTTAATTTGCAGAGTTCATTAATCAGAGAAATAAACACGTCAGCGATCGCCACGGAGAGGGGAAGTGGAAGAGCCTGCCTTGGAGATGGAGAAGGCCGACCTTGGCACTGGTGCTCTCCGGGGGCTGGGGACAGTGTTTGCATCCTCAACTCAGGGTGAACTTTTCACACCAAACCACGAGCTGTAAAAGCCTCGGCTGCTCAGCCTGGGGTTCTTGCTAACCAGAGCTAAATATTCCCCAGCTCCACAAGGTGTTAACTGGATAACAAGACTATGTCGCTCTCCAGCTGGTAACTCTGGTCCTCTCAGTCCTGCTACTCCCCTGCAATCTCAGCTTCTCATGGCTTATTACATTATTGTTTAAAAGCCTCTCAGCTTCTCAACCATCACACTCAACTATCACCCTCAAATTAAGAACTTGCCCAACTTCCAGCACAGGAGTCCTAAAGCTCCACCCTCCTGGGAGCATTCCCTTCCCAAAGCTTGGAAGAGGTGGAGCTTTAGCACAGCACCTTCAATGATAAGATATGTCAGGATACAGTGACTATTAAGGGAAAACACTTAGAAATAAAGAAAATTGCTTGAATCCTAATAGGTATTAGTGAAGTTAAGAGATGTGTGGCTTCCTGGACAGTTCCCTGTGTTCCTGGGGCTTTCCTGACTTCCCTTTCAGCCTTCAGCCTAAGGAGAGGTGACAGAATGGGGTAAGGCTTTAGGGAGGTGCTCCATGCTCTCGGGGGAGGGTTCTGGAGGAGGTGGGTGGCCCCTTCCCAGGCTGGTGGCTCCTCCTGTCCCTGTGGCCGTGGGACCAGTGGGAAGAGGACACATACACATGGAAAGGAGTTTAAGGGAGCACAGCACCAAGAGCTTCTTCTCAGACTGGCAATTGCTCCCTGGAGAAAGGCTGTACATTGCATCAATTTATTTTCCCCCACTCCTTTCTTTCTCACAGATTATTTCAGGAACTGATTTCTGATGCTTTTTTGGTTGTACTTTTATGGAAGACCTGTGCTTCCAAGGCATTGGGCAAAAAGACTCCAAACCCAGCACAGACAGGTCTTGTCTTGCTGATCTTTTTGTCTTAGTACAATTAACAGTAGACAATTAGTCCAGCCATTGCCTTGGCTCTTCTCCCTCTTCAGGCACTGCTATCCCTGGGACCTCCATATGGAAAATGAGTTTTAAACACCTCAACAGACTTCAGGGATTTGTTTTTACAGGAGCAGCTGTGTTCTTCAAAATATTGAAGAGTATCTATGACATCAAGCAGAGTGCCAAGCTCAGCACCTGGAACAGAATAATCCCACGCACTGGTACAGGCTGGAAAGGGATGAGCTGAGCAGAAGGGCTGCTGAGAAGGACCTGGGGGTTGCAGTGCAGGTTGAAGAAGATGAGCAACTGCTATGACAAAGGAAAAAAACCAGCCTCCAATGGCAGAAGATCCAAGGAAGTTGCCATTCATCTCCACCTGGTACCAGGGACAAATAAATAACCAGCACATGCATGTCCCCGTGACTGTGTTCATCTCCTGTCCTACCTGCACACTCTTAACAGGACTCCATCATGTTAGTGATGGGCAGCTCAATGTATCTCCTCCCTGCCCATCTCCTCCTCTCCCCTACTCCCACTAACTCCAAGTCTGGGGACTTGACCAGGATCTTTGTTAATTTTTCTGCCTGCTAGCCCTGTGTTTAATTAAATATTTTAATTAAAATCTACAAGAGTGATTGCCCCTGTCACCCTCTGAAGGGAAGGCTAATCACATCTTTTTTATCCAGCCCAGTGAGTAGCCCAAGGACATGAGACTGGGCAGCAGTTCTGGGTGGCAGCAGGAGGGAGTGTCTGTGAGGAACTGGGTCCTTACCTGCACCCAAGCAATAAAACCCAGAACAGAGACAGGCACAAAACCTGGACACTTGGAAGCCTGGGTGTGCAAACAACCCAGTAAAGTGGCATCACTTGCTGCACCTCATTCCCTCAAAGGACTTAGACCTCAGGCCTTTGGAAAGACCTTCAATGAACTGTTCTCACACCACAAATAACCTCGGCTGGCACTGGGGCTGGTGGTACACACCATGCCCACCTTGCACCAGGTCCACCCACTCTCTCTGTTCCTCTATATCTCTTTCCCTGCTCCCTCTTCCCACTCCCTGGCCAAGTGCCAGAGGGGCCGTGGCAGCACAGGGCATCCTCTGAGCACTCACACTGATTACAAGTGAAGTGTTTGAGCAGGGTTTCAAAAGTTTTCTCCCTCAGTGCCCGTCAAGAACAAACAAAGTATTTGTTGTTGGTGGAGTAAAAAATTCATCAAAATAAAATAAAATAAAATCAGGAGCAGAAATGTACACATCTACATTTGAGTAAGTGGGGAGAGAACACACTTGGAAACTTTTTGATCAGAGCACAGAGTTTCAAATCCTGACAGAGAAAATGTATTCATAATTTATTAAAAAAATAATTTATAATTTATTTTAAAATTCATCAGACTCCTCTTTTTATTTTTTTCCCCCCTCTTTTTTAGCCTCCCTTCTGACAAACAAGATTTCCTGTAATTCCTGAGAAGGGCAACCAATGGAACAATATTGCTGAAGGCTTCTTTCTGCTTTCAGAGGTTGGGAACATGAAAAGATGCAGCATCAGTGCCAGAGACACCCCCCACCAGCATCCCTGCTGTCCTAACCCCTCTCAGGGATGCTTCTGCATCTCAGAGCTCCTCTTCCCTCCACGGGGGCTTTACAGATCCAAAACAGGACACCCACAAACTCCTTGGGTGTGAGTGGGTACCATCCAGCTTCATCTAGCACTGAACCCTGGCTCTGACAGGTGAAAAAAGCAGCCAGGACAGAACGTTGCAGCTCAGAACCCTCCTGCTGTACTCTTTATCCAGGAAGATTATGAGGTTTACTGCTGCTTCTCCATTATCCTAAATAAAGCAGCCTTTCAAAATTGCTTCAGACATATTAGGTCATGTACTTTTTACACTTCCAGAGACACTGGTTATAATATGGTTTTAACAACACTGGGCAGAATCTATTTTCTTCTTCCACTGAGCTGAAAAATACTGTTTTCTCAAGGAAGAAGAAAAAGGAGGAGGGAAAAAAAAGCTATTGATTTTGTTTAGGGTCAGAATAAAATATCATCAGAGTGGGTGTTGAAATCCTCAGCCACAAATTATTTCCAAAGTGACAGTTTGGGCTGTGAAGATTTTTCTTGTGAAATAAAACAAAACAAATGAAACATTGTGTTCTTCTTCTCTAGGTGCACATTTGAGGTTTCCACCAGCTCCAGCTGGTTCCTGCTGGGTATATTTAGCATTTCAATCTATTCTCTTCCCATCTACATTGCTTCTGGATTGATGCCTGGCCAGCAGCAAATCCTGCTGCCCAGATGGAGTCAGGCTATGCTGGGGGGCAAAGAGAAATGCTACGGGTGGGATCTGGAGGGACAAGTCTCAAAGCCACAAGTAGAGCAGAGGTTGTCCCTCCCATGCTCGAGGGATGCTGTTGGCTCTCCCTTCTCCCTGCCCCTGTGCCATGGAACCATGGCATGATCCAGCATCCCTCTGGCCAGGACTGGCTCTCCTCACACGGCTTTTGATGGCAAAAACACCCCCAGGAACTCCAAACCCCAGAGCTCTCAGCCAGGTTTCACTTCTCCAAAGAGTCAGCAAATTAACCCCCATTTATATGCACAATCCACTTCCCTCTAATCTATCCATCTATCTCTGCTCTTCTGCTGGTACAAGAGATGAGTATTGGCTTTAAATACAATGATTTCTTTATAAATAAAGAACAGGCAACACTTTTGAAAGGGAAACCAGATGTCTACCTCCCGCTTCTGTGCTTTCTGCTCCTCAGCATTGTGTGCAGGAGATAGAAACACGCCACCAGAATGAAGAGATCTGCAGGTCCCTGCCTTCCTCTCTCAATTTTATTTTATTTATTTAGATTTATGCAAATGTAAAAAGAGGTCACTTACCCATGTGCTCTCAATGCCCTTGATGTAACTTTAAAATGCATCATAAAAATGCCCTGTACACTGCAGTATAAATCAGCACAAAACATCAGCAGGTAACAGAAAAGCCAAAATCTTCCCCAACTGCAAACAGATACACTCCCAGCCCAGCAAGCACCTGCATACGCATATATTTTATCTTCCATCAGCTCTTTCCCTTCCCTATCACCTTCCTTCTAGGGCAGCCACAGCCCTTTTTCCCCACACATCTGCTTCTCTGCTCAGCGTCTGTCCCCCAGTCACTCTGTGTCCCCTGCACTGGTCACTCAGTGCTCCACATATGAGGTTCTGAACAAATTCAGGAGCCACTCCTGCCACACCTTACCATCTTGTGCAGCAGCCAATGGAACCATTCAAACCCTGCCATCAGAACAGGATCCCTTGCTCTTCTCCACAGTTCTGAGAATGGTGGGCTTAAAAACCTCTTGGTAGTGGTAGAAGTGAGAAAAGTGCTGCAAAAGCATGAAAAAACTCATTCTGCAGTGTGAACTTATGGCACTGCCAAACCAGCCTGACAGTGATACCCTGTTCCAAGCAGGTCAAGGTATCTCCAAGGACATGGAGGCTGTTGTGGCACCAGGGGATGGTCTGGACCGTGCTCCTGCTTGGGACACTGCACCCACCAACACAGCCACGCTTGGGTCACTAGCCGGCCCAAAATCCAGCAGCATCTTGGGTAAGAAAGATCTGTCTGTGATCCACACCACCAAAGATGATTTAATTTTTTAATTCCTGAACCTCATGGAGCCAACCCTTCCCCCAGAACAGCACTCCCCACTGCCAGTGCCTGCCTTCGAGATGCCACAGGATTTCTCTGCAGCGACTCTTCACGGTTCCTGGCCATCATCCCTTGGGAACATGCACAAAGAGTGAACTAATGAGTCTATTAGACTTAATTAAGCTAATGTGAAATTATTTACTTAATCTGGGAAGATCTTATGATGGCGAGAAATCCCCATGGACAAAAGCACACAACTGCCTCGCGCGGTCGAGCAAAAATCTTGGGAGCAACTGGCTGTCAAGAGGCTCAACTGCAGTGGAGTGAGGGCTCAGCTGAGCCCCTCCTACAGCCAGCTTCGGACCACGCCACCAGCTCGAGGCACCTGGCTCTTCCAGCACATTCCAGCAACGCCAGGAAAACCAGCCAGGAAACCCCAGCCGTGTTTTGCCTTCATTTTCCAAATGTGCATCTATCCCCAGCCAGCAAATCCATCCAAGGCTGGCGGCTGGGAGGGAAAAAGTTTTCAGAAGTGTTGGCCCCTCTCTCCCATGGATGATGAGCATCCCTCCTCCCACAGCTCCTGCATCCAGGCTGCACCTTATTATGAAGCGGGAGCACAGAGCAAAGGGGATTTTGCCTCGCACATTTTCCTGGCTTTTTTTTTTTTTCCCTTTCCTTAATGTAGAAAAGCTTAATGCTCGCTTTCAATCCCTAATACAACTGAGTTCTTTTTGCCACTTATTTTGTTTTGTCATGCACTACATACAATTACACATCTCTAATCCGCAAATCCTCCCCCGACACCAGAACACGTGCCAAGCCTTTACTTCCCGCAGCCGCCGCATTAAAGGCCTTTGGAGAAGCACTGACATCACAGAGTGCTGGAATGCCCCGGCATCACTCACACCTGGAATGCTCTGGACATCCCCAAGGAGAAGCACTCGCAATGCCCCATCCCTGCCCTGCCTAGAGGGAGACTGTCCAGCCCCAGCATTGCAGCCAGGAGCTCTCACTGGGACCAAATCCAGGAGAAGGGCCCCCCTCCATCCCGGTTACAAGGAGCTCAGCTCAGCATCTCTGAGACAGAAATCACATTTCGCAAATCTCCCACAGTGAATCAACTCCCCAGTCAGATATGAGCTCAGCAAAAACTGGCAGGCAAATGATCTCATTAATAATCAGCACTATCAGGAGTTTCTGCTTCTCTCAGGCAGCCAAACAGGCGAGAATTTATCTGGAAATGCGAGCACAGCTACCTGGAACACAATCTAATTATTGCCCCAAGGTCAGACACTGGCAGTGGCTGTGCTGGCAGTCGGTGCCCTGTTCACAAGTCTCCTCCTCAGGCCACTTGCAAGGGTGGTGATGCTCAGACCCTGACTCCCCATTCACAGGCAGTTGCAGCCCCTCCACCAAATACGAGGAAAGAGAAGCTAAAAGCTCCCCCAGCACATAAACCATCATGTTGGGCTCTTGCCTGGGAGCATCAACCCCTCAACCAAGCCTTGGAGGGGACCATGGTCCTCCTTGCACTTGGTTGCCATCCCTGCTGTGACACCCAGAGCATTTCAGACAGCGATATCAATGACCAGGGATGGTGCAAACAAATGTGAGTTTCCCCTCGTGCAAAAAGCTTCACTGCAGCCTCAGAGCCTCTCCCGACCCCGCTCAGAAGAATAAGAAGGGAATAAGAGAGACATCAATTTCCAGAGCTCAGCCAAAATCCAGCCTTCGCCTTTGAAAGTGTAATTTATTCAAGCTGCTTTATTATTGCAGAATCCAGCGATGACAGGGGATTATGGAGAGGTCACAGCTGGAGCAATAACAATAATAATAAAAAATAGTTAAGTCAGAGGAGTATCTTGTGTGAGTTCATCGTGCAGCAGGGAGACACTTTTTTTTGGGAGCCAAGGTGTTTAAAAGTAAAGGAAGAAGAATATCCCACATGCCTTCAACTTAACACAAAAGTGGCATCAAACAAACCTTTGGGGGAGCAGCAGGGATGGGGGTTTCACACCCCCTCTGTTTGCAATCCCAATTAGGCATATGTTGAGGAAAGGGTGTATGTATATTAGATTTTAATTAAGCAGTGTTAATTATAATCTATGAGATGTGCTTACTGCTTATCTGATAATTATGAGAAAGCCAATTTGGCTGCTGGCTTGTGACTAATTAAGTGGAATTAGTAATGATAATTATAGATTTAATTTTTGTTTGCCTTTATTGGCAATGGGGGGAAAAGCAGCTTCCAGGGCTGGGTGGGGCAGGGATGGGAAAAGTCATCGGAAAAGGTCACCATGCCAGGGATTTGACCCACTAAATGAGGATTTGCCTAGGACCTCCCAGCAAAAGTGGATTTTTGGTGGGGAAAAAACCACAATTTGGGGTTAAAAAAGAAAGTTTTGTGGAAAATGCTGACAGAAATAAAATTTGCTAAAAGGCAGCAACTTTGTTGAGAGATCGGGCCAGGTTTTGCCAGCCCATTGCACAGACTGATGGGGTCTTGAAAAAAACTTTGAAATTCAGGAACTTTGGCTTTTTCAACACACAGAGGGAAATGCCCTGGAGATCTCTTCCCTTTCTCCCACACCCACCACAACCCTGACTCCTATTCATAAGAAAAACAGGCTTTCTGAGCACTTCTTTTTTTTATGCCAGTGTAATTGATAGGCTATAAAATAAACATCAAATCCTACAAAAACTGCCCAATCCCTGGGAATGGGACTTGCATATTTTAAACATGCCCACAGGTTGCTCTGCCTGGCTGTGAGTAGTCTTGAAATACTTATTTTCCTCCCTGAGCATGCACTGTGCTCATAGGGTGCCAAACATGACCCAAAACATTAAAGCAAAGCTTTTGTAAGAAGCAAAGAATAAAAAAAAAAAGAGCTAACAAGGAAAAGTTAAAGTATATATATATATTGCAGCTGGATTTTTAAAAGGCCCAGCTAAACCTGCAGCTGCACAGCAGCACGTGGAGCTGTGCAAGCTCAGCTAATGATAATTAAATCTCCTGCTGCAGGGGTGAACAGCAATTTCGCGCTAGGTCTGCTGCCCGGGATGAGAGCTCTCCCGGGAAAAGCCAGGGCAGCAGCGCGAGGCGAGAGGGTCGGACCACGGAGATGCTCTGCTCACTTCCCAGGCAACACCCAGGAGCGCCGGAGCCGGGGATGCGCTGCTCAACTCCTTCCCGAAAACAGCATCTCCAGCGCCGGGCTAAATAATACATGGCAATCCCAGGGATAAATTACACCGGAGGGGCGGGAAGACAATGCCAGCTGAATGCATTAAGGCAGCAGCCCTGGTGCAGCCTGGCTCATTTGCAAGACCCCGCTGCAGAGGGGGGGTCCCCGCTGTGGCACCCTCAGGTCCTCGGCGAGGACGGCTCAGTGCTGGGCTGAGCTCCAGGGAAAGCACCTGACCTGACTGCAAAGTGGCTCTTTGCATCCAAAGGCAGGGCGTTCCTGGGAAGCAGCCTCGGGAAGCGGCTGCAGGACCAGAGCTGCTCTTTGAATGCCGGACGAGTCCCCGGTGCTGACCAAAATAGAGTCTTTGCCCAGCTACCGCCCGGCTAAATTTGGTCCCCAGCCCCCCGGACACATGGAAGCAGCACAAGGCCATTAACCAAATCTCTTATGTCACATCAGAAAAGCTTCACTGTGGCAGGCAGGGACACAGCCCTGCCAGGAGCCCGCTCTCGCGGCTCCCGAGGAAGAGGGTGGTACGGAGGTGATGCTCCTTTCTGCCAGACTGCTGGAGGAAGTAGACATGAGACAAATCCCAAGTCCTGGCCACTTGTGAGCATTAAAGATGATTTGCCAGACAGGCTATTGCTCTGACCTCTGTGGTGACTTGTTAGTAAGAGGAGCACAAGAGAATAAATGACAGCAAACTCACAGTTCCTGGGATTTTTGTCCTTTTTTCCATTTCAGCAGTGACTTGAAAATAGGCCTGTTTATACAGGGAAAAATTCCCCGAGTCACACACTACCCAGACCAGAAAAAACCTGCCAGCATCAGCTTGAAGTGACCAAAACACATGCAAGGATGGACAATATCTGACTTCATTCCTAATGATGCTCAGAGTTTGTGCAGCCACGTATACCCCCGCAAACTCCCTCCGGGGTTTCCACCTGGAATTCAACAGCACATCAGGATCCACTATAAGAGAGCATCACACTTAAGTGCATTTGCTGAATCATTCATTCCAGCTCCTGTACTTAATTTCTCCATGATGCATTAAATACCTTCCCTTCCTGTCCTAAAGAGCTGTGGGATGCACTGGGAGGAGTTTTGGCTCTGACTTGATGCTCAGCTTTGGAATGAAATTGTTTGTTTGGAATTTCTTGATGGGGAAGGTAAAAGAGGTCAGTGCCCAATCCTAGAGGGATAAATAAGAGTGTAGAGATGATCCAGCTCCACACCAGGATCTCTTGTTGAACACTTCCACCCACGGATGGCAAAGGATGAATCACTGAGTGTTCCCTACCCCTCTGAAAAGAGGAGAAATGATGTTTTAAGAGAATAATGCTTCATAACACTAGGCATGCTGTTGGATAAGGAAAAGACAAGGCAGAAGCCAGGAGCTGATAAAAGCTACAGCTTGTAATTCCAATGCACCTTCTCTACTCAATAAATGGGTTTCAGTCAGAGCATCTCTTCCATCCAGCCCAAAAAGGACCTGAAGGGTGAGTTGATTGCATTGATCGTGCATGCATTTTCCCGGCAGGGAAACTGGCCCAGTCCCTCGCTGCTCCTGTCCAAAGTACTCCACTTACTTATTACGGGAATATCGCCAGAGACTCCAGGGCCAGGGAGCGGGACGCTACAGGGAATTCATTGCTCTCTGCGTGCTGGGAACATTAAATGAGAAGGCAGAGCAAGGGGGTAAGGCAGCGGCTCAGCTGAGCCTTTTCCCCATCACAGCCCCTGGCAGCCCATCACTCCTGCTACAGGTTTTGCCAGCCCTGTGGGATCATCCACAGGGATGTCATTAACCCTTACAAGAAGACAGGAGGTCTCCCGCAGGGAGAGCAGCATGTGTCTGCTGGGACAAACTGCCCTCACACAGCTCCTATTCCCCACAGGCAGCGCTCAGCCCTGTCATCCCTCACACCTCACGTGGGCATCCTCCTCTTCCTCCCCAAGCAAGAAACTTCATCTCCATCTTCCTCTTGATCCCTACACTCAGCTGTGACACTGCTTAGGTGTCCAGCCCCGAGTCAAACTATCTCCTCTGCTGCTCCCAGGCTGCCCACCACTGTAGAGTCAGCTGGTGTGCCCTTCCCCATCCCTAAACCCTTGTCTCTCCTCCTGGAGGAGGAGTGTAAATCACTGGGAAGCAGTGCCAGACTTGGCACAAAGCACGAACTCTCAGTGAGATCAGTACTGTCAGAGGGATACACTGGATGGAGGGCACTGCTATCCTAAACCAGCACCGGGTGAAATGCTAGAACCAGAGGGCTGAGCCCAAATTCAGCATCAAACCCCAGAACTGAAACAAAAGGCATAGCACAAGCCCTGTGTCAGATGTCATGCCCTTCACCATCAGCTGCCTGGTTGTGTCCTGCCCTAAGGGAAGGCACACGTGTCTGAGAGGTGGGAATGGGACATCCCAGGGCAGCACCAGCCTCCCTGCTCTCCTCCAGGAATGACAGGCAGGAGGCAGGGCAGCTTGGCAGCTCACAGCAGCACTGCCCAGCCCGGGGAGATGGGTCGAGGTACCTGGGTTTGCTAATTAACCCCGAGGCAATTCCCTGCCCACACAGCAGCGCTCCTTTAACAGAGCTGCCTTCACCTCTCCCGGCAAGAGGCTGAGGCGTGCCTTGCCAGAGTGTCTTCGAAGGAGAAGGCTATCAGCTCCAAACAGCCGAGACCTTTAGCTCAAATCCATTAATCCTCTTTATTAAACTCGGGTCACCTCTGAGTCCTGGCAAATTAACCAGCATCTCCCCACTGCAAGTACATCAAGAGGAAACGCGCTGTACAGTGCCTGTAATTTTCATGGACCAGGGCTCCGGGGTCAGAGGGCTCCCCGGGCTCCAGTCTCTGCCTTTGTCAATTTAAAAGGGAACATCGGCTTGCGCTTGTATAAATTACGAGGGAGGCAGAGCAGGGGCCCGGGGCGGTCGCAGGGCTCTCCTACGGCTGCAGCCGTGCCACGGGCTCCTCTCCTGCCCGAGGGGATGGCAAGCAGAGTCCCCTGGGGGGAAAAATGGGGCTGGGGACATCCTCTGAACAGCTGGGCAGCCGGGGTACCGTGCTTGGAGTCCTCCAAGGCTACCTTGGCCATGTGCCTTCTTGCTGCCTCTAATAAATGGCACATCCCCTGTGCCAGCCCAGCTGGGGAGCAACAGAAAGGGAGACTGGGAGGGCTTTGCTCCAGCTCAGAAGTGGGTGGAAAATTGTTCCCTTGTTGCCTGAAATTTCACCATTTGAAACATCTCCCCCTCTCTGCGCTCTCCTGTTGGAGCCACTCTACTCTGAATACTCACCAAGCCAGCACCAAAGCGAGAGCGGCTCTATTTCTGAAGAGCCAAGGACATTTAGCTGGGCTGGGGAAGACCCGGGGCCAAATCCCTTATAAAAACTAATTATACACCCAGCAGAAGAGCTGCAAAAGTGAAAGCCAGCCTAGCCTGGCCTCGGAGGGAGGGTTCTGTGTGGACTGAGGGCAGCACAGGGGCCAGAGGTCACAGCAATCCCTGGGATGGGTCTCCTCCTGCTCCTAGAAACAGCATCCCCAAGACAAGCAAGCTTCCCAGAGCCAAGCCAAGAGTGCTCACATATTCTGTGAGTGAAGATGATGAAAAAGACATTTTTCAAGAGGGGGAAAAAGTATGTGGGAAAATTTCCAAGCAGCTCCGTAAGAGCTATAAGCATCACATCTCTTCCCCTAAGACAACTCCACACACGGCACTTCCCAGCACACTCTCCATCCATAGCTCTACCACAGGGCTATAAATCCACTGGCTTTGGCTGAAGTTGCTCCAATTTTACACTAGCTTAAGACAGCAGAGGCTGAGCTGGGGAACCATGGTCCAAATGCTGGGCTGCTCACCCTTAACTCAGTCCAATGGCACCAGAGGTTTTCAACCTGGGTTTTAGTTACAGGTAGGACTAACACACGGCATCTTAAACCTCCCAGCTATCACCTTGTATCACAGCTTTGGTTTTTTATTAAAAACATCATTTCTTACTGTATTTAATCATTGCAAGGTCATTTCAGTGACAGTTGCCAGCATCCAAGCCAAGGAACCAGAGGAGCAGAGCCCTGTCCTGCTGACCAGGTAAAAGGAGGAGATGCTGGGTTTCATTTCCTTGTTTTCAATTGAGAGGTGCCCACCTCGGTGTGCAGATTAAGGTGTGGGTGGGCTGATGTCAGCCCCCCGTGGGCCGAGATGGGAAGCTGCTGCTTGCTCTGCTCATCAGGAGCCCCGAGGAGAGAAATTGCATAGTTCTCCCTGTGGCCCTCTGCCCACCTCGAACCAATTTCTGCTCCTTTTAATTCAATTCAGCTCCTCCTGACCTTGGCTGGCTGGAGTTGCAGAGTTTCTCTCAACAGATAGCACCAATTACAGAGGTGTGAAAATGGAAGGCTTTCAATTCGGAGAACAAACCCAAGAAACTGGGACTTTATTGAACTGAGAAATGAGGGGTGGGAAAGGGGGAACAGGCAGGGGCACGGGCTCAGAAATACTGCCTTGTGCTCGCTCTAAAACCCAAATGCTGTGGCTGTCCTCTTTGTGGGGGGAAGGTGAGGGCACTCCCAGGGGCTGGGATGGCAAGTACCATGAGAGGGTGCAGGTTCAGGTATGCAGAGGCAATGACAGCTGGGATGAGGGATGAAAAACCCATCAGCTGCATCCCTGGCCTCACGCCTCACTCGTTAGCAGCTCCGAGCCGGCGCGTTCACCTGCATCCCCCAACGGGCTGATTTCAGACCCTCGAAATCAGATCCGACAGATCTGACACAAACTGAGTTTGCTTCCCTGCAGCAGATCCAGGCTGGATTGACTCTGCAGCATCTGCAGCCTGATCCATCCATTTGGCAAAGCAGCACCTCCATCTACCACCACTCCTTAGAGTAACACCCCTTGCTGTCCACTCACAAAACCAGTGCCAGCCAAGGACTGTGGGTCAAGCCTCTGGAAACCCGAGTGGCAGCACAAGCCTGGTCAGATCTGTGTGGGAGGGCTCTGGAGGGATGGCATAGCTCACTGCCTCAGCAGGGAGATCAGCACACGGACAGACGGTATAAAAACTGCACAGTACAGCCTGTGATGATCAGAGAGTCCCCAGACAAAAGCAGGAATGTTCAGTTCATGGGAAAGAGGCAGGGATAAGCACTTCCCTGGGCTTAGCTCACTGAAGCTCTTTGCTTAACATGCCCTGATGCTAAAAAAAAAAAATAAAACTAAAAGTAAGAAGTCCTAGATGCCTAGGATAGAAAATGGGGTTACTCTTATGTGAAGCAGCACCTCTGAGTATAGTCCCCCACCATCTCTGGATACTTCCAGGTCCCTCATGGGCTGCAGGGATGCAAAAAAGCCCCTCCCAGACCTAAAAACTCCCCTCTTCAGTCTTGTCTCCACCCAACTGGTCAGAGCACCTCCATCAGGACAACACCTATGTACCAACATAGACTTCTCCCCACCCTTGGAGATGTTCAAGACCAAGCTGGCCAGGGCTTGGAGCAACCTAGTCTAGCGGAGATGTCCCTGCCCATGGCAGAGGGGTGGGAGGAGATATCTTTAAGGTCCCTTCCAACCACAATCATCCTGTGATTCCATAATTCTCTTCCCCAATAAGAAGAACCTCATGCCTCAAAGCTCTGCCTTCCAGGCCAACACATAAAGAGCAGGCAGGCCCTCTCAGTCTTAATTTTGGGCAACTGCCTGGCTAGCTGGCACATCTGAGCTGGCTCAGCATCACCTTTTGGCATCTCAGAGCTGCGGTGCCACCACAATGAAGCAGTGGCTCATTCGTGCCTCTGTCCCAAGAGCTGCCACAACTCGGCAGGACTCTGAGCAGCTCGGAGGTGCGTGGTTTCAAACCCAGTGCAGCACCTCCTGCATTTCCAGCCAAGCTGTGACCACAGCTCCACCAGCACTGCCCATAAATCCTGCAGCCCAGTAAACAGCCGAATTACGTCGCCCTGCCATTGCTTAGCTGCTTTTGACACTAATTGCTTTGCGGAGTGTGTGCAACTGGCAACACCTTATTAAAAGTGAAATATATTATACTGTCCACTTATTGCGACTTTATAAAGATAAAGTATCCCGAGGATACGGAAAGGCTGGCAAAGGCATCAGCTCTCGGCCTCAGGGCGGCCAGCAGATGCTGCAGCACACAAAGCCAACTCAGGGCAACTGACAGGACAAATGCGTGCTCTCTGTTAAATTCCAAACACCCTTTCCACTTGGAGACCAAGGGTTGAGTGAAGAGCGTGCTTGAGAATTTCTCCTCTGTTCATCTCCTGGTTTCATCTCAGAGATCACCATTCTTAAACCTCAGGGGAAGACAGGGGAAGATGCAGCGTGAAAGGGCAGGGGAATCAATCACATGTTGCCCTTCTGCCAGCTTCAAGAGGAGCAGAGGGCGCCCCTCGACTCACAAAGTCAGACTAAACAGCAATTCACATTTTCCTATCTCCAGATATCTCTGCCTGAACCATGGCACAGCCTCTCCCGCAGTGACATGAACTGGGGCACCTGTTGCTCTGCCAGTCACACAAGTGCAAACCCAAGAGCCCCGTGATGCTCCAGCTCTGTGTCAGCCCAGCACAAGGATTTTTAGCACCCAATATATCGACCTCGCAGTCTTTGTCCTGTGTTTCTCAGAGGAGGAAGCCAAAACCCACTGTTTCACAAGGAAGAACGTGCAGAAACCTCCACTTCAGATTCAGAGCTACGGCAAGGACACGTCTTTTAACACGTGTCTCTGCACATGCCTCGGGCAAGTCATTTTCCCTCTTTATTCCTTGGCTTCCCTGTCTACAAAAACAGGTACAACAAAATTTCTCTTCTCCATCAAGTGCTTTAAGATTCACTGGAAACAACCACTACACAAGAGTGAGACCTGATATCACCGAGTCTCAGTAATAAATGTTTTGATCCAGCCCCTCTGGCCTTGTCTCACCAGGTAATTTTGGAAGAATTTGGGTTTATTTTGAATTGTTAGGCTATTTCTGTTTGAGACCATGACAGATAGGAGGGAGGCAGCACAGGGAATGCCATCAAAGGCACTTCTGCAGCCTGCAATGCTCACAAAGAGGGAGTAAGCAGGGAGGACATAGAAAACCCACCTACATGGGAGAAAAATCAGCTTCTGGGGACTTATTTTCAGTAAAATGGAGATATTCCTGAGGTACATCACAGAATTCATTACTTCTATATCCCTCCTGTACTGTGGAAAGTACAGATGCTATTATTTATCACTTACTGGTCATCTTCCATGTGGCAGAGACAACAGACCCATCTCCCACCATCCTACGTGGCTGCATCAGGCTTTGATTCCTGAAGGAAACGGCATGTCCTAAGCAACAGATTTGAAATAACCAGAGTCTTTGGTTCAACAAGTTCAAATCCAAGCAGGATCAATACCTTCTCACTCCTGAGGTATCAGCAGGTAATTGGGTATCGTGCAGTGATGAGTAACCTAGTTTGCTCAGAAACTGCAAACTTTAATCTTCTTCCGTTCTTGGTACATAGAATAGTGAGGGAGGAACAGATCAAAGGCAAACAGATCAAATTCAGCTGCATTTGGACCCAGATTGCAGAAAAAAGAACTCATTCTTAAGCAAAATGGCTCAGGCTTCTAAGGTTCAACATCTTGAGAAGACTAAAGTACAACAGAACACTGACAAGTTGTCATCTCTCCAGAGCAGCCACCTGCAACCCCAGTACTGCCTCGCTTGGGTTTAGGCTACTCCTGACACCCCAGACTTGGCACCAGAGTCTTCTGCAATTTAACACAGCAGTGTCTGAGCACCTCAACCTCTCTAAATGTCTACATCTCTTTCGGCTTGTGGACTGCCAGCCTAGCCCCCTCCCCACTGTCCCATTCCCAACCCTGTAATGCCCATGGAACCAGCCCTGCCATCAGATCTGGTGAGGGCAAGGAGATGCTGGTCCATGCTTTGCAAGCTGGAAGGTCCCACCTGGCTGTGGGAAGTTGCCACCCCAGCCAAAGAAAGGAGAAGTGGCAAGGAAGAGAGAGGACAGAGAGAGCCAGAAAAGCACTGGGGGCAGCAGAGCGACCTATTTGACAGATTTCCCTGCAGATCAAAGCTAACTTTGCTTAGAGGTTCTGACATCTGATTAATTACATCGTGCTGGCTCGGCTCAAAAGCTTGAGTTTCCGGCAGCCCTTGCCTTTCATCCTCACAATTCTTGGCGGCCAAACCCACTCCCCCAGTGCCAGAACAGGAGGGGATGGCAGGAGGGTGGCTTTGCCAAAAGTCCTAGCCCGTCCCTGAGAGGAGGGAGATAAGGAGGGTGAGGGACAGCCAGGGACAGAGCCCCTTTGTGTGTGGTGCCTTTTGTCACCAGGAGATAGGAGGAGGCTGCGTCGCGCTGACATTTCGGTGACCAAATTAAAATGCGCCGCCACAGAGACTAAATGTCATTAGCCTCATTAGAAGTGATCGCATTAAAATAAACAACAACAACCAAAAAAAAAAATTGAAGTGGAAATTAGCCAACATCATTAAAGAAAATAAATAAATGGGGAGATCCAGCGAGGACTGCACAGCTGATGCCAAAGGATTACATTGCTGAGTTGGGAAGGGGCACGGCGGGAGCAGCCAAGGTCTCCGTGGGCTCTGCTGCCACCCAGGAATGTGATGAGACGGGTCCACTGGTGCAGTGGTCTCAAACAGAGCTGCCTGTTCATGACAAGTCTCTGGGGTCTAAGTTTATGGGGGTTTTGGAGCTCCCTTTCCAGACAGTTCCAAGATAAACAGATTGGCTTTAAGGACCTTAGTGTCCATGTCCCCTGGGGCTGGTGCTGCAGGCAGTGCTTGGCCAGCACCTCTGCACCACAAGGGATGCACCCCATGTACTGCTCTAACAGGAAGGTGGGTTTTTTTAAACAGCATCCATATTTCTTTTGGATGTTTCCTATTCCATTACTGGTCAACACCAACCACATTTAGTTTATGCACTGTGACAGGACCGCCGTACAAGGTGGAAGCCTTGATGAAAGAAGTGCTGCTTTGACCTTGTAAAGAGAGGAATTTTTCCTCTAACCCCTCTTGCTATGCAAACACCATTTCCTTTGGGGCAGGAGAAGTCATCAGAAGGCCCTTGCAAGATCCTGCTTATGACAGAGCAGATTTGAAAGCCCGGAGATCTCCTTCCCCCTCCTTCCCTTCTGTCAAAAATTATAATCATCATTTTCCAGCTTGCTGAACAATCAAAGTGTGGCCTATATTCGCTGGAGCTCCTTCCACATGCTGCATGCATAGCAACAAGTCCAGGAAACAAAAGCCAGAAGTAAACAGTTGGGTGAGAGGAGGCAAAGGGCTGGCAGAGGGACAGCAGAGAAATGCTGCTCAGAGAGCACGTGTGGAGCACGGGCAGCCTGGCTCAGCCCAGTCTCACCACTTTGGAGCTGCTCTGAGGGACAGAGCCACATGTGACAACCTTTCCTTCCATCCTCTGCAAGGACCATGGTAAGAAATGTGCCTGGGAAATTTGGTTAATGGAAATGGCAGTGGTGCTGCTGTTTCAGAAGGAAGTCAAAGCCCTTCTGGAGCAGGTTCAGCTGGTCCTCCTGTGGCTAAGGAGCCATGAGAAGCAATCCATGGGCTGAGCCACATGAAGCACAGGTAAACCCAGCTGCCCTCCCGGGAAGCCCATATCCTCTGGATAACCCCAACAATGCATCAGCTCTGGTCAACACAACAGACATCCCCATGACTTTGCTGCCCAGACAGACTGAGATGACGAGATCCAGAGTCCCAGCATCCCATCCTGAAGCATAGAGCTCTCAGGAAAGCTTGCTGGGCTGCCCCTTCCCTGTGCTTTGCATCCTGCTTCAGTCTCCAGAGCTGTCAATCCAGCACTTTTCACTAGCGCTGAATTCACAGAAAAGTAAACCTAAAAATATCTCCTCTTTTTCCCCCTTCCTTGCCTCATCTCACACGTGTTCCGGGTGCACATGATTCTGCTGCACAGCCAACAGGTTCAACTTCCCCAAAACAGCTCCTCCCAAGGAGGCTGCTCCTGACATCTATGGGTCCCTGCAGGTACCCGAGTGTCCCAAACCACTGGCCCTGCCACCCCACACTCACTGAGCCTAAACTGGGACTAGAGGGAGAGCCCACCAGCTCCCACTCAGCCTGACCCCAGGATACCTGGGCTCCTGCTTCCGTCAGTTCACAAGAATGATGCATCACCATCAGTCCCTGCCTCTCCAGTCCTAACAAGCCACCTTGCCTGGTCACCCTTAGAGGGTGATAACACAGTCCTAGAGCTTTTAAAAAACAGGCAGGAAAGCATTTATTTCCTCTAAGCATGAAATGAGGAGGAGTTCCCTGGAAAAACCCACCCACGGAGCAGCAAGTGTCAAAGCCACCTCTGTTATGTGCTGTTGCTGCATTGGTAATTATAAGTCATTAGGGAAAGATGACTAGGAGGCAAGGAGGTTTGCAGCAAAGCTGTTATTATTTTTAAGTTTAAACAAAAAGGAAAAGTGTGACAGCTGAGATCATTCCCCATCCTGCACACATGAGCAGCCAAGAGCATCTCAGGGGATGTTCAGGCCAGAAGGGAAGAAGGGAAGGAGACGAGCATCCAGTTTTGCCTAACTGAGGAGCAGAAAGGAGAGGGCTGCAAAGCTGGCAGTGACCACAGGATCATGAAGGGTGTTACAGATAAAAACCCACAAGTTTTCCTCTATCCCCACCTGACTACAGCAGAAGGACCCTCCTGAATACTCTGCTTCCTCAAAAAACATGTTGGGGTTCATCACAGCACCCCAACAGCCTCACTCAGCAACTTCTGTTTCTAACCAAGCAAAGCACAAACTTCAAATTGCATATTCAAGTGTAAAATATGAACACAGCTGTTTATGCAGCCCGAAATTCTCCATAACCAAATATTCAAGCCTTTGGAGAAGATTTTCAAAGGTGCCAGTTAAGGCACACAGCTCCCATCGGTGCCTTTGAAACATTCCTCCTTTTTTCAGTTTTTCACAGGGATTCGCACCAGCAAAAGCTCCTCCACCCAGCCGTCTGCAACCACGGAATGCACAAAGGAGAGGCTGTCAAAGAGAAGCTGCTGGAAAACGCAAAGCAAGGTTCAGCACTTTGGGGCACCCTGAAAGGCAGCTGCTGGAGCCACTGGCCCCGAAACCCGCAGCCCCCAGAGCAAATTGCTCTGGAAACTCACCCCATTGGGATTTGCATGGAGCAAAAGCTGTGTGCCTGTTCTCCCGTCATGCTCTCTCCCCATATCATTTGGGAATGACAGCAAGTGCTGCTCCTCCCCAGCAGAATAAAACATCCTCCAAGAGACCAACAGCAGCTTTCTCCCTGTCCCAAGAGCCAGAGGATGGGGGAATCACTTTCTTATAGGGAAATTACAGTCCAAGCCTCTGGCAGAGGAACACCAGGCAGTGGTTTTGGGCTGACGCCCACCAGTGCAGGCTCCCCATCCTGCTGGGACCTCTTCCTCAGCATCTCTGACTCACAGAGGACTGATGGCTGCAGTGCCTTTTCCACACCTATCCCAAGCCTTTGGGAGAGTACAGAAAATCCCTTTAAGTCCCTCTTGCTTATACTAAAATGATACTAAAGCAGAACTAATGTGCTCCAGGTACTTATTCTCAGGCTTAGCCACAGGGATCAGCAGCCCTCACCAGCCTGGCATCCCCTGTCAGAGAGAGCTGATGGTCACGTCACAGGCAGTGGGGAAAGCATGCTCCTGCAGCAGGGATTCTGTTAGGAAGGGATGGAAAGGATACAGGAATGCCTGCAATGTCTCTTTTATAAATTCGCATGGGTTTTATAACCACCACCAAAGCCAGGCTGCCCAAACAAGGTAGGGGTTGCACAGCCAGCATCTCCAAGAGGATGCAGAAGGCAGGTCCCAGGTGCAAGGGGTGATGGCAGAACACTGGGGGACTATACAGGCTTTATCTTGATCCCAGTGCCTGGAAGCTGTGAAAAACAGGATTGTCCCTCTCACCCTGCACTGCCAGATTTCTGACCTCTGAAAGGAGCTGCTGCCATGACAAGCAATTTCCCCAAGCCAGCAAAGGCAGCAATATAAATGTCTGAAGAAGCTGATGAGCATTGATTTTTGCCACCTGTAGAGTCATGATGTCACACTGTAACTGCAGATTAGCCAAATATATTCCCCCTGCCCCAAATTCACTCTCCACTATGTCACAAACCACCCTCATCTCAAAACAGCAGCACCCACAATGCCCAGTAGTTCAAAGCATTTGCCAACAACTTGACAATTAAATTACCCACTCACCTCCCTACCCTGCAATGCTGGGCTCATTAAAAATCCTCAGCATTCTTCCCATCAGAAAGTCTACCTCAGAGAGCAACCCCTGTCCAGGAACCCACCTCCCCCAAGGCACCAGATGACAACAGCATTAAGCCTTAGAAATTATTTTAGATAGAAACTTGTCTTACAAAGAAATAAAAAGCTGCAGAGTAAGACACTCTTCGTGACCAGAGGGGTCAGGGTTTCATTATTGCATTAACCTTTCGTGTCTTTAGATTCCACGAGAGTAAATTGGTAACAAGAAGACATGAGCCCCAACGGGAAAAATGCATCTTTCCTAACCAAAATAAGAGAAGGGGGGAAGGACAGAGGTGGGAGCAAAAGAAAGGGGAAAAACTGGCAAATAAGCCATTACAGCTAATAATAACTTTGTGGTGCTATTTTCTGCAGGAGCCTTCAAGTTGTGATGTTTCCCTTCACTCTAATTACACCTTCTAAAAGCAGGTTCCCTTCTCACTTTAACCACCCCGTGTGAAACTCCCGCAGGATTCGGATAAAAACAGAACAGGAAAGAGTTTGTCCTTCACAAACAGCCTCTGCATATCCCAGGGGAGCGTCACCTGCATAAAACACAGGGTTACACCTGAAAATAATAAACAGCCCCAAAAAAACCACTTTGGGAAGGTGCAGGCTCCAAGGGGCAGCAGGGAATGTTTGACTTCCCTCTACCATCCATGACTTTGCCAACATGATTTGTGTTCCAGCCCACAGCAGTGAAACCACAACTGAAATCAATGCTGGGGCAGGTTGGGCAGGGAGGGAAAGCATCCAACCTCTGCAATCCATGGAAAAATAGAAAGGATAGGGGACATTCATATCCTGTTCTTTGAGGCAGAAGGTGGTCAGAGTGGGGGGAGGAAGGCAAAGCACCAAGCAGCTCAGTGCACTGGAATATTTCCCTTCCTCTAATGCAGGCAGAAGGTTTTGGCTTGATGGATTAAGGGCTGAGCCCAGCCAGGCAAGGCCCTGGACTGGTTTGGCTCAAGGGACATGCAAAGCCAAAGCAGATATTGCTGCTTAATAGAAATACGAAGGGAAAGCTACAACTGCTTAAGTGCGGATCGAGAAGCCTTTCCCAAGTTACTTGGGGCTTAAATGCACAGGCATTTTCCTACCCTGGCACACACAGAGGCCAGAATCAGCCCAGGCCTTGGGCCAAAGAGCTACATCCTGAGGAAACTGCAGCAGGGCACCAGCAAAGAGCAAATGTGCTGTGTTAGGTCTCTGCCAGCTCCTGCAGCTTAAGGACATCTTGATGACAGCCCATCAAGTGTCACACGTCCTCCCATTCAGCCTGCATGGCTGCCTTCCACCCATTTCTTTGCAATTTCAACACAGAGAACCTCATCTAGCAGGAGGGTGAAGCAGCCAAGGCTCTACTCAGCACAGCATTGATGAGGAACATCTGCCCCCACACCAGGCACACCCACTCTGTCTTGCTCAAAATCATATTTTCAATAAAAGCCCCTTTGCATTCACAAAGGCAGCTCACAAAGCCACATCATCCTCACGACCACGTGCTACAGGTGAACCATTTTGGTTTAAGGCGTTGCTGAGGAGCTTGAGGGATCCTCCACCACTGGCTCCTCAACCAGCAAACACTGGCTGCAGGGAACAGTGCTGACCCCAGGGCCAACACACATCCCATCCCCCTGCAATCCCATGGACCATCAGTGGCACCCAGCCCTATTCCATGGAGTCTGGTACCTGCTGACCACTCGAGCTGTGGCATGACAGTGCCACAGGACCCTGGGATGCGGATGGTCCCATGGCATGAGCCTCCACAAGCAAGTTTTATCCTGAGTCCCCTTGTGTTCAGCACACCTGTGGGAAGAGCTGTTTTCCAGCTGTGACACAGCTAACCTCTCTCCCACCAGCCTCATCCTCTTGCCACACACCCCAACCCTGCACAGCGAAGTGCTGTAACTAAACCATGGAAAGCTGCTGAAATTCCAGTCGTGCCTTTTCCCTGCCCTCCCAAGTCCAACAGAATTCTTGCTGACAGTCATGAAAAACACGTTGGGTTAAGATCGGATCCAAGCCTCGTCACCCAGTTCCCATCTGATTGCACAGGGACAGTGATCTATTCAGTTGCTAAAAGTACACATCATCATCATCAAAAAACCCCGGTGACTTCCTCCCCGCGGCGTTCAGCTCTGTGTCCATCCCCCTCACCCTCCCGTGGATGCAGCGCAGGGCTGCGCTCTCTGCCCCACGAGGATCAGCACGGAGCCAGCTCTGGATCCAAACCCAGCATCTCCCCCTTCACCCTCCCCGGCAAACCATGGGGACGAGGCCAACCCACATTTCAGAAGCCACTTGCTCAGCTCATGGAGATTGTGGCACCAACACAGTCCCCCCGAGTGCCCAGATAGGGAGGTGATTTTCACTCTGCAAACGGGAGCGACGGGCAGGCACCTGAGCTTGCCTGGCAGGAATCAGGGAAGCAGGGATGAGGGGAGCACAGGGAATAGCATGAGAGCCCTCAAACGAGGGAGGGCACAGCAGGTGCCCAACTCTGAAGGGGAAACAACTGCGTGACCCCACCATTCAGAGCCAGAGGTTGCCCGAGGGGATGGACCCTGCCCAGCCGTGCAATCCCGGCCAGCCCCCACTGCAGGTGCCGGCACCGCTCAGGTACGGGCAGCTTGGTGCCCACCTGGGGGTCCAGCCTTGATGTGGGGGGCAAGCACAGCTCTCTGAACCCCCTCAGTGGGAGCACTGAGCAATTCCCTGCTGCAGAGCAAGTCGCTGCCTGCCTGAGTGTGTGCGCAATGTGCATGAGGTCCGGGTCCCCCGCGCACGCACCGCTCGGCTTTCCCACCCTGCGAGCCCATCCGCTGGAGGAAAAGCTTTTTGCACTACCTGGGATGAAGAGCAGGGCAGTGGTGGCCGTGAAGACGATCCAGCAGGCAGGATGGTACATCTTGGAGCTGCGGTAGTGCGAGCGGCTGATTTGCTTGCTGCTTGCTGCTGCCGCCGCTGCTTTCGTCTGCGCTGAATTCTGAGCAGGTTTAAATCCAATGTTTGCAGAGGGAGGGAGACTGAGTTAGTGAGCTGGAGAGAGAGAGACGGGAGCAGGCAGTCAGTGTCTCTGATTTTCCCTTGCACACGCACACACACACACACAACTAGCAGAAGGAGCACCAGGCTCCGTGCGTGCACAGGGAAACCAGACCTCCTACCAGGCACCCATTGGTTCAGGATGCTGACTGACACACGCACACTTGCTCTTCTGCGGGTTTCACTCCGCAGTCAGGGAGTTAAATGCAGGCATCGACCCCCTGAGCATCCCTCCCAGCACCAGCTGGTACTCGGGATGGAGGGAACAGCCCTGTACGGGGACGAGCACAGTCCCACCGACTCCTCGGGCACCAGCCGCCTGCAAGGGGGAAGTATTTTGTCCCCAGACTGGAGCTGGCTACTCGGGCAGCCCCAGGCTTCAGCCCCTTGGCTCACCCTGCCCTCTGCTCCCCTCCCCGGGAAGGCACCAGCAGCTCTGCCTGCTGCTGAGAGGCAAACCAGGGAGCAATCCAAGCTTTTTAGCATGAGTGGGTGTTTTTCGCACAAAACCTCTGAAACCGAGAAGCAATCTTGCCTGTGCATCCCAACCAGAGACATATTTTCCCTTCAGCAGCTCACAGAGCCCCAAAAAACGTCGAGCTCAGGATACCTGCTCCTGCAGATCCCTCACCCAATACTGTCCTGTTCCCACTGAGGCCAAGGAGTTTTCCTCAGACTCTCCTCCCAGGCTGCCACAGTTTCCCCTCTGATCCCTCCTTTCCCCCAGACCCTCTCCTTGATACCTTCCCATGCCTTTGCTAATCCCTGAGCATCCCTGAGCACAGGGCAAAGGTAGCTGTCCCTGCCATGTCCCCCTCCCACAAACACCCTCAGATCACAGCATTTGTCAGTTAGGGCTTGAGTTTACTGCATTGCCAAAAAAAAAAAGGTTGCAAAGGTACCCTTCCCAAAGAAATAGCACTTATTTTTGACATTTTCTGAAAAGAAAAATAATTTTGTTTTGTTTTTCTAACATTCATTGCAGCTTTGTTAAAAATAAACTGTGAGCATTTTTAATGCTTAAAGACAAACTAAAATGTTCAGTTTTGCTCAAAACAGTCACTTTCCCCATTAACTCGAGGCTCTTTTTGAGCTCCAGGGCAGTCCAGCCCCATACTCTGGACTTCCAGGTAAGCCACCACAGCTTTTTGGCACCAGTGGCCAGAAACTCCTCCACACCCCAGGGTTCCACCCACTCCTCTGTGCTTGTCTACCTGGGCATGCTCTCACCATCCCTGGATCTGTAGGACACACCTGTTTCCTGGGTTGTTTTCCCTCAAAACTACTTTTTGCATCAAACCATCATCTGAGGGAGTCTCTGGATAAAAGACACTGCATGGGGCAGGGACAAATCCTTGAAAGGATGATGCATCCACAAACACCTGGCTGAAAACATTAATTCCCCCCACCTGCTACAGAGCTGCCACCAAACACCTGGTATCCAAATCCAGCCACAAACCCCCGATCATTCCCTCCCCTCCTGTCTTTCTTCCCCCAGTTTCTCCCACCCACTTGTTAAAACTTGATGCAGACTAATCACAGAAATGGCCACTGCATCCCTCTCCATGCACATCCCTCTTATCTCGCATTATTTCCACTCAAAGCAACACCAGGAGGAGTAGGAGTAGTGGTTTTGGTGCACAAAGCCATATCCATCATGCTCTGGAAGGAGTTCCCTCACTCAGCAAGGGATGGGAGCTGAGCACACACTGCTGGATCAAACTTTCTCCAGCATACAGCCATTAATCTCTCTTCATTTTCTACTCTGCATGAATAAACCACAAGTTTTTAAAAGCTTTTAACTCCACCGTATTCCCACATAAGTGCTGAAGGCATCCCACCTCCTGCATCTTTAGGAATGTGCCAAAGAAAACATGACTAAGGATTTTGCCCCTTTAGTAAGGGTAAAGTTATATTGTTTGCAGTAACCTTGACCTCTGAAAGAGCTAAATCATCTGATTTTTGCACAAGCACTGAGCAAAAACCAATGAGCCCAGTGTCTCCCTCAGCTTGGAGTGAGAATGGGGATATTTCTGTCCTGAATTTCCCTTTAATTGACACCCCAACAGCCGCCATCAAGCAAATTTATCCTTTGCTTCATAAATATTTTGGGAAAACAGCTGCAAGAAGTCATTTGGGATTTCCCAGGCCTGCAAGGCATGTGGCTGCATCCTTCCTGGCCAGCCCAGGACAGGGACATCTGTCCCCAGAGGGGACTGAGCTGCTTTGGGGCTCAGTTCAACCCTCTGGCTGCAGATCTTTCTCCAAAACCCACTCAGTGAGCTCTGAATCCACCCAAGGCAAAAAGAAATAAACTTATCCCAGAGGAACTAAAGGAAATGAACAAAGAAATCATTTCTAATTAACAGAAATGTTTGATGGACTCAGAACAAACATGTTGCTCTGCTTTCAAAAATCGAGTTGAAAAGCTATATTTGGGTTAATTTCAAAACAACACATTCTTACTTTTTTTCCTCCCACCACAGTTTTCCCTTTTTTTTTTTTCCCCCTCCACCTGGCAATGATTATTACCCAAATCCAGCACACACTTAGCTGCTCTCCTTACATCTATTTTGGCCAATTAGGCTGGGACCCAAATTGCCAAGTGCAGGTCTGAGGGTGACCTCAGTCCAGACCTTTAGTACATTGATGCCTTTGCCTTCCCATCTGCAAAATGGGAACAAATGTGCTTTGATGAGGCAAACAAATCCATCACTGCTCACCAGCTTTGCAGGACCGACCAGGCACTGGCCTGTTTCATTTGTTTGATTTCCAAGACACATAATAAAAAGGTGTATAAATATGTATTTAGCTGGTGGAGCTTTTCTGGGATATCTGGCGTTGTTTGCTTTTCAGTATCAAGCAGAGAATCTAAAATGCATATTTAAATTTGACAGGCAGCACCCGATCTGAGAGGAGACATTATGGTCCGCTGGGCACATTTAGACGTGATTTTTGTGTGTATTTTCAGAGGGTTTTTTTCCCCAGCTGTCTCAATGCATATTCACATCTGGGACCAGACTAATCTCTGGGGGAAATAACACTTTTTCAGTGGAGCAGAGGCTTCCTCACCCTTTCCTTGCACATTCAGGGAGAGGGGGGCAGAGCACCCCAGAAGCAGGAGTGCAGGGTGTGGAGCATCCCTGCTCCCACCACAGATGCTCCATCACGATGTCCAGCATCCCCAAGTCCCAGCCATGTAAGCAGCCTCCACTGGGCTGATCCCAGCAGCTGGAGGTGATCCCTCGACAGAGTTCTGCATGACCACATGCCACAGAGCTCTGTCTCCCTGCTCCTCCAGGTCCCGAGGCCACCATTCCTGTCCTGGCCACCCGCACGTTCTCTTTCCCAGCCCCAGCATCCCACAGCCTGTGCACCCACCTCCATGGACCACCCTAACCCAGACCAGCCCAAGGTAACTGGATGGCACCTCTCCACAGGGGCGAGGCTCTGCAAGGAGCCCCGGTGCTGCCTGGATGGGTGTCCGCTGGAGGAGGAGGATTGGGATGAGCAGGAAGGGGGGCAGGGGGGATGAGGGGAGCAGGATGTGGAGCAGGATTCCTGGGATGGGCAGGATGAAGAGCAGAGGGCTCCGGGGAAACAGAAAGTATCCCAAATGTGCCGTGCCCGTGGTTTCCCCCCGTGCCCTCTCCGCAGTGCCCGCACCGAGCAGCCCCCCCGGCACCTTCCTCCCGCCCTCTCCCTCCTTCCTGTCCCCTCCTTCGGGGTGTGTGTGTGTGTGTGTGTGTGTGTGCTCTGCTGAATGAAAGGCTACCCTTTTCTCCTTGACATCTTGTTAGAATGTGAATACAACAGCTATTGATTTGCATTTCGTGCAAGGAGAGAAAAAAAAAAAAAGTCGCTTTTTTTTTTGTTTGTTTTTTAGTTTGGTGTTTCGTTTTGTTGGGGATTTTTTGTGTTTTTAAATAAAGACTCTGAACTCCGAGCTCCTGCAGGAATAAACAGGCCGGATGGGGCTTGAAGCAACTTGATGTAGTGGAAGGTGTTGCTGCTCATGGCAGGGAGTTGGAATGAGATATTTAAGGTCCCTTCCAACACAAACCATTCTGTGATACCATGAATCAAGCCCCAGCCTCCCCAGCCTCTGCATGGACAGCACAAGAACCCACCTGACCATCCTCTCCAAGTGCTTCTTCATCCCTACAGTGAGTTACCCCAGGCTGGGCCAGCAGCTTCCACCCAGATCCATGGGGAAGGCAAACTGAGGAGGATTAAGCTAGACAAGGCACCTAAATTAGCAGGAAAAGCCAAGGGCTGGTGCTCAGGGGGAGACGGTGCAAGCAGCACTTCTCACCTCTTGAGGTTTGCATTGCCATCAGTCAGGCTCCTTCCACATGGATTCCCAACCATTGTGACACAGCCACCAACTGCCCTGCTGCCAGTTCCCTGAGGAGAACATCTCCCTCCTCAGAACCAGGGCAATGTTCCAGAGGGAGAAACCCAGGGAGAGAAATTGGGGGCAGCATAAAAGTGGCTGAGGGCGAACAGCTCTCCATCACCCACCACAGCGGGGTGCTGGGGGGTTAATTAGTGTTTGTAAAGCACTTTGAAGATAAAGGGGGCTGTGGGAGAGCTCGTAACTGGGAGCATGATGGAGAGGGGGATTGGGGAACCCAGGCACAGTGAGATTTCTTATCTGGTGTACAAGCTGCAGCCCTGGCTGGGTGAACGCCACGCGGGTTCACATGAAAGGGAGAATGGGAAAATTTCCGCAGCATAAAAAAAAAAAAAAGAAAAATCAAGAGCATGCTGCTTGGGAAAAATGAGTGAGAGAGAGATGAAAAGATGGGATCTAAGTCTCTAAAAGCTGGAGAGACCTGCTATTGATTCTGGCTTGGGAAGAAGGGGCCTGAACAAGAGCCGGTGTGTTGTTAAGTGCACTTATCTCCTCTTGTTAGATGGCAGAACAGGTCCAGATGGACAGGGTACTAATTCCCGTCAAGAATCATTACCAGCCCCGTGCTGGATGAGGCACCGCCAAAGACGCCCTGTGAGCAGTGGCAAATGTGGCAGCACCACGAGGTCAGGACCCTCCAAGATCCCTGGCCAGCCTATTCCAGTGCTTGAGCACTTGTCCCCTAAAACAACTTTTCTTACATTTAGAGGTAATTTCTTGTACTTTAATTTGTATCCGTTGCCTCGTGCCCTCTCCATGTACTCCTGAGAAGAGCCCAGCCCCTGTGCACCCCCAGGTGCTCCCAGCCACCCCCAAACACCAGAGCACCCCATCTCCTGAAGAAGTCCTCGTGGGAAGCAGGATGTTGGAAAAAAACATCAAGGGAGTCTGCTCCCCTCGTCACCCATCAGGAGGATGAGCCTGTACCAGGGAGTGATGAAACACAAGATAACCTCACACAAATCTTTGATCATAGTAATTATCCGTTGTTGTCATGTACAAAACATTACCTCCACACAGACATCAAATTCCTTCTGTAACGCCCCCAAACTCCACACACCCAGCTACTCCAGGTGCCCCATCCCATCAGCTCCAAAGACACTCTCACCAGCACCAGGGCAGAATTCCCTTCTCCCAGTCAATGGGTTGAAAATGAAGAGGGTTTTTTTGTCTGCCTACCTTTGATCAAAATGACTGAATGTCAGGAAAAGAGCAGGGGGAAAAAAAAGAAAACAGGGTAGAAATGCTGCATCCCTGATCCATAAGCAGGAGACGGTTCAAGGATAAACTCAGGCGTCACTCACTGGCTGTGTTCTGCTGGGGGTTGGGTTTTCTCTTCTCTTTTTTTTTAAGAATGAGAGAGAAAGAAAACATTTTTTTAAGCTTTGCTCCTTTTCATTTTTCTCTGAGTTCAGTGCCTTTCCTCGTCAAGCCTCTGTAGCTCAGGTAAGAACAGAGGGCTCCAGATTAAAGAGCAACACAGCAGCAAGCAGGAGCCGTCAAGATAACAGAGAGGACAAAGTCGGGAAAGACAAAGGAGGGAAGTCTGCTTTCTGCAAGATTCCCACTTTCAGCATTTATGTAGATTACTCCAGAAATGGGGACGGAGCTGCACATTTCAGACTCTAATCCCAACTCTCTCCACTTGGACATGGGGATCTGCATCAGGAGCCCTGGTGTCAGCAGCAGGGCCCTCACAGACATTTAATACACCCTGGATTTTTATAGATCCCTGGGTGGGTGGACAGACAGACAGCACGCTAGACTGACAGTTCTAAATACCTCTCTGCACGAGCGTGGGCAGCAACCAAGCGTGGGGCCTCCTGCCAGAGCAGCTCACGTGCAGGAGAAAATCCCAGACATGCAGCTCATTCCAGCTCTCCCTCCTCTTCCAAGGCATCCAGTGGGACATGGTTTGGTAGGAGAAGGTGGTTTCATCACTCCTGATCCCAGCAAGGGCCCACCAGCTGCTTCCTGTAGCGTCACCCACCACATGATGCAGTATTCCCTCTCCTGCCTCAGCTCTGAGGTTTTCAACCCCAACACTTCTCCTTGGAACCAAAACCAAGTTGGGAGAAGATTCATCTGGAGCCCCATTGCAAAGCCAGGCATCCCACAGACTGAGGGCTCAGCAGGGTCTCCTTTGAAAATGACTCCAGCAATGACATTCTCTGAGAGTCCCGAGAGGTTCTCCGAGGAAACCTTCCCTGCTGTCTTGTTTATAGATCTATTCTTAGCTCAACTTGGACTCACTGCAGAAGCAGCAAGAAGCCTTTCATCCCATGACCCTGAAGCACCTTAAAGAATATGAGCTGAGCCTTGAGGAGAGAAAATATTGTACTCTCTGTTAGACAGAGAGGTCAAACCATGGATGAGGCCAGGAAGATGGGCAGCAGGCCAGCAAGAGGAGCAGGGAATAGCAAATAGGCAGGAGAGGCTTTAGATGTGCACAAGGCAAGAGGCAGCCCATGGACAGCTTGGGCAAGCTGAGCACATGAGGTGCATGGTAAATTGGATGGACTGAAGGGGCTCAAAGGACTGTGAGCAGCAGCACAAAGTCCAGCTGGAGACCCCCTGCCCGGGGGAGGAAAGAGGTCCTTCTCCTCAAGCAGGAGCAGCTTCTGAGAGCATTCTGGTGGTCTGTCTGCTCCAGGTACCACCCACAAACCCACTGCCCTCTGCTTAAGGCACTGGGAGGTGGAAAATGTGTCACCAAGACCTCGTTTTCAACCAGGAGCAGCAGACGGGAGGTGCAAATAGCCCCATCCTTAGGATGGTCCCAGTGAAAGGACACCCTGGAGGCTGTGAAGAAGCCACCAAACCATTGTGTTCTCACTCTGCTCCTGGATGAAAACAACTTTATTTCCTTTCTCTTTTTTCAAATCATGCTGGAATGGTCTTCACCCAGCTGCAGGGACGGCCCTGTCCCAGATGTGTGATGAGAACATCTCGCATTAAAGACAGGCAATGCTCATCACCCCTAATCCAGGGAGGGAGAGCAGGTGCCGGAAGAGGGGGCACCGCACCCTCACGCAGCACAGAAAGGATTTTCCATATGCTGCCTGATCAGTTATATCAGTTTCTTAAAATGCTATTGCACAGATATTTCAGAGGCATCATGTAGTACCATCTGTTATGTTATATATTGCACCGAGCCCGGCCAATTTTCAGATCCTGTAATTTTATCTCCTCCATTTCATATGCAGTGCAGGCATTTTGCAAGGAGAGACGGCAGGGAATGGGAATTTGTGGAGGGATGGAGCACAAGTAAATCAAAAGGCAAGGCCCAAAAATGAGTAGCAATGGCAGCTCCCACCCATCCCAGACACTGGAGAGGACTTTAGGGGCTGCACCCCAACATTTTGGGTCAACCACCTTGCAGCAAGGCCTGCACTGCCCAGGGCAGAGCGCAGCTCTCTCCATCTCTCCCATTGCATCCCTCCCTCCAACAGCAACGCTGCGGGTGGAGAGACGCCTCCGGCATCTCACAGATGTCCTTTTCCCTGCCTCCCCCAGCTTTTCCAGGCAGCACTATGGTCCCCCCATTCCCTATGGCAGCAATGAGCTGCACCCCAGCATGTCTTGCCGTGCAAACCCAATGTCTGCTCGACAAGGGAGGCTGCAGGAGGGCAGCTCCATGCCAGGGTTATTCCCTCCCTTATTCCTTTTTCCAAGGAGCAGCAGTAGCAAGAGGAGCTGTCAGTGGAGCCAACATGTGGACTCCCCATCCCTGGAAGTGCTCAAGACAGGACTTGGAGCCACCTGGTCTAGTGGAAGGTGTCCTTGCCCATGGCAGGGAGTGGAACGAGATGGGGTTTAAGATCCATTCCAACCCAAATAATTCTGTCATGCCACGAATTATTGTGCACCTTCACCCCATTTGAGAGTCCATCAGCAAAGACCATCTCTGATTTGTGGAGTGAGCAGGGACAGGCCCTGACAAGCATCATTAAGGCAAAACTACTAAGTTATCTTCATGGATAACTCCATGCTGTAAGAGTAGGGAAAAGACTAGAGACCAAAAATAACCCCTGAGGTTATTGCAAAAAATGAATTGAAGCAGATGGGCAGAGCAGACATTGGAAAGCTCTGTCCTTTAAGATAAGAAGTCACAAACTTTGATTTTGAAAGTGTGTGCTTCCAACTCATCAGTCAGGCACTGACACCACTTTTATCAACTCCTTCTCAAGTGACAGCAAAGTTCGGTGCTGCTCTGCTCAATTTATTCTGATTTCATTAGGAAAAGAGACATTTAAAAAAGCAGAAACCTTCCGATTTCCTGTGTTTTGCTGGCTCCCTCCTCTGGCACTTGGAAATATTTTTATTTTGTAATGGGTTTGGCCATGAAGTAATCAGAAATATGTCAGGCATTCTCCTTGGACCTGCTCTTCAAGACAAGCAAGTCTTGCTCTGACTCATCTTTTGCTTTCAGAGGACCTGTTTTTAAAAGCTTTTTGTATCCTTGCTGATTAAAAGGAAAAGGAGAATTCATCAGAAATATTACCCTTGCTACTGTCTAATACTAAAAAAAGTAGTCAAACACACTTTGAGTAAAGCAATGTCAAGCAGAATGAGCAGCACTTAAGCACATCAATGTCACATTGCTCACAAAAACCACAGACACAACTCTTCAGGTGTTTCCTACTCAGAAAGAATTTCCCCTGACCACCATTAATACATCACCTTTGGTCTGGAAGCCTCAGAGCTTATTTTTCCACAAAGACACATTTTGCGGCTTTATTTGTTTTTAAATAAAGATATGACCATCTACTGAGGAGATCTGGCACCATCTTCACAAAGATTTTGGTGCCAGGCCTAAAATTCTGCTTTCAGATGCATTTTATTTTTCTCTTAGTTCATTAATAAACATTAATACCTCGGGTTTGTGTGCATTTAATATTCTCCCCAGTACTTCAGTTTTTCATTTGAAAGGAATGCTTGAAGTACTTTTCAAACATTATTTCTTTATTGTTCATGAAATGTTTCTGACAGAAAACAGCATTTCCATTCTGGTTTAAAACTCGTAAACAACCTTTCCCCTTTATAAAGAAATAAAATGTGTTTATCCATCTACCAAATACCAGCAAGCAGAGAGCTATGGGGAGCCTGTTAACTCTGGGAGCTTGGGGTGGGAGGTGCTTGAAAATACTAAATAGCATTGCTGGTTTTTCCATCTTTTCTATAAAGTTTTAAGAACTCTTGGCACCACTGCCCAACTCAAGCATATAAAAACAGGTTCTGTATTAAAGCATGAGCTTACTTTGCTAGATTCATCCTTTTTCTCTGGGTACGCAGCGCCCAAAAAACCTAATTGAGGGTTTTCTGCTATAGGCCACATAATCTAAGCAAATAACTAACAGCAGAAGTAAGATTTGTTCCCAAAAGGAACTGAGGGTCCCATAGCAAGCATGTTACCTTCTGGCCATGGTTCTCTCCCTGCTCCAAAGGAAAATCAGCCCTTCGGAGTGGGGATGGACAGGGAAAAGGCAGAAGTTCAAAGCAGGATGAGGGAAGTGTGACCAGCACGGGGAGGAAAAGCTGGCACTCCAAGGCTCTGAAAAACCATTAAACTCCCCCAGATACTGCTCCCTCCTTCCCTAGCACAGAGCACTTCACATCTGGAGACCCACTTCTGCCCATCAGTCACTTCCCACGCTGATTTGGAATACCCAGCCAGCCACAGGCTACATAAACATTGACAGGGTACATTCTTAAATAAATAGATCTGCTCAAGCATTTGTATTGACCACAAGGCCTGGGGGAGAGGGGGCTTCATCCAGTCCCAAGCACAGATGCAGCCAAGGTGCTGGGTAAGGTCCTTTGTTCATGTCCTGAGCACCAGCTGGGAGATGAGGAGGGAAAGGAAAGCCCTGGAGAGACAAGGAGGCAAAATCCTTTCATGGGAATGATGCCTTGACAAGACATTTGTTTTTTCTGGTTCTGTTGCCTTTTGGTCAAGTAACTTGAAAATTCAATAGTGTGCACAAAGAACTGGGGCAAGGGAGGAAGGGAAAGGCAGAGTGTTCCTCTGGGGAGGATCAATCACAGAAGGAAGACTGCCAAATCACCCTTGAGCTGCCCAAGTGCGTTTATGGATGAGATTAGAGAGCTCCTTCTGGGGATCAAAGAAAAGCTCTCCCCCAGGAGTGTGCTGTCTTCAACTCCCAAATTCCCAGAGGACTCCTTTAGCAGCATCTCCTGCAAATATTTTCCTTGGGAGGGTCACAATCCCCTGAGTCTCATTAAGGACCTTGAAAGAAAACAATACTTAATTTGAGGGAACCACACTTCATCCAGTTTCGAGTCAAAAACGTGGATGCCAACGCTGTTATTTGGATGCACAGCCTTGAGTCTCAGTTTCTAACCCAAAAGGTAAGCACTGGTGCATCACCATCACCCTGCGCTGTAATTAAACTGGAAATTATCATTCAGAGTTTCAGCCCTTGTGCAGCCAATAGCATTTATCCCTCTGATATCGACCCGTGAAAAAAATACTAACTGGAGCTTGCAGGAGAAAATGAGCATTGCAAGTCATCTGGTTTGGATCACCAGAGTTCAACCCCACCAGTGGCTGTAGCCCTGAAGCTCATGGCCCCCTGTAATGGGAACTTTCCTATTTCATGAACTCCAAAAGCAATCCAAAGGAGAATCATTCTTTATAATTGTTTTTCAACTTCTCCTCCAGCTGGAGGAATAATGACTGCACAATTCTCCTAACAACATGATCATAATCTATCAGTTCTATGAACTATAGAATGAACCCAAAGAGATAATTGGTGCAGGCACTGAATGATAAACATGTCAAGATTATGATTTCTTTGCTTAAAAATGAAACGAAGATATGATTGGAAATGCCATGCTTGGGGAGTATGAGCAATATTCCCATGCTCCATCATCTAAATTAGTTTATAATTTGCATACACTTGTATTTTTAGGCATTGTTCGAAGGCAGGGGAGCTGTAAAACATTAAGATCCAAACATCATCAGACTTTGTCCTTCAATGGCACCTTCCCAGTAAAGATCTTGACGTGCGTCAGGAAGTCCCATTATCCCAGGAGCAGCTGCGGAGGTGCAGCTCTGCTGGGAGTCTCGGGGGGTTTATCGCCTCCCTCCACAGGGGTTTTACAGCCCCAGAGATTTGCTCTGAGTGTGAGGTGAGCATACACACGCCAGCAGCAAACTCAGCAGGCGATGAATTTTAGTGTTGCACCTTCCCGTCTGCCGGTTCCCGACGCTCCCAGAGGGACGACAAACCCAGGCTGACATTCAGCTCGTAACAAAACTCAAACCACAGCAAAATTCACCTGATTTCCATGTTTTTTACAAGCCCTGTTGCACAGCCTTCTGAGCTTAACAAACCACGGTGCTTCCTTGGGTTAAACATGAGACAAAACCGCCACCAACCCAAATCGCATTCACAGGCTGAACAGCCTCTGCCTCCCCTCCTTCAGCTGCACTCTCCTGCAGTTCTCAGCAGCAATGCAAAAGAAAAAGGGAGGAAAATGGGCATCTCCCAAAACTGGGGAGATATTTGGGCTCCAAGTCTGATTCATGTCCTCATTCTGTGCAAAGATGCCCCACTCCTCATAAAAACCCTCATTTTCCCTGCCCGCCCTTTGCAGCCCACGGGGACTCCACAGAGAGCACCAGGTGGAAACAGAGACTGCTGAAGCATGAAAGAGCAACTAACAGGTCCCTCTGCCTGTGACTGTTCCTGTCACTGCTTGGAAACCCCTCGGGGCTCCCTGTGGGAGCCACAGCCAGCCTGGCTGCTCATTCCATATGGCACCCATTAGCCTGTTGCTCGGATGGCACCGATGGCACGTGGCAAGAGCCAGCTGCCAGCCAGCCATGCATGGAGGCATTGCTTCACCCCGAGAGCTCTTGCTCCAAAGAGGATGGGGAGGAAGGAGAAACATCCTGCATCCTCTGCCAGCCCCAAATACTGAGATGGGCTTTGCTGCAGCCCCTCCAGGGTGTCCTCTCAAACTGCTGCACAGGGAGTGGAGCCTTGCCTAAAAACCCAGGCACAGCATCACACAAGGACACGGGATGGGAACCATGGAAAGGAACAACTCTGCTCTGGGACAGACTCTGCAGGAGCCAGGAGCAAGGGGGGAATACCAGTAAAGGAAGCTTGAAAGATGAAAGCACCAATTCCATTCTTTCTCTGCTAAAACAGAGTCCCTTAAAGCAAGTCTACTGAATTAAAGAGGAAACCCTAGAGAGCCTCTATGCTCATGAATAAATTCAATTTGCCATCTCATTTTTGAACTTATAAAAGCCAAAGCTCTCTAAACAAGAGACAAAGCCTCACACTATGCCTCCAGACACTTGGAGACGAGCCCTCAGACAGGGCATAAGGCTCCTCAGAGCACTAAACCAAGCCAGCTCCAGGACCCTTGTTCCATGTCAGAGATCCAGTCCTGGTGACCGAACCCCACATCAGAGGAGTTGGTCACTGAACAAACAGCCAGGACAGTTAGGGAATTTGCATTAAAACTTCCATGGCATTATTTTTAATTCTGCTTGTATTATTATTATTATGTATTTTCCCCCTGCTTGCTCCGTGCTGCCTAATCCAGCATTGCAGTGACACAGCCCCTCTACATGAGCATCACTCCCTTACCCCCCACCTGCCAACAGAACAAATCCACCCTTTAAATAACAGCAAACTAAAATCCAGTTCATGGGGACATGAAGTCAGCCCCTTGGCTGAATTTACCCAGCACCTCTGCTTTCTGTACAAAACACAAACCACCACCAGCAGTGTTCCTGTGGGACACAGCAGGCACAGATTCCCTGGCCTGGCTCCTGCTTGCAGAAGGCTGGATCTGCACTCCGAAGGCTGCCTGTGACCAAAGGCACCTGAGCAGGTTTCTAATGCGGCCGCAGTGCAGGGGAAAGGAGCTCCAGCACATCCCAGACACTGGAGCCATGGGATCTTGCTGAAACTAACCCTCCATATGCCTGCCCTCACGCCTCCTCCTGGGTTCAGTGCACTTGGGTTCACAGTGGGAGCAGGACAGAAGCAAATCCAGACTGACACTCATTGGATTTTGCAGGTCCCACCAAGCCCAGCCCTGTAAACCCAGGGTTTGCAGGTCTGGCAGCAGACACTGAGCAGAACGGATAACCCTTGGACAGCCATGACCATACCAATCTGATCACACCCCTCCCTCCCCAAATATCATCACTCAAGCCCTAGGAGTGGTATTAAAGGTTCCTTGATTTTTCCTGTGTTTTTATGTGTTTTGGGAACACAGGCAGCACAGCCCTGTCTCAGCACTCAGGGACCAGCACTGAAGCACACAAGAAACTCAAGCCAATTGAATTATGTGCTGTAATGTGTTGAAGAAACACTGACATACTTGTCAAACTCTTCACAATTCCTTCTTTCTCTTTCCCTTTTTATTTTTCAAATTTCTGACTAGCTCTATAGATCATTGGATAACATTTAGAAAATCATCGGGATGATTTTCTTTTCTTTCCCCATCATTGCCATCAAATGAAGTTATTTGTGAATACATCTGCTGGAAACCAAACCAAACCAAACATGACAAGTCTATTTTCACCGTCGGCAAGGCACCGAGGTGTGCACAGCCCTGTGAGTCACGCCTGGGTGCAGCACCAGGAAGGCACTTTTAGGGAACATGGGAAGCAGGATGGGCAGAGCGTGACTGCAGGAGAAGCTGGGGTGGGATTTTACACCAGGGGAAGGTTGCACAGTAATTCCCTAATGACAGAAGGCTGAGGAAGCCTTAATACACAGGGAAATTCCATCCTCTCTGATAAGATATTGCAGGTTTTGGAGTCGCAATACCCCAGTGCAACCTATTACTAAGTCATTAGCAGCAGAGTAATATTCTAATAGCTAACAATTTGATTAATAAGCCTCTGTGGCAAAGGCAAAGCTATGATGAAAGGCACTGCTTGATGATAAACTCCTGAATCAGAGACAACCATGCTGAGGTTTGCTGAGGGAATCCTCTCCTTCCAGGGGAACACAGTTCCATGTACCTGTTCCTCTACAGCGACCATTTACATCTGCATTGCAAACCTCCAGAGGTTACAAAAATTGAAATTCCTTGTTCAGCACACCCCCAGAACCTGGGCACACCTTTACCACCTTCTCCCAGCCAAACTGCAAGAGTCCTTCCCCCTCCCACAGCCGTGGCTGGAGATTCTTCCTGGAGAGTTGGTTCAAGGGCCAACAGAGGCTCCTGGACTTCAAACTTCAGAGCCAAAGCTTGAAGTTTTGCCAGGACGACACACACAAAAGTGTGTGTGCAAAAAGGTGCATAGCCAGGGATGGGAACCAGGAGCCAAATGCTCTGGCTCAGGCACACCTCATGTTAATCATGGCCCTTCCTGGATTTAAAATCTTGATGCATGTGAAATCTCTTCCCAAGAGGACGCCTGGAATAAATTGTCATCTGATAATAGCTACCAGGTGGTGAGGGAAGAAAAAAGCAGACATGCACAGAATGTTTTGACTTCAAACTCATGTGGATTGTCAGAGAGGGAGTGTATTTTGTGTCCTTCCCTCCTCCTTGCCTCCTCCTCGCCATTTTCACCCCTTCATGATTTTTTTTTAAACTATTTTGGCTTTCTTCAAGTGTTAGGCAAACTCCCTGGGGCAGTAACTGAGGCCAGAGGCAGAGTCCAGAGCAAATCCCCACCACCCTTCAAAGGCTCAGGGGTGGCCAGGTTGAGGTCACCACACTGGCTCCTCATCTCCTCTCTAATTAAGTGAGCAGATAAGAAAGTCTCCACAGACATTCCTGATCCCCTTGCCTTCTCCCATCATTCCTACCCTCTGCCTTATCCATCTGCCCCTTCTCACTCCGGTCCTCACTCTCCCTCATACCTGTAACCTTTCCCATTAACACCTGCCCAGGCAGGGAAAACCCTTCCTGAGCTCAAAGCATCTGCTCCTAATCAATTTGCCACGGAGCCTGTCTCAGCCTCAGGCAAGGAGCAGGCACAGCACTCCCCCCCAATGCAGGATGACATTTCTAGGGCAGGGGAGCAAAGGGCAATCCTTTCACCAGCTTCAGAGGCCAGCAAAAGACAACGTCAGAGCTCCCTGCTGCATTTCTGGAATGCACATCCCTTTCTTCCTATTCCAGGAACCTGATGCTTGCTCTGTTCGAGCCTGGGAACATGCACACACACAGATTACATCTTGTTCTTAGCAGGAAGGGATATTGACTTGGAAAATATCAAACCTGTCTCTGAGCCTGCAGCACCCCCTCTCACAAAACAAACAAAAAAAAAAAAAGGTTGCATCAAAGGAGAGATATTTTGCTACACAGAATATCCAAGGAAATTAGGTTCTCTAACGAGGAGGCCAGCATGCAAAGCAAGAAGGAACTTGTAAGTGGCATCTTGGAATTTTAGAGGTCCCTGTCACAACATACATGACCCAGAAGGGATTGTGGCAGCAGCAGGAGCTGCTCGGCCACCCGAGTGTGAGGGGACATCCAGCTGAAGGCACTGAGCAGTGATAACCAGTAGAATATCAAGCAGTCACCTGCACAAGAGGGAAGACCTGCTCGAGTCCAGAAACCACACAGGCGTTGCCCTGGGCAGGTCAGTGCTGCCAGGAAAACACAGCATCCCAAAACCAGCCTTGCCTCTGCCTCCACAGCTCAATTCCTGCTCCAGACGTAACTCCAGGAAAAAGAAAGTGGCCAGAGGCAAGCACTACTGATGAGTGCCAATCTAATGACACATAATGCAGTCAGCTCCATTGCAAATGTAATTGCAATCATAATACAATCAATACCAATGGAAACACCGTATTTATACAGGGCCTTTCATCACTCACATGTAATGCAGTCAGTGCCAGTGCAAATATGCCAGCATCTGAAATAAAATATTTGCCACACATCTCATGCACATGCAGACCAAACACTGCATTCAGGAGAGCCTTGTGATGTTGAAGACTTTGAGAGGTTTCTGGGCATGCAGCAAACTCAGGAGAAACAAAACGAAAACCCCAAGTCCAGCTATACTTTGGAAAGTAATAAAACCTACGTTCACATTGAATTCTCCTTAGCTTAAGTCACGATTTCCACATTGCTCTCCCTGTCAGTTCTCTGCCCCGGCATATTGCCGTGGTCAGGCAGTCATTAACCTCCTGATGGGGAGAAAATGGGGAGAAACTCTCCTGTCTGCTGGCTGAGGCAGCATCCAAATGCTCCCTACAAGTGCTGCACCAGAGACATATGGTCCTGCTTCCTCCAGTGATGCCAGCAGGACTGAGCACCCGAGCCTTGTCATTGCCTGCTGACATCCCTGGAGATACCAGAGTGACTGGTCTCATCAAGGTGAAGCACCTGAAGGACTCTGCCCTTACATTTCAGAGGCTCCTACAACTCTGGAGCCCGGCAGTTCTGGGAGAGCAGAGAAATCTGTCCTGCCCTTACTCACCATCCCATCTGCCCTCTGAATCTGATCCAGACAGTCCATCACGGGTCTTGACACATTTAATGTTTCAGCAAAGAAAAACACGATGTGTTGATGCTCCTGTAAAGCTCTGACAACTGACAGCCTAATGGCTCCTTATTTTTTCCCAGCTGCAGTTTAGAAAATGAAATAAATTTAGGTCCTTAAGAAGGCTGGCTGCTCCATGAGTAACGTGTTTGCTGCACTCCCAGGCACCAGCACAGAGCTGCAGGATCAGAGAGCAAGGATGGCAAAGGGAAAGGACAACACAAGAGGTGGAAGTGGATGGAGGATTTGTTCAGTACTAATTTCTGCATCCAAATCCACCTGGAGTGCCCTTTGCTCCCGTTTGCTGAGTGTGAGAGCCAGCATCCAAAACTTCATCTGTAGGTGATGTTGCATCCCCTGGAAGGTGTGGGTGCGGAAACGGGACCCAACCGGTCAGGATGGTTTTTAGGATGATTAGGAAAAGGCTCTTCCCCCAGAGGGTGGTTGGGCACTGAACAAGCTCCCCAGGGTTTGGTCATGTCCCCAAGGCTGCCAGAGCTCAAGGATCATTTGGAAAACAATCTCAGAGACAGGGTGGGATTGCTGACAGGGCAGGGACAGGCATTGGGCTCAATGATCCTTGTGGGTCCCTTCCAACTGAGGATATTCTATGACCCCTCTCTGGTGACATCCCCACTGGGAGGACCTGGTGCTCCTTGGCACATCAGACATCTCCAACGGGCAGTAAAAGCCAGGAGATGTGGTGGAAGCTCAGAAATCCCCTTTTGCTGGTGGCTGCAGTATATTAAGCAGCGGTGCTGTAATTAGGCTAAAGCAGTGTGTGGCCACGGGGCTGGAGAGCATGATGGAAAGCCTTTCACAGTGAAAGGGCCAGGTCCTTGTGGAGCACAACCCAGCCATTACTCACCAGCATCTCGCCCAGACGAGTTATCCAGCCTCGAGCCAGCAGACTGGAAAACCTTCCTTTGAAATATTTCTGAGGCTGTGAGTGATGCAAGATGGACAGGGCTGGAGGTGAAGCTCTTATCTCACCACGAAGTCTCTGGAGGGCAGGAGAGGAGGCCCAGGAGTGAGGACACCACATGGGGTCCTGGTGGAGGAACCCACCCACTTCCCAGCAGCTGGGATGCAGCTCTCTCCCTGAGCAGAGTAGGAGGGATGGGGGTGGTGGGAGCCTGCTGCCTCTCTCCCCCTACCTGTGACAATCGGCATGCGACATGACATCCTCTCCAAAGCATCACACAGCTGACAACCCCAGGCAGGAAGCTGGATCCCAGCCACCCACATTTTGGGGGCATGTTTGCGGTGCCTGGCATCATCTTACCTCTTACTGCAGAGGTAAGAGACCCTCTGATCTTAATGTGGAGCTTTCAGATTCAGCTAAAAGTGTTTTCTCTTTATTTTTGCCTCCACTAATGAATTTCTCTTAATCCATTTCCCCTACAAATTCTTGCCCTGTGCTGCAAAGCTCAGTTGCTGGGTGGTGGGAGAAGGTTTTGCTGGACCCCACCAGCCCATGTGAGAATAAGCACCGGTGACCCCATGGCTTGCAGGGTCACTACGAGCCCTCACCCCCAGCCTGAAGGCTCGGGAGGGTCCTTTGTAACCTCACAGCTCTGCAGCAGAGGGGAAAGCCAAGCAAAGGGACAGGGTGGTTGCAAAGCCAATAAGGACAAGCTCTGCTGCACCCTCACACAGCCCAACAAGGTAGTGGGGTGGGGTGGGGCTGCAGCCCCCTCACACAGCCCCAAAATCCTGGTGCTGACAAGGAAAGGTCACACAGCCCCTCTGAGCAGCCTCCCTGAGCTCACACCCCAGTTGGAGTTTGGGGGCCCCAGCCCACCTGCACACACCCCACCCCTCTGGCACAGCGTGGAGCACAGACTGTTCCTTTCAGCACTCTTCTTACCCCAAATTCCCTGCTTCCCCCTGCCTCACTGCCAGAGGCTATTTTTCTCTTGTTCCAGGCCACCTTCAGAACCAGGGCCACTGCAGCACCTACTTGCAGGTGGTATTTGCAACTCTCCAGAATCCCATCCGTACTCAGCGTGACCTCATTTCTTTTTGGAGGCATCCAGACCTCACAAAAGGGATGAGAAGGGAGAACATTCTGCAGGCTGCTCTAAGACAAAAGATTTTCAATGGGGACATTCAAGGTAGGAGAGAAAAGCCAGCACTAACTGCAGAAGGGCTAGTGATGGCCAAAGGGATGGGAAGCAGCAGAGGAGAAATGAGGGAAGTTCCAATGCATCGGGAACATAAGGGCAAGGACACAAGCAACCTCAGCACCCTGGCTCTGCTATGGCTGAGTTCATTTCAGCCTGGGAAAGTTGTTCCATTTCACTGTCCCCCCCCAAAAAATATCTGTCACTCCAAGAAAGGCACATTCTGGAAAGCTTGAGAGAACAGGGAGAAGGCAGAGAGGAGGAGAGAGGTAAATTGAGGTTTGATAGTTGCCAAGAGCCAGCAAAGGGACCAGTCTCCTTTGGAGCACGGCAAGACACATGGAGTGATGAAGCCGCCAAGAACTTGTAATCAGGACTAATAGTTTGAGGTTCTTAATATTCCTGCAATCCGATAAATCAATGGCACTAAATACGAGCGCGGGAAGGCGAGCACTGGATTGACAGGACAAATTAGTTTGGGCTGCAGGGAGAGATTTCTCAAACAGTTTGTTCCGTCTGAGCTCACAGCCAGCTCCTGAGCTGAGGGTGCTGCAAGAGACATTCCTCAGGTGAGCTGTGCCTCCTGTCCTGACACCCCTCCTGGCATCCCTGTGCTCCCAGGACCCTTGCCATGGTCAGGGAAGCAAGAGCAGCCCCACCTCACCCCTAAAGTTGCACAAATATTAACTAGTTATTCACCTTGCTGCTCCCAGGGCACTGAGAGGATTAGCTCAGTGTTTACCCTATTTCTTTACATGTAAACCACCATTCAAGTGCCAGGAATTATTATTAGATATATACAAATGCTGGGATTTACAATAGGATTAGTACCCTAAATCAGAGCTGCTGCTATTCCTCCTCTGATCCTCCTGAGTATCCCAAGAAAGACCGTTGTATTCCAGGGGAAAACAGTGATGCATAACCTTCAAATTAGAAGGAAAGGAATAAGGCAGCCCAGCTCTTCCAAATCCGCTAGAAAACACCTTGCAATTACAGGAGATCTAGATCAGATCTTAAACAAATACCACAGGTATAACCTCAGCCAAGTTATAAAAAATGCCTTTGGAGTAAATGACTCCAACACATTCAGTATCCACTTCTGGGTTCAGGATCTAAGGAGCCATAAAGACAGTTCCTATCAAATTTATCTTATTCTCTACTAAAATCAAACTTTACACAGACCAGAAATGCATTAGCAGCAGAAAAAATGGGGTGGACAGATGTTTGTCCTTGTACTTGTCCCTGTGTTAGCCATGGGACATCTGCAGAGAAACCAGGATATTCAGCCCAGTCATCTCCATCTTCTCCTCAGTACTCCAAAAATGAAAGAGCCAGACTTAACCTACCAGTCTCTGTATCCCTTGTCATATGGAACTTTCCCAGGTCCCTAAATCATTCTTCTCTCCCTATGACAAGGGATTGGAAGGGCTGAGATTATTTATCTTAAAAAGGAGACAAATAGGAAGTCTTATGATAAATGTATATGAATTAATGAATGAGAGAGACAAAGTACATCTGGTATTTCTACCCTCCCTGCCTTGCAACACAAGAAGTCCCCTTTGATTCCACTGAAATAGTGACAAATTCAAAACTGATGAAAAGAAACACTTTCCCCCACCAGCCTATGAAATCTGTCAAAGCCTGGAGCTCGGGAGGTATCAAAGACATTTATATCAATAACACAGCTATCCAGAGCTAATGGTCAATGCTAATGAAAAGGAGAGAATGAGTTTAAGGCCCTCTCTAATGACTGCAATGGGCTGGATAGAAATCCTGGATTTAGCTAGCAATTCCAGCCTGGGAAAACTGCAAATCACATATTTGCAGCTTAGGTGCCACATGGATTTATGAGAGGAGACGGTTCTCCTTAAGTCCTCTGCCCCTGCCTGTGATTCAGGGCTCATCTCACAACCCTGTTCTAGGCACTATCCCTAGGAATTCAAAAAGATCCTCCTAGGAAGTGTTTGTATTTCCCTTCCTCCCCTCCCACCCATGAAAAAGAGCAAAGGAAGGTCTGAAAAGCTTGTTTCATCACACACCAACTGTGAGTCCACACTAGAACTACAGTCTGAAGGTCAGTACTTATTATTTCTTGTTAAAAACAATCTATATTCTTTACCCCTGAATTACCAATACAGGAGAGCACCACTGCTCTATTTTTCCTGGGAATTATTCCTTTGTCTTTGGTCTCTTGCCATCATGATTGTTATTGATATCAAAAGCAGTGCCCAGAAACTTCAAATGAGAGGCAAACCTCAATTAAGTTCACATTGTAAGAGATGCTCCCTGGCCTAGAAAGCACAGGCATAGGAAGAAAATAAAGATTTGAAAATATCCCCACGGTCACAGGAGGAGCCTGCAGCATATCCCTGTCCATAAGCCCTGCCTGAAATTCACCCTTCCTCCCATTTTCACATCACCTGTGGATGTAAGTTTAGTGTGCAGGTTCTGCGTGTGCTGTGATGGGACCAAGCCCAGCCCACAACATCTTCATTGCAAAGACCTTAATAGTTCCTATTTCCCTGCATCACCACAACATCCTTCTTTTCCTTCCCACCATGTCCTCCATGGCTGTCAAGGACCTTTTCATGTGACAACACCTCTGTGTGAGAGCAGAACATTAAACTCAGAATATTAAGGCCAGGTATTTAAGGCCAGATCTCCAGTGAGCCCTGATTATAGACTGGGGAGGTCACTGGACCAAGTCAACAGACGGATGGACTCCTCCCAAGGGCAGCTCTCAGCCTCTCCTTCTCCATGACACACTTGGGACTTTATTAGATAACCCAACTCAGATGGTGTGAAAGTCCTCCAGAACCTCTAAGCTCTAAATCATAAACCAAAAAGTACTTGAGCAGAATGGCACTTCCCTACACAAATAGGCTGCAAAACACTGTGCACATTTGTCCTGGATATCAGCACTTGCAATGATCACTGTAAGAGGGTTGTACACAGCAGAATGTTCTTTACTCTGGAGTGTAACATGCCCATTATTAAGTGCTATATAATGCCAAGCTCCTGCTGTAAAAGGGTCTTCAGAAATGACAACATAAAGAATTAACGGCCTCCAAAACAGGACTCAGGTGAAACCTGATAGTTAAAGCTGAGAGAATTTTATATCAGAATCCTGCAAGTTTCACAGGAACATAACACAAAGCCATAAATCACATTGGCTTTGCTTACAAGGTTGGTGGAACTCAGGAAATATAAAACCCCAAAACTTTTGATGAACATCCCAAGTCTTGAGCTTGTTACACGGTTCTGAGCAACTGTTTGTCAAACCCTGTTTACCAACACATCCTCAAATAATTCATGGCCTTCTGCCAAGTGTAAGGTAAATATTTTTCAAAATAATAAAGATACAGTCCTGGCCCAAAGAAGGTATAACATTGTGATGGCAGGTAGAGGACATATCTTGTGATGCCAAAGGGATGAGACCTCTGAGTGCTGTAGGAGTCCAGCATTGCAGCCTCTGATTTTGGGTGAGACAACTCCCACCCTCAGCTCCTATGCTCCAAATCCCTCTTTGCAAAGTAGGGACAGAACCTTTCTTCACCACTGCCCTGTGGGTTTCAGCATTGAAATGATGAGCCAGTGCTCAAATACTACATAAAGGCCATTAAAAAAAACCAAAACACAAAGAAGAACAATGTCACTTCAAACACTCAGAGAAGATTATTCTTCAATAAACCACCAGCACTTTTCACCATGTTCTCCAGCCCATGTCTCCTACCCAACTCTGAAGACTGCATGGCCCAACCATCCAGTCTAACCCTTGTGAGACATTTTATGGGAACCTGTGTGTTAGCAAATACAATCTGATGCAAAAATAAAGTTGGAGAGGAGTTTTAGTGGTTTCATTTAAGTTGTGTTCCTTCCACTGGCCACGGGTTATTGATCTCTGCAGAGAAGAGTCAGCAGCCACCACTGACATGCTGTCCCTCAGCCAGGGGTAATATACGACTTTTGGGAACCACAGTTAACTGATGAACCCTTCTGGCAGTGGAGCGAGAAGTGATTGATTTACTCTCCATTCTGGTACTTAGACTTTTCACCCTCAACAGGCCACGAAGGCTCGTTCATCATCTTCATCAATCAAGTGGGCAAATATCATTAAATCTGCAGGCCACAAGCAGCATCATTTATATCTTTGGCTTTTTTTTTTGTTTGTTTTGTTTCAAAAGTTTGCCACCTTCTCTTCCTACATCCCTTACTGAAAAATAGTGCTTTCACCTGTCAGGGATTTGGTGAGGTGAAACGGAGAAGCTGAATCCTGAGAAGATGGGATAGTTCTGGGCTTTGGGGTCCTGTTCTCTCCTGTTCTGGGGATGCTGAGAAGAACAGAGCATTCCCAAATACTCCAGAGCTGCCTGGCCCTGTACAGTGATGTCTGGTTTGGTTCAGCTAATGGTCACTGTGTGCCACTGACCCTATCAAGGTCTGCTGCAAAGTTGAGCAGGGCACAGCATTAAACCCACCAAGGCAGCACCACACAGGATCTGGCACAAAGCAGGGTAATTCCTCAAGATTCAGTGGAGCAGCAATGACCTGCCTATGCTGTTCATCTGCTCCATAACTTTCCAAGGACAACAGTGACTTCGAGTTTATCAACAATGTTTATTTAAGTGTTGACTTTCTCAAAGTCATTTTTTTCAAAGTGCAGAGCCTCTAACACCACATACCAACATCACCAAGCACAGAATGTACAGGAATGGGACATGAAGCCCAGCAAAAATCAGTGATAGGTTTGAGACCATGCTACAGCAAGCTGACATTTCATCTTGGCAGGCTCCCTCCCGTCCCAGAGCTGTGTGAGCCCACTCTCTGCTTTGCTGAGCACTCTGACCAGCCCACAGTCAAGGATGAATGGGTGGCTGGACAACAACTGCCAACGAGGTCACTGCCTCCTCTCCCAGCAAGACACTCCATTAGAAAAGCTTTTAAAAAAATAAATAAAAAAAACCCTGTGGAAAACACTGGGCAAAATAATCTGACTCAGGGAAATTTCAGGTGAGTTCAGAACAGCCTGGAGTGAAAATCCATCTCTAACATGACTGAAAGAGCCACGTAAAAGAACAGATGCAGCAGCCAGGCTGTAAATTAAATCACCGAAGGCAGGTTGGGAGAGCCAAATGAAATCTCCACCTGCCATTACTTCCGAGGCAGAGAAAGGGCCGGGCGTTCCGAAGGAGGGCGATGGATAGGCAGACAAATCGTTTTATTAGCCTTAATTGCCATTTCAATACCATACCCATGTCTCCACATAAGCCTTCATTCTGTGCAAAGTTGTCAGTTCATGTCCTGAATGGGCCAGGCTTGTTATCAGCAAGGCGTTTACAGCCCCTGGGCTGTGCATTAATTAAAAAGGCTTTGTGCTGAGGCTCATTCATTAGCACACTGCTCCTTTAATCACTGCCTCTTCAGCCACCAGGACAATCTATAAATCTCCTCAAATATGAAATAATGAAGTGAAATGGTTCAATTTATTACAATGTAATAAGGAAGGATAATAGGGGGGTGGACAGGGTGGCACTGGAGCTGTCTCCTTGCCCAGTCTTCCCACCTCATTACTGACAGAGACCATGGATGAGAAGAGCAGAAGGGATCCTGGCGAGAACAGGGAAGACACGGGACAGGGATCTTCCCATCTCTTGCCATCCCACCCACATGAAACCCAGCTTGCCATGGGTGACTGAGGGTGATGCTAAAAGCCAGACATGGTTTTTTGGCCCTGGAAGGAAAGAGATAGGTTTTGCCCTGAAGAAGCTCTAAAGACTTTGCTCTTTGATGCAGACATCAACATCCACTCAGCAGCAGGGTAAGTCTCTCATTCTGCATCCCATTTTCCCATCTGCACCCCCATCTTCCCACCTCTCCTCCCTTAGACCTTGTTCCATCATACCTGGAAGGATCCAGGTTGAAATGAACAGGCAAGTGCCAAGGAGCAGATGTGCCAGGGAACATCAACAAGCTCCAAATATCCACATATTAACACAAAGCTTCTATTTCTCCCCTCATGGCTCATCTCCCAGCTGGGCATTCAAGTCAAGCTCCCAAATAAAATATGTCTGTACACAATGGGTTAATTAACAAAGGGAGAAGGGCGAACACGAGCCTGGCTTTGCGTTTCCTAAATAAATGCATCAAGGACACCCAACTAGTGAGAGGAGGCCAAACATGAATTTTTCTCTTCACAAAAATTGCAGACTAAAATGCCAGGGAAAGAAACAAAACTTCCAGCTATTTTAGAAAAGCAGGCACGGTATCCAAAGAAGTGCAAAATGAAAACTGCCCATACAAAAGTTAACAAAAGCTAATTACGCTCTCACATAGAAGGACAGTGTTTAGAGAAAGCCAGGATTTGTAAAGGACATTGTGGTGGTTTCTGAAAAATTACTTCTTCCTGTCAAAAGATACCTAGTAAGGAACATGCAGTTCACACTATAACAGCTCTACAATTTGCTACTTTGTCTTCAATGCTCTCCCTATTCAGTCTTAGAAAGCCTTGAATTCTTATGCACTAAGAGTTATATAATTAATGTGGCTATTAATGTAATTAATACAACACATTGCTTTATCCAAGTCAAAATTCATTCCCAGGAAAGTGAGCTGTGATAAATTCACAATAAGGAAAAAGAAATAATTTGTCAGGATATCCCATATCAATATTTTCTTTAAAATCTAAATCTGCCTTTAAGACTTTTTTAATTTCAAAACCTGGGTTAGAATCGTTCAGGGTTTTTCCACATGGAAAATGCAAGTTATAAACATGCATCATTTTAACTGGCCCAGCCTAACCCTCGTGGAAGGGGGTGCCCTGGCCAAGGAAAACACTCCAGGGTTTCATTTTTTCTCCCCATTCATTATCAGAAATACACTCAAAATGGTGTTAGAGGGTGGGAAAATTATTTTTTCTCGTGTTAGAAAGGACTGACTGTACACACTGTTCAAACCTGCAGATCTTTAATATTAGCAATCTCCTAAGTGCTAATTTGTCAACACAAAACCTTTCATCTCCAAGGTTCCCAAAACACTTCAATTGCTTGAGAGTCACTCGTCCCACCACAACAAGATTCATATCATCCATATGGCGCCATGAGCGGGAGGTTTGGGTTCCTCTTCCCCTCCAAGGAAGGCTCCTCCAGGAGACAGGAAACTAATTACTATTCAAGTCAATGAATTAACCCTGTCCCTGACTACTCTGTGAGTTTCAAGGTGCTTTTAAGAGGGAACAGCACATTGGGGTCCTTCCCATCAGAAAACTCTATTATATGAATCTTCACAAAAACTCATTACTACAAAGCTACGAGCATTCAATCCCATTAATAAAACACATCGGTATATAATTATAATATTAAGGACTTAAATTGCAGTTTTCATCTGAGGCTCTCAAAGTATTTTACCATAGTAAATTAAGTCCCCCCTAATTTGGGCTGGTCAGAGTTTTCCATTTGAAGCTTTTTCCTCAAGGAGAATTTGATTTTGTGTTTGAAAAGAAAATTGCAGAAAGGATCTGTTCTTCCTCAAAATGTTCATTTCCTTCTGGCGAGGGATATGCAATGGGGAAAAACCACCCAAAATCTATAAAATGCTATGAGGATGAAGAGTTAAAACACTGCCAAGAGAGAATGGCCATGAATCTATAAACGTTTTTGGTGGCAGCAAAATTGCTTTGCAGGATGTGTTTGCTCATCACCCCTCATCGCATCAGGGTTCTCTGGGTCACACCATCATAATGGGGGGGTAAGCAAGACAAAAATGACTCATTATGTGAAAAAACCACCCAAGACCCATTTTTCATCTCTGAAGGAGTCTCCAAACTTGGAATCACTAGCTTTTCCTAAAAGCTGCACCCTGGGTTTGGGCTGAAGGGAGGAAGCCACACTTGCTGCAAGCTGACAGCAGCATCACCCTTGACTAGATGGAGGATGACAGCGGCTCCTCCGGAGTCACATCTTGGCCCATGCTGGAACAAATATGCTTCCAGCAGGCAATGAAGCTGAGTAAATCAGAGATGACAATAAAACCATCGAGGAAATTGTCCATCTGGGAGACACCCAGCACACAAGGTTCAACTTTAATTTGTGAGGAGACCTGTGTGCTCGGGAGGTTATCGCAGGAATACCAGCACAAATGATATCACCATGGGCACCAAACAGCTTGTTCCCAAAATTATTAGCTGGTAACACCAATCTTCAGTAATTCCAGCTATTAAAAACAACTTAAAGAGGAATCAGATCTCATTTCACAGAGAGTGCAGGGGTCTCGATGACTATTTTTAAAGTTTCCCTGTATTGTAGTTAACAGTCTGTGGCTTTGATATGTCCAGCTGCTGTGTTGCTTCAAGGTTTATTAAATTTATAACCAGAGAGACAGGTTGGCTTGTTATGTTTCCACAAAGAATCCTCAGGAAAAAAAGGCAAACTTTTTCAGGCATCAATCCAAGCTCCAAGCTTGGTAACCATGAGCATCCAGGAGATCCCTGTCCCAAGACCATGCTACAAATCAGATAAACATCATTCCATGCACATATTTATCACAATTTCAAGAGGATATTGAATGGTACCCCCACAAACACACCCATCTCTAGGCACACCTACTGAACAGTGAACAGATTAAATAATCAAATGCCGTAGTGCAGTGGGGAGGGGTTAACCTGCATGACAGAAAGGGAAAAATACCACAGCAGCACCCACTTTTGCACACTAAGAAATATCCCAAATCCCCTTTTTTCACCAATTATTTATCTCTATGGCTCCTCTCTGAAAAAGGGACTTGTTTTTGACATATTAGAGACCCAGGCTGGAAAAATTCCTAAAAACACAACGGAAAAATACATATTTTCCCCTATTGATGACCAAAAGCTAATTTCCCCTGAAATTGCTTTTCAATCAGCTTTCATTGAAATTGAACCCTTTTCATTGGGTCTTGAGAGTTTTTACAGCCCATTCTCACATGTTTTTGATGACCAGGTGGTTCATGGAATGATGCATCTCAAGGGTTCACTTGGTACTTGGTTCTGTGGGAAGGGAGATTCTCCGTCATCACAAGGAAGAGGATTTAATGTTGTTCATCACACACCAGCACAGACATTCTCTGCAATGTCTGGCTAAAACCCTGTTAAATCCATCCTGTTTTTTACAAACCATAAGAAAGGAGAAGAAAGGATAAGGCCAGGCACAAACCACCAACATCTCTTGTGCATCACGATGGGAAGAATCTGGGCTCCAGGGACATTATTCTTTTGGCACTTATTGTCTTCTAAACTCCGCAATCTATACAATAGCTATGTTTGTAATCACTTGAAAATTTTCAATTAAATGTAAAAAACCAGAAACAAGTAAATCTATTCTCTCTTTTGACTGTTTTATTGATTAAAATGGATGCCTGAGCTGCGGCCACTGAACCATGAAAAGCAATCTGTCTTGGATGGGTAAGAGATCGTTAGGAAATCATTGTGCTGAGGCAAGAATAACTGTGCATGTACACACACGTGTGGTGCCTGGGCACAGATCCCCACATGCTACCATGGAATAAGCCACCTGCAAGGAAGAAATAAAATTGTGTATATGTATTTCAATATCAAGTTCAAAGCAATCTGAGGTGTTAGCCTGTCACAAGACCTCTTCTCTTTTTTCTAAGTTTCATCATTTTCCTCAGCAGTAAAACTTTGTCTCTGTTGCCGCAGAGCAAAAAAAAACACGAGGTGGGAGAAGAGAAACCTCAAGGTCTGTCATGTGTTACAAGCTCCAAGAGCAAGGAAACCACTTCTTGGGTCATTAGGAGACTTTCAAGCTGATGACAAGAAGATCCTCCAGTTGATGTTTCACCTTTCCCTTCCATCCCTGTCCTTTCAGGGAGAAGTGGAGGATGTTAAATGAGGACTAGACATCGCCAGGAACACTTAGTTTTGCAGAGCCTGGCTGGCTCGGGTGTGAGTTAACCTAAGGCAAGGCAAAAGAGAGAATAAACTTCCCACATGAAGTTTTTGCCATGAGCACTCACCACAGATTCCCAGACTGCGGCGGAGCCGTCTAATATTGGATACCAACAGCCACGGGAACAGATGGAGAACGCTTCGGTCTGCACCGACAATGCTCTTCTTTTTAAGCAAGGCTATCCTGATATCAACTCTATTTTCTCTCAGCACCTCAAGCTGAAGCTTAAATTAACCAAACATTGGGTTTTTTGTTGTAACCCATCACTATTCCACAAGCTTTGGGGAGTTCAGGTCCATGAATTCTCAGCCTTTGCAGGAAAATGATCTTATTTGCTAAATCCAGTCCACAGCCTGCTCATTTCTAGATGTCCACACATCATCCGAGGGAAGATCCACACCCTCAAGTCAGGTTTGACTTTGAAGCCCTGCTGCAAAGTGCAGCTCTGATAAAACCTTGGCTGCTCACAGAGATGCTCGTCCTGCCCCAAGAGGAGCAGCAGGAAACTCCTTTCCAAAATCCACTTCCTAGCAGCAGCTTTCTCCCACCAACACAGGTCCAGCAGAGAGGTGTCCTCATTCTAGCAATGAAAAGATCAACTACAGGCATTCTGCTGTCCAGGATCTCTGTGGGACACAGGGATGCTGGGCACGATCACTTGGCATTGACTGAGTCTGGAAAGCTGGGAGTGTTCATCAGAGCAGCATTACTGATGAATTTAGGACTGAAACAAGCTGTCATTTAGGAATGAGGGGATCCCCACCTCCCCACACACACTCATCCCTGGTATTTGCTAATGGGAGGAACGAGGCACAACAGCAGCTTCAGGCTGACTCATGCAGTTTGCACTTTTATCAGGTGCCTTTTTCCAATCTCCCTCTAAAATGCAAACAACACATATGAACAACGCTAAATGGGAAGGAACGTTTGGGAAATGGTGCTTCAAAACATTTCTGTTCTATTTATTTGTGTATGTAACTATGAGACCATGACTAGAGCTCATGATCCAGGCAGCCACTGCCAGGGATTCAGCACAGGGATGCTCACAGACACTGGGAAGGTGCCTTAGGAAGAGCCCCCAAATAATAAAAACATTATTATTGCTTCGATTTAAAGAAAAGGGATTTGGAAGATGATAAAGTTTCAAATCCTCAAAGTGGACAGGCCTGAAAATGCACTGCCAGGTTTTACAGGGCAGTAAAACCAGTCCTGCCATCACCACACCAGGCAGCATCAGATAAAAACAACAGCAAACACAAACTGGAGGGGATCTGCAGAGCCCCAGACATGTGCCCAAGAGGAGGCACCGAATGGGTTAGCATCTCTCAGATCCTTTAATATATTTTCTCTAATTAAGCTGTTCAATTCTCCAGCTTAAAGAGCTGCCGATAGCTGCTACAAATTGATTTATCTTTTGATGAAGGTAAAATTTGCTGGAAAAAATGAGAAGCAAACAACATATGGGTTTGGGAGGGATTAAATTACTTTGTCTTGTGTTAAGATTCAAACATATTCCGGAGGCAGGATGAGTCTTTTACAAGTAAATTGTTTTTATACTATATATCCATTTCTATGTAAACAGAAGGATACTCATTTACACATCCACCTACAATACCTGCTAGGTAACAGAAGTATATCCTTAAAAGCCAGATGAGATCCCAAACTCTCCGTGGGCACACACACACAAATAAAAAGCAATCATCCTGCAAACCACCCTGGGGAGGGGAAAAAAGCCTTCTGGAAACACAAGCAATCCATCCCTAATAGATATGGCCTAAAGCAGTCTCCACGTGGAGGGTCACAACTGGATAACACGGTGGAGGTCAAGGCTTCAAAATTCCATTGTAATTCCCAAACCATCCCTGCCTGTGAGCTGCAGTCCCCTCAGACGGCACGAGCTTAGAGTTTATCACCGCCACTTCATTATTTTGTTCTATTCATTGGTGAGAAATATAAGGTGAAGAGGGATAAATACTAAGAGTAAATCACAGCCAGCCTGATGAGACCAAGGAATAGGAGCAGCCGGAGCAGGATAATTTGCTTGATATCAGATGAGGAGTTTCACCAGTGCAATGGGACATTATAACCTCAGTAAGTAAGAGAGGTGAGATGAGGAGTTGGCCTCTGCAGCTCTAATATTACAACACAAAGGACTGTGAGTCAAACACAGATCCTTCTCCTTTTCCCAGCAAAAGCCATGCTCATCTCACCCCTCCAGCAGCAAGGAAATTTGTTCGTATGCTTCCTCACTCAAACCAGCTTCTGCACTTCAGAGCATACCCAACACCACTGTCTCCAAAAGGGGAGTTATTGAGAGTTCAGAGCAAGGGAAGCAGCCATAGCCATGGGGGGGTTGCATTTATTAGCTGTTATTCCCCACATCCACTTCATCAGCTATTTTGGACACATGCATTTCCTACACAAGCACATGCCAGACATCCAAGAGTGGATAATTTGCCCAGACAGGCAGTAAATACATCCCTTCTCGTGCTTCCTTCTAGAATAGTGTGCTTTCCAGTGTCACCTGTCATGTAAATCATCACCTTGCAATTTATTCTGAGCTACATTTCAACCGCTTCTGGACCTACTGGAAAATAAAGAGAGAAACAAGCAGAAGGTCCAGTAACTCCTCCTGTGAAACAGGGATGCTTATTCCCTGGCCAATATTTCAAATTTATTGAAGAAAAGGCATCTACTGAATTTATGGCTTCCTAGCTGAATTTCCAACTCTTAGATTTAGAGGAGTGCTAGATTTTCTTCAAGCTATAGAGAAGCCATTTACATAAGTTTTTGTGCAACTTTGAAGCTCATTCCTTCAGTCTATTTCTCACCATATGAGTATCCAGCAACTACCCACCCCATGGTTACTGCAACTCAACAACTTAGAGGTGGGTTAGAAAAATCCTACAAGTTGCATGAGAAATTAAATGCCTGTGATTTTTTTTTCCACACCCTTGGCATTTTTTATTTAAATCTTCCTGCAAAACTGGAGTCTAGCAGAGAATTGGGGCTGATGGTGCTGTCTGGGCTGCAGCCTTCCAAAGAAACAGGGGAAAGGCAATGTTTTCTCTCCAAAAAGTGAGCCCAGAAAAGCCTCCATGGGAACTTTCCACCAGAAAGAGAATCAAGAAATTTTCCCTGGACAACCTTTTAAAACATTCTAGTGGAAGGTGTCCCTGCCCACGGCAGGGGGTTAGAATGAGATGGTCTTTAAAGTCTCTTATGAACCAAACCATTCCATGATTATATGACTTTATTTCCAGCAGAAATTGCTCAAACCAGCCAGGCTTGTCAAACAGGTTGGATTTCAGGAGGTGTTTAGGCAGCTTAATCTGGCTGGGGGTGCACAGTCCTGGGGGGACCCCTTTAATCTATGTCCTCTGGCTGCAGAGAGAAAAAGCCTCCTGCGCATCTGTGTCTTCTCAATTTTGTGTTCAAAACACTTGAGAATCTCTCTTTTGTTCCTTGGCTGTCTCCCTTAATCCTTCCCTCAGTCATTATTCAATATTTGGTTTTGTGACTACATTATTTAACTTGGCGGAGCAGTTTGGGATGCAGCTTGAATAAAAGCCTCTATTTTTAAGCAGCGGAGGGGACTCGCACAGGCAGGGAGGAGACAGCACTGACAGCAAAGAGGAGACCAAAGCTTCACCCATCAAAAAAAAGCCTCTCCAGGGAAAGTAGGCTGGCAGTCACAGAATCGTCATTCGAGGGAATAAATCACCAAAGCAAACTCCGATGTCAGTAATTTTGTGACGCAGAAAATTGATTTGTACGTTACAATCAAGGAGCTCCTTCCTCCATAATGTATGCTCAGCGCTTTAACATAATTATTTACGCAACAGTTTTAATGTTTGCAGCTTCTCCTGGCTGTCAACCTGGAAGTAAGTGGGGAGAAAAAATAAAATTTTAAAATACTCCTCTTCAGAGACAGCATTAAAGGAAAGAAAAAAAAAAATCAATCTCTGAGCAACCTCCTTTGTATTTTGTTGTGACAAGCCTGAATTTAAACAGCCTGTGAAGTCAAAACAACAGGAGAAATATCAATACACATTAATTTAATCAAGGAACACAATTCTGCCATGCCAGGCCAGAGTGGGCTTCGTTTTCTGCACAGTTTCTGTGGGAGCTGACGACACCCCCCACCAACCGCCAAGCCCTTTGTGGTGACTGGGGGTCTCCTCAAAGGCCCTGAGCCCTCTCTCCATTTGGATGTGTTCCCATGCAGAAATCACAATTCCTGGTGATGCAGCACCCCACTAGCACATCTCCATCTCTCCTCCCCTCAAAAAATTCATTTTGCTGGCATTCCCACCCTGGTTGGCCATCCTGCTGCATCCTCCTTGTGTGCCATGGAGCTTTCAAAGGACTGGCAGATAAAAGGGTAAACATGATAACAAAAACTATCTCCACCACACTTGACTCTGTCAAATCCTGGGTGCAGCGCGACACTTTGAAACAAGAATCTCATTAAGGATGGGAGAGTTGAAAGGATAAGTCCCTGCATACCAAACGCAGAAATCAGATGTACTTGACCTTTCAAATGAATGTACATTTTCTGAGTGACTGTTCATGTCAGAGTAATTCAAACAGACACCTGATAATCCTCTTAAAAAGACTAAAATTTGGATACTGGATTGAGCACAATGCAGAGTGATCTGCGGGGGGTCTCGTCTCTGTGCTCAGTCCTGCCCTTGCCCCCAATTTTTCGAGGCACCTTCAAGTCTTGTCCCTTCCCTGGGCTTTCATGTCCCCCCCCACACACAGATGTTTCAAGTCCAGGATTCATTAACAAGGAAGAGTCTTCTCTTCCTTCAAGCTGGCACAGCTTGAAATGAAAAGCTGATGATCCTTAACACAAATTAGGTGATTGAACACTTTGGATGGAAAAAATGTACCCCAAAAGGAAGGTACAAGAGTGGGACCTCATTCCAGACAGGCTCCTGCCATGCTGACCCCCATGCACAAGTTGAAGGACCCACTTGGATCCTGTATATCAACGTATGTCATGATACATTACTGAGAACAAACCATGTTATTGAGAAAGAGAATCCCTGTATTTAAGCCACGAGAATTCCCAGAAAAGCCCAACGGCTCACAGGAAAATATTTACATGGTTGCAAATGGAGAGGTTCACCAAGCTAAGGATATTCTAATTACAGCCCAAAGGCTGTAAATGAACACAAAGGGCAACTGCAAGATCTCTTCACTGACAACGTTGCTGCAGAAGTCACCAGAACAAGATCCATGTGTCTGTCTGGATCATCTCCCCTTCACAGGATTTCTGTGCCAGCGTCAAATATAGCAGCCTCCTTGATCCTCAGCTCCATTTCCACCAACTCCTGGGCTTCATTTAGCACATCCATACAACAGAGACACAGATGCTACCATGGCTTCATAGGATCACAGACCCCAGGGAGTCAACAACCCTACAAACACTGGAGGAGAAAGGGGGTTTGGTGTCAATTTATGGCCTGTGCTCATCCCAGAGTGACAGACCATGCAGTGACTAATAATGAATTTCTTTTGAAAAACACCAAAAATCAACAGCTTAGCATTTCCAATGGAGTCCAGTGGTGTTTTTTGACCCGTAAGGAATCTGGAACATCAGCCTCCTCCTGATGTCTCAGTAACACCAGCCCCAGCCATGGCAGCACATGGACTCCCATCCATTGCCAGGCAGCACAGGCACCTTCATGGCTTCGTATCTTCCTCCTCTTCCTCCTCCCCCTGAGCTCCCCAGCATCCAACGTTAATTAGCTAATAATTGTTTAGATCGTTCCCGACACTTCGCCTTTGATTCCCACTGCAGCACATCAGCAGCTCCAGCACGGGATCCTGGAGGAGCACTGCCTTTGCTGGGGGGATGGAGGAAGCAGCAGCCAGTGGAGAGGAGGGTGGGACTGGGGGTCTGCACTGCTCCCTAGTCAGCCCCCAAATGCACAGGAGAGGCTGCAAAGAGATCTCTGGGAAAAGTGAAATGCAAGGGGCTCTGCAGAGCTTCCAGCCCAGTATGGAGATCAAAACACAGTGGGTGTCACCATCGGGGCCAGCACCTCCCCTCCAGTGGGGACTCATCCTTCTGCCCCCGTGCACAAACAAGGCTCTCATGTGCTCATCCCACCTCCAAGCCCCAAACTGTCCCCAAACCAGGGCCAGCAGCCACCTCCCCACTGACTCACAGGCATGTTTTTCGCTCCTCCTCTCAACACTTCCAAACAGCTCATGAATTTTATAAACTAAACTCATTGTAACCAAACCATGAAATTGCATATTTAACTCAGTCAACAAACAAAGCCTTGGCGGGGAGCTGGCGCTGTCTGAGACAGGGCTGCTGTGCTGCCTGGGCATCCAGCAAGGTGGGAATCTCCAAGAGACGCTGCTGCATCCCATTCAGTCCCCCTTGGCCACGGGGCAGTGGCACAGACAGGGTTGTACAGGACGGTGGAGCATCGCAGCCTTCACAGCATCACAACTGACACCCATGGCTTTCAGCAGCGCCAGCCATTCCCATCGCCTTTCCCCTTCATGGCCATTCCCACCATGGACCCAAAGGCACAGCAAAGCCTCGGCAGCCCCAGGACCCCGGGAGAGTCCCCCCTTCCCAACCTCAAGGGCTCTGCCACAGCCCCCAGGTCCAGCCAAGCCCGGCTCCCGCCTCTCCCTCTCCTGGCAGTGCTGCACATTATGTCCATGTCCAGGGTGGCCGGGAGAGCCTGTTAAGTTAATGGAGTGCTAATTAGCTGGCAGACTGAGGGGAGGGATTGCAGGCGCTGCCTCATTTGCTCGGTGGAATTGGGCCATTAAAATGAAGGGTGAGGAGTCTCGGGATGGGGTGGGCAGTGGATGTTGCCATGCTGCTTGAGGGATGCAGAGGGGTCTCCCTGGGGACAGCTGGGGCTGCACAAACCATTTTACCAGAGTGAAGCAGATTTTGGTGCAGAGTGAGTGGGGAAAAAACTGCATCTTTGCTGCCTTTACCAAGGAGCACAATGGAGCAACACCAAAGTGATCTCCTCATCACCTTCACCATCTTCAGTGCTCAGCTGTTGGAGCCCTTCCAGGACAGTCCCCCAGGCCAACCCTTCTTTCCTGCACACACAATGCCCAGTGATCCAGGGCACTTGCTCCAGGTGGGAAAAGTCCAGCAATACCTTCTGGAGTGCAACATGTCCACACCGGGCTCCTGCCAACATGCCAATGCCACCTCCCTCCAAACAAGCACAGTGCCACAGGGTGTTGCTATGGCAACAAGCATCTCCGATATAGAGACTCCAACACCTTTCTGCTGACACTGGAGACCATGGTCCCACCAGCTCCAGGCAGGACTCCCAGAGCAAAGCTCAGCCTTTGAGAGGCTTCAAAGCCAACTTAGCACTCCCTTCCTGAGGTAGTCACACCATCATGACCCACCAGGGTATCTTGCAGTCCCCAGGTAAGAGCACATGTCGGAAGAACACAACGTCCCTCCTGTGGATGTCACCTGTCCTGCAGCACCAAGCTCCTTCCTGGCTTGCAGCTGGGCCTGGCACCAGCAGCCCTGCAAGCTCCCACCCCCGAGAGCAGCAGCAGAGCTGGGGTCATCAGTCATGGAGCTGTGCTATAGGCAGCCTTAAATCCCAGGCCTACCTTCCCATCGATCTCCTCAGCTCCGTGAAATTAAGAAAAACGCAAGACAAACACAAGTGAATGTCCCCAAGCAGGCTGTGTGAGAGGCAACCAAACAGGACCAATTCCCCCGAGCAAGGCTCAGGGACCTGGCAGGCACTGCCTGGCTGGGAAAAACAAACCCCAATTCCAGACAGAATGCCAATCTCAGCTTAAATATCATCCCTGGATCCCCCAAGTAGGGGGTTCCGCAGCTCCCGGCATTGGCAGCATCCATCAGCTCAATTGGAGGCTGCAGCAGGAGAGGGAATGGGGCTGCCAATGCCTTTGCATGAAGTAAATTTGTCATCAAATGTGACGAGAAATGACATGGAACACCTGAAAGATCTCCCTCCCTCCCCAAAAATCACTTCCCAAGGCAGACCTGAGATTTAAGGGTTAAATGTGCCTGGAACACTCCACACAACATTATTAATGCCTATTTTCAACAAGCACCTCCATTCCACTCGTTCTTCTCTCTCTGTCTTTTTTAACCATCACTTTAAAGTCTTTCCTGTCCAACCATGTATTGGTAGAGGGAGGAGGAGAGACGTTGTTTTAAAAAAAAAAAAAAAAAGAAAAGAAAAAAGTAATTTAAAAGCTTTAAATCCACTTTTCTGGTCTCCGACCCCCTGAAGATTCCTGCACAGAAAATAAAGTGCTTAGCCGCCCTCCTTAAAAAGATTTAATCTCCCATATTTCAGAGCTTGTATGATTAAACCCTACCTCTAATTCTGCTTTCAGAGCCACAGACAAATCTCTGCTTAAAGGAAAGCAGTGCTGCTCCCATCTCTCTTGCACAGCAGAGCTGCATCTACATGGATGTGGCGGAAAAGCTGGGAGTAGCAAGGCAGCTCCAAGCATCCCTGGATGCTTCCTTGCCAAAGATGGAAATATCCTTTTTTATGCAGCCTTCAAGCAAACTGGGCTTTCTTATAAGCAGCTCTGAAAGAATATAGAGGGAGGCAGTGCAATGGACCTTTTGGGCCAGCTCAGAAGTTCACGTTTCCAAACATCATCAGCTCTATCCCACGACAGCAGGGAGACAAAGAGCCTCAGACTAGCAAGGACAGGAGACCCAAAATTCAACTGAGAGAGTTAGGGCAAGACACAAAAATCTGATAAGAAAGCACCCAAACAAGAGGCTTGGGGGTCAAACCACCTGTCTCTGAGATGAGATGATCCCCATGGCAGCAGAGAATCTGGAATAGGGAGGCAGCATGCTGGAAGGAAGGGGTTTCTACTGGAGCCTGGTGAATTCCTGACATGCTAATCCCTCATTTACCCTCAGACAGAAATTATTGACTACTTACACCAGGCAAGAGAACAACCACCTGCTCCGCCCCAAGGACCTTCATCCCAGGTCAAGAGGAGATGGAGCATTGGCAGTGGGACTGCAAAATAAATACCTCGCTGCTGGTTCACACAAACATATGTCCCTGCTTTCTCTGCTTATGAGATGCATGGAGCTTGTTAAGAACCTGCACTAATAGGGTGGAGTGTTTATTGGAAGTCTGGGAGAAATCGACTTTCCAATGAAGCACAGCACAGCAACCTTCACCTGTTAAAATCTGGAGGGAGCTCAAGGCCAGCTCTCCAACACACCCAGCCAGCAGCAAACATGTCCCAGAGCAAGATGGAAACAAATCCCCAAGGAGCAAAGCACTGCAACAGCCAAGAAGATGATTATTAACCTAAGAGTGTTGTAGCTCTCACCAGCACCAGGAGATTTGGGCTTGGGTTTGATGGAAAAATATCCCCTGACACTTCTGTTGAGGAACTTTTGCTGAAATTCCACAGGCAAACTATACAAAATCAAGTTTCACACCTTCCCCATCCCTTGTTCAACAGAGACTTTTATGCTGCCAAAACCTATTTATTTCTTGCAAATCTCTCTGAGCTACTGCTCATGAATAGAAATGCTTTTATCAAAAACTGTTCGCGTTTTCCACTGAAAATTTTAAAACATGTGTTTTCAGGGGGAGGCAGGTTGCCTTCTGTGAGAAAACCTCATATAACGCCCCTTCAGAGTATTTTTACTTCAAAAACAAAACAAAAAAAAATTGTATTTTAGATATGTCAACCTATGAGATGGGAACAAAAAGCCAATACTGCTTCCAAGCTTGACTTCAAAGAAGATCACCCTGCACCCAGTCCTGCTGGGAAGGGGACTCGCAGGGCCATCTCACCCAAGGACATCACTGGGATGAATTTCCCAAACAGCACAAAGGGATTTGGGGCTGAATTTCAGCCCCAGCAGTACCTGGTCCCCAAATGGTGCTGTAATTACCGAGACAAACCATGAAATGCCATAGTTAACCATCCATCAGCTTTGGGTGGTTGATTATTGTCATCTCTTGGGATTAAATACAACCACAAAATTTGAGGCAATACCAGTGTCCTTTCTGAAAGCCTTAAGGTACAGTCACTTCACTTTGGAAATTGCTGCATCTGAGATATTTGGAATGCTCTGGAAACAAATAAACAAAAAAAACCCCTACAGCTCCCTAATGCCAATCACTGTAATGTCTCCTCACCCCTGGTAAACATTTCCATGCAGAAGCGAAAATGCATCTCCTGTCCCTACCACCACAGATCCAAAGGGCAATGATATGTCTGGATAAATGAACAGGTAGATGTACTTTCATTAAAATCACCACATTTAAATTGCTCACAGATGAGATTGAAGACATGAGGTTAAAAACTTAATTGACTAAATCAACTGAGAAGCTGAGGGCTGATTATATCATTTAAAATAAATGTAATATTGGCCATCAAAAACTGCACAATATATTATTACATATCAAAAGCCATTATTCAAGAAGCACAAACAATATCCTCCCAAAGCCCCAGCGGATTTAAGAACATCACCCTCCCCGCTTCTCTTGATTGTTTTTCTTCTTCCACTAACCAGGTTGGGAGAGAAAAGCAGACACCTTCCTGTGAGTCCCTGAAATCCCACATCAGAATAAAAATCTCTCTGGCTGCTTTCTCATCAAAAACTGCACCTCTGGTTTAAGGCTAATTGTGGGCAGGCACAGCCCCTTTGCCTGACCTTGCATGCAAATTGGGATGTACCTTTACAGTATCCATGTTTTACCTAGGAAAATGGGAATGCTGGCACTGAGAGTGGTTGAAAGCCCCCTCCTGCCACCATAAATTGTCTTCTTCAAAACCCTTTTAGCCATCCGGGCTCCCTCCACTTCCATCTTCACACCTGAGCTTTGTTTCTGCAACACTGGAGCTGGTGGCTGCCACTAAATTTATCCCTGTGCCAAGGGGACAGGAGCACAATCCCCACCTCAGAATCTTGGTGACAACATACCCTGGCATGTTGTGTCCACTTGCTAAACCTCATCCCCACCATCCACCCAGAGATACAAACATCCACCTTCTTAATAAGAGCTGAAAAACCTGAAAACCCTTCAGTGAACAAGCCCATTCCATGGAAATCCAGATCAGCTTGCAAATGATTTCCTAGCCCGGACTGGGAGCTCATTACAGCCTGGGTGTTATCAATTATGCATGGCTCTGGTGGCCCTCAAACCCAGGCTGTAGTGCCACAAGGAGCTGTTTGCTCTGTGCCCCTCCTCTGCTCCTGGAGGGGCAGCAGGAAGGACCCAACCCAAGCCACAGCAGCAGCAATAAACACACACAAAGGCAGGGGAAAGTGGGGAATAACCCCAAAAGCCTCGATATAGCATTAAGAACATGCAAATCAGCCCCTGGGCTCTCCATTACACCAATTACATTATAATTATAAGCAGTGCCATCAAGGGTTTCTCAAAACTCACGTCTGTTCTTAAAGGCTCAGCCAAGGAAAGGCTCCTCTACTGAAGGAAGAGCACATTAGTATGCACATGGAAGAGACCATGGGCTCCCAGAGCTCCCAGCCTGGCTGGGAAGCAGCCCAGTGAAAAGCAGAACTCCCTGGATCCTCTGTTTGCCAGGCTGGGAGACTGTGGTGTGGCCCCTCACCACTCTTACCACACCCCTTTGCCCCTGGAGCCAGGTGTATGATTCCATTAGTCATTCCCAAGCAGACGAGTTGCATCAGCTGGGACCCCACTGGGGCCCCACGGGATCATTCATGTAACCAGGCACCTACAAGGGCTCACCCAGCTGCCAGGATGAGCTTTGCCCAGGGACCTGCAGTGTGGAGGGAGGATGACATGGAGCAGGGGGTTGTGTCCTAGCAGGTCTCATCCTACATCCAAAACACCTCACTATACCAGTGGCTAGGAAGAAAATTAACTCTATCCCAGCCAAAACCAGGACAGCAGGGAAGCTGCTCACATGTGTAATCTGTGATAAACAAAGCAAGAATGCAGTGCCCCCTTTCCTGGACCCTCTGGCAGCCCGTGGATGGGGGTGAGGGACCCGATGTGGTGCAGGGAGCTCCAGCACAGCTGCAGCCCCTGAACAGCTCCCTCACAGCCATCCCACTGGCTTTTAGGACATGGAACACGTATCCCACTCCATGGAGCATGCCCTGCAGGGGGGCTGCATTACAAAGCCATTTTCTGAAAATAAAAAGCCCAAAGACCCAAGCAAATGCAATGTAATTGCAGGGTTTTCAGGCGTGAGACTCTCTGAGTCTACATTCGAGTGCCATGATAAAACAGGCTTGGGGAGCCCTTGCCAAAACCAGTCCTTATGAGGTGCCTGAAACACCTCCCAAACACACACAGACAGCTTCTTAAATCCTCCCTGCTCCTCTCCTGCTCTGGAGGAGGGAGGCTGGTGGCAAGAGCCAGCCCAACTGGGATGCTGCACATCTGGCAGCTGCCAAACTCAGAATCGCTCCTCTCCCCATGCCTGGGGTGAAACAGGCAGGAGGGCACCATCCAAACCAAGGCACTGCCCCCCTGCCTGCTCCTCCTTGGCCTTACAGAGGGTTTAGACTGCTGGATGCTTTAGGAAGAGCAGCTGGGAGCCAGGTGTGGGCAGGAAAGGTGTTAAAATTCCCGTCACGGCCCAGGAGGAGACATCCCCAGCATCCCACTGCAGAGCAAGCTAATCCTGCCAGGTTAATTCTCATCCTCAGTTCATTCCAGCTTATTAAAGCCAGCAGGCACCCTGCAGAGGATTCATTACCTGTGTCACTCGAAGGCAAGGCTGGGCCTTAATGAGCTGAGAAATGGGGGAGTGATGCTGGGCTGGGTCCACTCTGGTTGTGGGGATATCTGCAGCCCCATTCCATGGGCATTGCTGTCATAAACAAGAGGAACGTGCAGGACTTCTGCAAGGTCCCGAGCTTCATCCAGACACGTCTTGCTCCCATTTCCTCCCATACACCTGCTCCCCCAGCTCTCACCAAACCCCCAGCCCAGCCACATGTCATGCCCCAGCCTTGGAGCTCAACCTGGAGCTCACCAGCTTTTATTTGCTGGGAATTACTGGCAGAGGGCAAAAGGAGATGAATTTTCCACCAGGTGAGTGAGCACATTACCAGCCAGAGAGATGGCAGCTGCTGCAGTACATCTTCATCCCTTTAAATAGTTCCCAGCCTTCCCCCTGCAGAGCAGGGCTGGCTGTGTAAGAGAGATCTCTCCTAATTAATCTAGTCCTCTCCATTGCTGGTGAAACAGAGCCGGAGCTGGTGGATAAAATATTGCAGGAGCTAACAGAGGATGGCAGGCTTGGGTTAGCGAGGCAGAAAGTGGTGGACTTCAGCCGAAGGGGCACAATTATTTCACCACCATGCTATGCCTCTATTCCCAGACCTGTCTGGCATCTTCCAGCTCCAGCCTGCCTTTTTCATCTGGGTTTTATCCCCCCCTGCCCATTTTTCGCTCCAATCCCTTTTTTCTCACCGGGTGGCTATTTAATTTGTTGTATTCCATGCTTTCCCTTTCATGAGCAAAAAAACTTGCATCTGGGCTTTCTTTTTCTCTCTCTCTCATTTAGTTTTCAAAAATTTTGCTTTTCATGGAAAAAAAAAAGGAAGAGGAGAGAAAAAGAATGGGATGGAAAATGCTAAAGGAGGCAGGAGATGAAAGTGGCTTTTACATAAAGTCAAAAGAGGAAGGATGCAAAGAGGAGTGGAGAGAGCATCGGATGCCACTCACACCATTATTTCAGTCATACAGGAGTGAGACGAGACAGACAACACCTTCCTAGGGGCTGCAGCAGAGCAAAAACATGCCCAAAAGCTCTGTGCCATCCAAAAAAGCTGGGAGAACAACATGCTGGAGATGCTTGGGAATCCCTTTGCCTCCCGCATGGGGCTGGGCTGACGTTACCACCTCAGCCTACCACACAGTGCCTTCCTCCTCAGTGCTTTTCTCTAGTCATCATCTTCCCTAAAAGCTCTGCTCCTCCTCCTCACCTCCACCCACTGTCCCTGCAAATCCTTTTTGCTCTCAGGAGCAGCATTCTGGGCCCCCACACCTTCACTTCAGAACAGCTCAGCAAAATCTGCACATAGACCCCCCACAAAACCTCACCTATTTAAGCCCAAGCAGGACTGCTCAAGGAGGAATATTATCTGAAAGAAACAGAATGTAAAAAAAAAAATCATCTTTGCTGGTGATCAGAGGAATTGAGACAGCAAACAGAGCACAGAAGGGATGCCATCCCTCGTTTAAACCTGGGCAAGAAATCTGGCTGCCAGATCTGGGCTCTGCTGATGAGAGTGTTTAAAAACCAGTAGGAGGGTTTGCAATGCTCATGGGGCCAAATTCAAACAAGAAGAAGGTCTCTGGCTCCTTGTTTGGCTGTGGCAGAGGAAGGGGCACAGGGAGTGTTACCAGGGTTTGCCTCAGATGCAGGGGAAAAAGATGTAATTGTAGATCACCAAAGTTCCTGAAGTTGGTGCTGATGGCAGGGCTGGCTTTCCCGGCTTCTGAAAGGTTAAAAATGCTATCAGGAAATAAAAGGAGACGACACCTGGGTGTCAGCATCTCTACCTAGGAGATGCCATGCCTGCCAGGATGCCCAAGGCATACCTGCTCACTGTTAAATGTTATTTCATCCTGGCTAACTGGCCTTCTTCTGAAGGCTTTTACCTTCTCTCCTCCCCCACAGGGCTTTAAAGATCATCTCAGTGTTCCAATGACAGCTCTCAATTACTGCAGAGCCAGGAGATATTTGCTTTTAATAAGTTTCTCTAAAGAGCAGAGCAGTTTGAACGGCATGGATATCACAGCTCTGCCAGGCTGGGACCACCCAGAGGCATCAGCATCGGCTCCCACCGACGAGCCAGGGCCTTGGATGGCTTTGACACCTTTTCCTGCTCATCCTTTGCTTTCTAGCCTCGGGCTCCCTCTGCCTGTCACCGCACTGTGCTCGCTGTCCACTGTCCCCAGGGCTGGATCTCTGCAAACACCGTTGGGCTCCGTTTGCTGTTGGCAGGAGGCACCTTTCATCACACACCATTCCTGCCATAGCTGAAGGATGGACCTTCTGCAAGAATGAGGTCACTCCCTGCCTGTCCATCAGCAGGGGAGGGCAGCAGGACAAGGTGAGCTCTCGTGCATGAATTGGGAATAATTTGAGGCTATTAATGAGGACTTGTAGCCAGACCGTATGTCCAGTCATCACCAGTGTCTCTCCCTGGAGATCCCAAATCCATCAACCAAGCCCAGAGAACAATGTCACAGTATTAAGGGAGCAGGGGAAGGTTTTCCCTTAGCTCCCATCCCACTAACCTCACGTCTCACCTCCTTCCTGCCTTCTCAACAGCAGCTGCTGAGAGCACCAGCAAGGCACCCAGCACAGATCTCGTGCTCCAGAGGTTCCTACAGCTATGGGAATTTGTTGCCAGCTCAAGTTTTAAAAATACTGATGGCTGTTAGACACATTGTACAAAAAAAAAACCCAAAAACTCACCCAACCCCCCCCCAAATAAGTACTTATCTGGGCTTAAGTACAAGTTAATTGCAGCCACCAAGAGCTTCCAGCAGGAGCACAGTCCCTGTGCAGGTGCCACATGCAGACATGTCAGCCCTGCTGAGCGTGGGGGAACGACAGCATCCACGTTGCCATGGCTCTGGAGATTTTACAGGCTTTCCCACAGCAATGGTAAAAATAAAACCCCAAAGCATTCCGAGCTCGGATTCGCCTCCCCGCTAAGCGTGGAGCTGGTATTGCCGAGCTGGGATACGTTCTTTAACAGCATCTCTTCCCAGGGAGAACATGCACATCCCAGCAAAGCTGGGCTTCAAGTTGCAAAGATCAGAGCCCTGCAATTGTAGTGCAGAGGGTGGGGGACATGGAACCCTCATCCATAAGGATGGCAAACCCTCTGCATGCTTAGGGGTGGGATGGCAGCAGCTCTGAGTCCAGAGTTATGTTCACGTGGTCCAGAGCAGGATGTAACTCCCACTGCATGGCACAAAAAAGGCACAAAAGTGATAAAAGACTTTTGCAAAGCTCTGGAAATGCTAGAGGAGCATTGCCACCCCACAGCACCTCACTGGAACCCTACACCAAACCACAGGAAAGGCATATTTTGCCTTTATACAGGTCCTGTGCTTCCCAAATGTGCAAGTCAGCTGCACCTGGATCCTTCCACCTCCACTCTCCCAGAGGAACTAACACTTTGTCCAAGTGCCCAGTGGCTCTTTCCAGCAGAAACAGATCAGCTCTGCTGGGCTGCATCATCCCCTCGTGCCTTGACCCCAAGCAGGCAGGTGGGTGCACTGAGGACCCTGCCATGATTGGTTTGCAAATGCTGTTCACCTCATGCCATCACTTCCCTGTAGTGTTTTCTCTGCTCCCACCACAGCTGGCAGCTACCTCTGCTCAATACACTGGCCTTCAGAGGGCACTTTGAGGATTCCACACCTTTCCACTGCATTTCAGGTCTTCTCCCTCCTCCTGATGCAAAGCTGGGGACACCACGGGCTGGCAAAGCCAGGGACACCACATTTGGGCTCTCCCCTCTCCCAGGTCAGACATGGAGCATCCCCAGCCAGGCCAATATCCAGCCCAGCTCCCTGTCTCAGCGAGGTAAAGGTGGGACAGGAGATTTAAAATGCCTATCAGCGGGATGTGAAGTCTCCGAAAGGGAGAGCATGATAAATTCACTCAGAGAATCACAGGCACAAAGTGCAGGGTGACGACTTATCCCTCACCATACACACAGATTTATTAAAAATTTAAAATTGCTACATAGATCTAAAGGGCCGGGTTATTTATTTTTGCAAGGCTGATCAATCACACGTGTCCCCACAGGATACCAGACCTTTAACTACTCATCTGATTATTCCTGCTCTACCTGCTCCAGCCCCAGTGCTTAATATTTCATCCACACGGCTCCTGGGCAAAGCTGGAGTGGAGTCTGATCTCCTGGCAGAGTTGAGACCTGCCTTTGGATTTTATCAGCTCCTGCTCAAGGGCAGAGGTGCAAGGAAAGGAATAACTTTTCTTTTACCCTCTGCCCCTCCTTTCAAGGCAACAGATTTATCTTTAGTCATCACCATCCTAAAAATACAGGGGTTTTGATCATGAATGACAGAGATGACATAATGTTCCAGCTTCCTGGGGAAGGGATGGCCAGAGAGGTCCAGGGCTGGCCTTCTGTGGTCCTGGAACTCACACGTGTGCTCAGCAGCAGCACCTGCCTCTCCTTTAAACCACATTTTAACAGTAGAATTGAGGCTTTCTGTGGCAAAGGAGGAAAAGTGTTGGAAAGGCAGGTTTTTGTAGTCTATAAACTGCAAGGAAAATCTCACGCCGCCTCCCCACCCTGGCTCCAGGCATGTGTTTAATCTCACCCCCATCTCAGCAGCCCACCTATGAGTGCTGCAAAGGCAGGACAAAAATGCAGCTACAGGCTGGGGGGGCGAGTCTGCAACAGGGCTGGGGGCCCTTCTCACAGCTCAGCATCCTCCAGGGCACATCCAAAGGGCTGAGAGAGTTCCAGGGCTTCTCCAGCCCCAGCACACTGGAGAGCTGAGCTGTCCCCTGGGAGGATGAAGATGCTCAAACCAGCTCACCCTGCATCCACCCTGGATTTTGCAGCAGACACACAACCAGCAAACAAAGCAACACCAAAGCACCTGTTTGGGAGTCAGCAGCACTAAAGATCTAAATCCCCATCTGTTGCAACTCTACAAACTGGACCCAAGCTCCCAAACTCGGTCCCCATTGCCATCCCAGTGAGTGTGGGCAGAGGGTATGTTAAGGACCAGCACAGCTGGGAAAGCACCAGTGCTCCCCATGGAGCATTCCCAGGACAGAGCCCCTTTTCACACCAAGGCTGTGTTATTCCAGCATGTCTCTTTTGTGTGACAGGGCTAATTGAATGGTGATGGTGGTACTAAGCAGCCCCTGTGATCCGAGACCAGAGTCAGTTGAATCTCTGCAATCGTGTAATTTTTTGCATGACTGAGTGTGCAGATGTAATAACAAAAAGTAAAAAAATAGAAGAAGAAAAGAAAAGAAAGAAGGGAGGAATCAGGCCCTTAAATGAATCCACAACTGACAACAATGAATGGTTGGAGGAGCTGAGTTACAAAGCAGTCCACAGGAAATCATCCCCCTCTGACCACACAGGGGACAAGATCCATTCCCTGATCAAAGCTGTGCCCCCCTGGGAGCAGAGGTTCTCTGCTAGACCTGATGTGCTGAGGAGCAATAGGCTCATTAGCAGACCCAAAGCTCATTAGGCAAATGCAGAGATGGCAATTACCCCTCCAGCCATGCTATGCCAAGCGTGGACAGAGTCTGGCCAGAGGGAAAATGATGGGAAAGCAAGTTCGAGACAGAAAAGCTGAACCCAGACAGCCAAGATCTTCCTCCACCCATGACAGGGGAAAACCGTCTAGAGCTATTATAGACTGAGATGCCTCTTCTGAGAGGTGAAGCTCCTTCCCTCCTTTGCCTATTAACATTTCTCCATGCTACTCCTTTCCAGTGCTCCCAGGAGAGCCACAGCCAGCACTCTCTGCCCTGAGATGCCAAGGGCCATTCACCTTTGCCCCTTTGCCCCTCATGTGCTGGACGTCCCAAGCCAAGGTCACAGGTCTTTGGAGTTGAGTGAAGGATGACATCTGACATCCCCTGCTCCATTTCTGCAGAAATTCACCCTCGTGACTCAGGTCACCCAGACAAAAAAACAACACTTAAACCTGCTGCTGAGGCTTTCCACGCCTCTGGGTGCAAAGCTGGGATGGCAAGGGCACATCCAGGTAGGATTAATAAAGCTTGTGTAGGATTGACAAGGAAGAGGGTGAAGGTGAATAGCTGACTATTAATGTAATTCCAGGCATGCCAGGTGCCCATATCACCCCCATCAGGAGGAACAAAAAGAGTTTTCAGAAGTATCACGGTCAGTTAGCTAAAGATTTATGAATTTTATTCTTAGCGTGCTTTAATTGCGCCTATAAATTAAAAATGAACTGATTCCGCACTGTGTAAAGTGACTGCATTCACCTAAAAAAATTGCACTTCAACTTTTAATTCCACTTCAATTGCACAGGCACCATAGCTCTGTGTGGCAACCTTGGATCAGGCACTCTGGAAATTGCCGTGGCAATCCCATTCCACCTCGGCTGAGCACATACATTTTTTAAAAGTTACTGCTGTGCCGTACAGAGCAACATTAATTGAGTGTTAACGAGCTGTCTGATCAGCTTCCCACTGTCCTTATTACTGGACGTCAGGGTCTTTGCAATGTCCCAATTAAACAGAATCAAAGAACACTTAGTGCATGGTAAACTGGTTCCCAGCCACTTGAACTGATTAACCAGCTGTTCCGTTTATTTGGGTCCCCATTAAGCGATGCTGCACAGTCTATATTGCCCAAACAGCTCCTGTATTCTGGGAAGGAGCAGGGTTTAAATGGAGATTTCTAGGAGAGGCTGTGGTAAGCCATCAGTTCAGGACAGCAGACTCAGCACCTTGTGTTTCATCCCAAATTGGGATGGTGCAGAGAGACAGGATGAGAGGAGAGGGCCTCAGGTCGCACCAGGAGGAGGTTTAGATTAGATATTACAAAACTCTTTCCATGGGAAGGGCCGTAAAGCATTAGAACAGATTGCCCAAGGAAGTGGTGGAGTCACCTTCCCTGGAAGTGTTCAAAAAATGTGTGGCTGTGGCACTTGAGGACATAGTTTAATGGTGAACATGGTGGTGGTTGGACTTGAGGATCTTAAAGGTCTTTTCCAACCTTATTGATTCTGTGATTCAGAAGCAGCATAATTCAAATTGGGAACCTGGAGTCACTAGTCATTTGTAGGTTCTGTTTTATTTAAGCAGCTCCAGTGATAAGGATAGAAAGGGAAAAAATAACTTGGATTGCTGAAGAAGAAATCCCACATCTTAATACCAACAGAAATAAAGGGCCTGCAAAAACCCAGTGGCAATATAAGACAGCTCAAGATGTAAGGAAAGGCCACCAAAACCCCACTGCATTTCTACTTGGGGCTGGGTGACTGCTTTGACATAAGGTGCTGTCTGGTTTGCCATTCACCTCAGCTCGTATGGGATGGGATGAGGAAAAGCAGCCCAAGACTTTGCTGTACGTTTGTGCCCCAGATATTCAAATGCCCAGGGATGCATCAGGTCTCTTGTCTTTCCTCCTTCCACATGGACTCATCACCACAAAAAGGGCATCAGTGAGGTCATTCTGGTCAGGGAAGAAGGAAACAGCTTGAAATAGCACCCAGATTCCCCATCACACTGGTTTTTTGGACACAAGGCTCTTGCCCCACCACCTCAAAGGCTCTTAGCATCCTTCCCACCAGGATCCCACACAGCCACGAGCACGGCTGCGGAGCAGAGACACCCATGCACAACAGACCATCACATCCTCCTTAAAGCCATCACTAGTCCAGCCTGGCTGTACAACAGCCCCACATCCCATGGAAAACCAGGGATGGGGTCAGAGCAAGGAGTCACCACACGCATTTTCCAGCTGCAGGAGGAAAGACGCTACAGCCGCCTGCAGGCTCGGCGGTGACACCAGTTGAGATAAAAGAGAATTTAAGGTGCAGAGGAGAACTAAGCAGATCCTTGTAGATTGAAGCTGAACAAGATAAGGGAGCAATGATTAATACAGACGCATCATGCCGGGACAATTCCAAGCACACGCAATTTTGGCGGATGGGAAAAAGCGATAGCGCCGCATACTTACAGTCCCCGAGCAACTCCCAGAGCCGGCGGCCAAGGTTTCCCCACATCAGCCTCAGCCAGGTTCAGGCAGCCATGCTCTAGGGGGCAAAGAAAACAGACTTTTAAAGATCATCAGCATCTAACCTCAGGAGACAAAGCCTATGTTTCACCAGCTCGGGCAAAAACATTTTTACTCGCTGCGTATTTTACAAGACGTCAGTGCAGAGCAGAGTGCAATTATCAAAGCCCTCAGCTCCCCCTGCTCCTAAATGGAACAGTCAAGGAAAATAGTCTAATTTGACAATTTTCAGTCGGTTGAAATGATACGTGGAAGAGACATGGAAGAAGGAAAGCATATTATTCACTATTTGATAAATTATCCCCATTATATGGAAGGCAGATCTGAGCCTGGGAGATGTGCTGGGGACAGCACGTGGGTTTTCGACAGCCACCCAAAGGCATCACTCTTGTGTTGGATGGAGAAACCTTCCTCCTCTGCTCTGTGCTACCCTGTGAAGCCACAAGACAAAACCAAAGGAGCAGGGAGCAGATGCTTGGCAGACTTGAGTCCAGAATTTATCGCTGCCTTCTGCCACACCTAGGTACCCCTCTGCTCCTGGAAATGGCTTTGACCACACTTTTGCCTGTTTTCTTCCTTTTTCCCCACCAGTTCTTATCCCAGTGTGTGAAACAACCCCAAGCACTGGTCTGGGTATGGATGCTCTGCTCCTCCCAGCCCAAAATGATGCTGCAGACACACACCCCAATGGGACACCTGTGCCATTGGCCTCCCAGAAAAGAGCTCTGGGAGCCACATGAACCACAGACATCCCCTCCCTGTACTCCTGCACCCCAAACCCCATCTCTCCTGATCCACACAAATGTATTCATGAATTCCTTCAGAAAGTTCTCCCTGTGCTCAAGCGGGTGCTGCTTGTAATTGCTGGCGGCCAAAATCTGTTCTGTTTTTTCTGGCTGAGGTACCAGGCAATCATCAGCTGTAATTATTTCGAGTCTTGTTACAGATGGATCTCCGAGCTTTCAGTCTTAAGCAGAATTCATTATTCAAATGCCGGCTCCAGCCTTCTGTGGTGGGGTGGGCACGGGCACTGCCGGCCCCCCACAGCCTCCACCAGCAACAAATGCTTGTGGGGAAGGTGAGGATAGTGGTGGGATCTGCTTGTCAAAGCCGCCCCGCTGCAGCTCCTTCCCATTCCCACCCAGCACACGTCTTGGCCCAGGTTCAATCCCATGGGAATGTGGATGCCTGAGGGGAGCAAAGCTGAGGAGACGCAGGGAGCTGGTGCCTGGATCCTGGGGCTGACTGGGGAGGGGGTCACTATCATCCATGCCAGGTCCAAAAAAACCTTCAAATTCAGATTCCAGCTCTTCCCGTTTCCAAGCTCACTTGGGATACATGACAGCATGAGAGAGGAGCCCCAGGACTCAGGAGTGACTCCAAGCAGCTGGACAAGATATTACTGGACCAAATCACAGAATCAATCAGGTTGGAAAAGACCTCTAAGATCATCGAGTCCAACTTTTGACTGATCACCACCTTGTCAACTAGACCAGAGCACTGAGTGTTCACATCCAGTGGCAGAAGTGAAGTTGAAAAGGAAATGGATCAGAGCAAATTTTTCTTAATGGAACCATCGACTTCAGCCTTATTTTTTCAGTTCTGAAACCGCAAAAGTCAAACACTCAGAGAGCCTAAAAATACGTCAGGCAGAAAACATTCCCCTGCTATGAGGAAGCACCTGCAAGGATGGCAGCAGGCTCAGGGCAGGGCCTGGGGACCTGGCACCAAAAATCCCTGTGGTGACATTCCAGGCACAAAGCCCAGCAGGAGCAGCAGCAGTGTCCACCCAGTTGTACACCTCGCTCCCCTGTGGCCTGGAATTCCCTGTCATGCAGCTGGGATATCCATCCTTCCCATATGGATATCACATTTAGACACATGAAGATTTGGAAGGAAAGCCTCTCATTTCATTTTTTTGCAGGAAAAATAAAAAAGGAGATGTTTCCTGGCTGCCTCCCAGGCCAGAGCAGGGGCAGTGTCCAATTTAAAAAGTCAATATTTTCTGCAGGAAATCTTAATCTTCTTTTTTTTTCCTGGTCCAAAAAGATCTTTTTTTTTTTTATCCAAGTTTCCCAGGAGAAGGGGGAGAGGGACTCTCGTAGCAGGCAGCAAAGTGTTGCTAATCTTATGCACATACAAAATGGAAACACCGCTTCCTGGTGGGACTGCTGGTATTTTGTTTTTATAAAAATTTTAATCTCTGTATCCCTCCTGCTACTGTTTGTATTTTTCGTGTGTCTATTTGAAAAGCAAACAATATCGCCTGCTCCTGCGGCGCCCTGGGTTTGGTTTTGCTTTACACTTATTTATTTTGCTCAGCAGTTTAAATTATTAGTCCCTGACCCTGCAAATATCTTGTTGCACGTGGATCCTGGTGCACGCAAGTGGGACGTGCCTGGGTTTATTTGCAGGTGTGAGCAGAGCCCTTGACCCAGATGTAGGTAAATGAATTTTAACCAAAAGAAACACACCCTCTCAATACCCTCCAGCACAAAGGCCAATTTGAGGTTTATTTGCACCAACAGCTGAAGGTTTCAGCTCACCTTGATTTGGTGGACAGGCTGGAAATGGATGCGGAAGGGTCAGGAGAAGTTTCAACAGCTCTGAGTGATGATGGGGGATGTTTCTGTGTCCTGGGATCACCCAGGAAAGAGAAGGGAAAATCCCCTCTTGCTCCATCCTCACTTCCATGCCACCATCACCAGTGACTTAGGGGCCAGACAGAGAGAAAACAGTAAAAAATTCTGTATTATATCAAATTGAAACACTATAAAGAGGAAAAAAGTCTCATTTTCTTTACTGAAATGAAAACCTAAATAAAACAAGTCATTCCAGGAGTGCTGGAGCAAATGAACTCTGCTTTCCTCTGGATTTGTGCCTTGTGGTTGAATGACTCAGGGGGAACAGAGCCTGTGGGGTTGGGGGTTGAAGTTTCCCCCAAAGTGGGAGGTGAAAGGCTGCACTTTTGAGATCCTCAATCCTGGTTAAATTGGGGCTCATTCACAACCAATACAGCAGGAGAATAAACATGGGCTAAACCACACTGCACATGTTCCCTTTCAGTCCCTTTTCCTTTGTCTAACTTTCCCACAGAAGCAGCTTCACCCAGATGTTTCCCACCCCCAAAAGCCACCCTGACACTCCCCATCTCACTGGGGTGTTTGCACACCTTGCTCACATACTTGCCAGCCAGTCCACCACCAGGAACCCTGCCCAGCAATCCAGCCCTGTCCTTGCACCCTACAGAAATCTCAGGATCAGCCAAACCAGCCAAAAATTGGGAGAAAAGTCCTTTCTGGGGAGTAAAGGGCAAACCCAGCCCAGGCCAATGAAGTTTCAGACTCAGTGCACTCAAAATTTTCAGACTCAGGGCAGCAGCTCAGCAGCACCATTATCCCTCATTCCTGGGAAGTTTGGGGGTGCCCAGGGAATGAGGGACCCTCTCTCCCCTAGGACACAGCTCCATGAATCCCCAAAGGACAGGACCCAGCTCTCCTGTGCTGGAGTCACGAGCAGCTCCAGGACCAGCACAGTGGGGACAGAGCCCACCAAACCAACTCCTGCTGCACCCAGCTTGGAAAAACTTCTGTTCTTCTGGGAATTTGGTATTAACTCGTTGTTTCCCAGGCTGAGACATGAGGAACTGTCCAGGGAGCTGAGTGATGCTTGGACGCACTCAGGCTTCTTTAGTGACACTAAACACAAGCACTTCACTTTCAGGGGGGTGATTTGGGGGAATATTTCTTGTAAATCCTTTTTCCATGGGGCATCAAGAGTAAATGAGAGGAGTTTGTTTCACTGGAGCCCTGCAGCAGCTCCTGGGCACCCCACAGCATTGTATCCACACATGGATATATCACCCCCAACCCTCAATTCACTCATTTATTAGTGAGAGGCTCCATTTTTCTGTACCATAATGGAGTTGGGGAGGGGGTTTCTAGAATGATTTGGGTTGGGAAAGACCTCTAAGGTAATGATTCCAACCTTTTTTTCCCCTGCCAGTCTGAGCCTCCCATCCTGCCCCAACTGGGGGTTCAGGGTGTTGGGAGGGGGGGTCCCAAAACCACACCTTTTGTAAAGGTGCTGTAAAATCCCAGCAGGAGCACGGGGAGATGGGAGGACTCTGCAACCAGAAATTTGGGAGGGAGAGGACAGCAAAATTCACCCCCTCATTCCCCTCCAGGTCACAGCTGATCCCCAGAGGTGCTGCAGGTAGCGGGGGGGCACATGTAGGACGCCCCAAATCTCACCAAACCCACACAAACAGGGATATTTATCTCTACCAGTTTACACACAGCCTTTGTGTCTCTCCCAAAAAAACAAAAGCCCCGAAGAAACACAATTAAAATATTATAATTGTTGGCGGCAGAGTATTTGCTTTTATCGGCTCCTACTTAAAAAGATGCAAATAGGGGCGTTTTTAGCATTCCAGTCAGCCCGGCTCCCTCCTGCAGGGATGGAAATATTTGCTTTAGTCAACTTTGTTGTGTTGGTTTCCTAGTTCCCCTTATTTTTTCCTTTTTGTTCCCCGTCATTATATGCATTCTCCTGCCCTGCACGGAGCTCCCCGTCTTCTCTGTCTTCCCCCCGGGCTGAGCCCTGTACCTGGGGGTAGTTGGGGGGTCCCCAGTGCCCCTTGGGGGGGCTGAGCAGGGTGACGATCCCCCTTCCCATGCCCAAACCCCCAAGCTGGGAGGAAATCAGGAGCCCGCTGGAGGGGTGTGCAGGGCTCAAAAGGGGCACTGGTGGGCTGGGGGAGGCTGTTCTGCACCTGAGGGTGGGGGCAATGGGGAGGGCTGCAGGGGACGCAGGGCAAGGGCTGGGCAGAACAATTCTGAGCCAAGGGTGCCCTCCTCTGGTCACTGCTCAGCCCTGCTGCCCCTCCCGGGGACCCCCAGGGCAGTTTGCCCTGTTCCCTGTGCCGTGGACAGTGCAGGGCTCCCGCACACCCTGTATCCTCCTCCTCCTTTGCCTTCAATCCGTGTTAGAGACGAAGCAGGTGACAGAGAGGCCACCGAGAGCCCCTGTCCCCGCATGTCACCACGGCTCCCCAGCACCCGCTGGACCCCCTGTGCCCGGGATGGTGATGCCCAGACCACCACCCCACATCCCCCCTGCCAGGGAGGGGAGAGCTGGCTTTAGGGTGGGAGCCGTCCTTGAAAAGGACAGGACATGTACCCACCGCTCGGTCCTGCCGAAAGCAGCAGCCATCAGCTTGGAGCATCCTTGGGGACAGGATGGAGGGGACAAGAGACAGGACAGGTACCCACCTCTCACCCCAAAAAGCAGGAACCATCGGCACCCCCAAAAACAAAGGTCTTTGCCCTCTATTAACTCACAAAGCAGCATCGCACCACGTCCAGCCACCCCCTCACAAAGCAGTACCAGCCTCCGAGGCTAATTAACTCTCTAATTAAAGATTAGAGCGTGGCTGTTGTTGTTTTCCCCACAGGGAGTGTCTTAAATGCAGTCTGGGAAAGGATTATATAAGGTCGTGGTGGTGGCTCCGGCCACAGGGTTTGGATTGGGAATGAGCATTCCGAGGTGCAGAGGATGGGCAGGACACGCCGCTTCCCATTCCCCGATCTTTCTGCTTATTTTAGGAAAGCAGGGAACAAAAGGAAGGCAAAAAAGCAGGGAAAATAGTTGTGTGAGTCCGTGGGGATCCACCCTGGCTGCATCATTCCCATCCACCGGCTCCAGGTGATGGTGCTGGGCCAGGAGGAAACATTGCAGGGGACTGGAATTGGGAATAACCCGTGAAATCAACCCTTTTTTATTTCCTTTTTTCCCCCTCTTCCTCCCGCCAAGACCAGAAATTGTGGAAAAAAAAACAAAAAATTGAAGTTTCAGCGGGATCAGTGTGGAAAAATCCCTGTGGAAAAGCAAGGGGGGCAAAGAGGAAGCAGAGCCTGGCTCCAGGCACTCAGCCCGGCTCCTGGGGCCCCTTCCCTGCCTCCCTCCCTGCATAACCTCGGGCAGTGCTGGCAAGGCTCTGGTCCCGCATTATTAAGTTTACCTTGACTATAAACCCCACAAGATTATAAAAATGCAAAAAAGGCCATTTCTGTTCACCTCCCTCATCCTTTGTTTTGCACTTTCGATCAGATTCCAGCACAGCTGACTAATTTCCCTGTTTCGAACCCATTTTGCTGCTGGGCTTTCATGCCAGAGGGGGACTTCTGTGGGACCTGACCCCCACGGTGGGGGAGCCCTCCAAACCCCCCTTTTCTCCCCAAACCACCCCCTGTTTTGGGGCAGATCTCTGGCTTGGGGCTGTTTCCCAGCCTCTAACAACCCTCCTCAAAGCAACAGGCTGATAGAAATGAATCCTGGCAAGACTTTCTTCTTTTTATTTCTCTACTGTTTGCCCTCATTGTGGAAAAAAAAAAAATCTATATTTTAACCCTAATTGTCTCCCGGTGGTAATGATTAAGGCATGGCTGGGTGATTTGCATTCCAAATGCCACAGGGCTCTTGGTCCAGCCTGGATGAATCCCAGACTCAGGGTCCGAAGCCCATTAAAAAAAATAAGCCCATTATGAAATATATTCATTTGGTATGGTTTTTGGGAGCTTCTCACTCCTCCAGTGGTCACCATTTCCTGCTCCCCACCTGAGCACCAAAGAGGGGCAAGGCAGAGACTCCCAGAATTTATTTCTCCCTTGGGACAAAATAAAGCCTCCTTGGAGCTGCTTTCCCATCTCATCCCATGTGTGGAGGGCGGGATGTTTCCTCCATCCACCCTCTCCCCCAAAATCATCCCACACACAGCTATATCTAGTACAACCTCCCCAAGAGACTGAAAACCCAAAACAGATTCATTCTTTGGGGAATTTAAAAGTTATATTTGGAATTAAGCACAAAAGAACCAGGATAATTACATAGCCAAAGCACCTATATATAAAAATATTTCCTATGAAATCTGCATATTAAAAGAATTCCCACGAGGAATCACACAAAGCAGCCAAAATTGGAGAGTGGAAATAAGTTTGTAAATAATGAATATGTATTAAAAAAAATGAAATATATTCAAGTTAGAAAGTCACTAGGCTTGTAAATATCAGCCTATAAAGAGCAAATTGCAGTGGAGCCAGAGTTTATTTAGTCTTATGTGAGGTTTTGTAAAGGCTCAGTCCAACCCTCTCTGCAGCTCCATAAATGGTGTTTTCCATTATTGTTTTGCAGATTAAAAAACACAGACTGCTAGTTGAGGAAAGACATTAACCTTCTTTTTTATTACTTTTTATAAAGTGATATAACCAGGTTTATTATATTTTCAAATTTCAATGAAATGAGCAGTTTGACTGGGATTTACAAGTTCCCACTGCAGAATGGGAAACTTTGCAATGTTGTTACAGAGTATGAGACCCCAGCATCAAAAAAAGAGTCAGAAGGAGTGTAGATCATATCTTTATTCATATTTGTCAACAAATCAGGAAAACAGCCCCACAAAAAGGTTGGAAAACCAACATGCACATGCAAGAAAACAAGTCTGGAATAAATTAAAGAGTGATGCAAATCCTGCTAAGAACCACTATTTGGAAAAGCAAACTAAAAACGATGTCTCTTGGCATTAAGAGCTGAAAACACGTCCCCACCTCAAATCAATTTTGGATCCACTGCCTTCCCAGCAGGAATCCTATTCCCTGGGGCCACACAGCATCTCCAGCCACGTTCCCCCTTCAGCCCCCTCCCACAGGGGAGCAAACCCAGCTTTCACCAAAAACACCCATTCCCAGGAAGAAATAGCTCCATCACACAACTCATCAAGGCTTAAGGTTTGCTAAAAACCAGGAGGAAAAAGGAATACTTGCATATATTTTATATTAAATGAGTTTGGATCTATTTTCTCAGGCCAAGCAGGAGCACGGGACAGCCCACATCCCTCCTGCCTCCCCAACAGCCCCACCTGAGCCAAGTTGTGCCCAAAGAAACACTTCCTAAAAGCTCTTTCCTTGCCAAAATGTCACAGATTTGAGCAGAATCACCACAGCAACAAGAAGGAGGACCTCCCTCAGGCACAGCCACACCTGAGAGCATCCATCCAAGTGTGTCTAATAAAGCCGAGGAGGAATTTCCCTCCCTGTTCCCAATCAAAGCTGATTACTATGAACTGCTAACGAACTCTGCCAGCAGCTGGATTGCACCTCTGCTTTTTGCTGCAGTGAGAATGGTTCGGGCTCCCCCAAAATTCTAGTTGAGGAGAGGACAGTAAAAAAGCAGAACCTCACCCCAAAAGTGGGAGGAGAAGAGTGAGGTGCAGGATTTGGGGAGATTTGCCACCTTCCATCCACCTCCCACATTCCAAAGTCTGCCCAAGCCCTAATCCCCCTCTATTTCACCTTCCACTAGACCAGGTTGCTCCAAGCCCTGACCAACTTGGCCTGGAACACTTCCAGGGATGGGGCAGCCACAGCTTCTCTGGGAAACCTGTGTCAGTGCCTCACCACCCTCACAGGGAAGTTTTTCCTAAAATCTGATCTAAATGTACTCTGTCAGCTTGAAGCCATTCCACTTTGTCCTGTCACACCAGGCCCTTGGAAATAGTCTCTCTCCATCTTTCTTGGCTCCCTCCAGGTCCTGGAAGGCCACAGTTAAGTCACCCCAAAGCTTCACTTCTCCAGGCTGAACTATCCCAACTCTCCCAGCCTTTCCTTGTAGCAGAGCTGCTCCATCCCTCTGATCATCTCCTCAGACTCTTTCCAACATCTCCATGTCCTTCCAGTGCTGGGGACCCCAGAGCTGGATGCAGAGGGCTCTCACCAGAGAGGAGGATCAGAACTTCACTGCAGTCCGAGCCCCGCAGAGGGGCCGATTCCTCCTGGGGGCCTGTTCCTCCTGCCTCTGGTATCACCATGCAGAAGTGACATCTCTGGCAGGAGCAGCAGCACAAACACGGGCACATCTGGGAGTGAAACATCACGGAGCCAGGGCCTCCTCGTGCCGTGGTGTGAGGGAACAGCCCGTCCTCACGGGCTCCGCGTGTTGCTGTTGATGAACGTAAGGGCAGATCTGATATCCATAAATCAACATATTACTCATTTTCAAGCATTGCAGTCTGACAGCTGTTACATGAGCACATTGTTAGGAGCTGTCAGGCGCTGATACATAGTGCCTTTTACAACATATGTTGACTTTTATCTAATGTTGTTCCATAATTAGCCCCAGGGAGCAGGAATCTGGGCAGCCGGCTGGCTGTGTGATCTCAGTTAACCTTTCCTGCCAGGGGGAGAAGGGCAGAGCTGGGAGGGCTGCGAGGCAGGGATGCTTCAATGGATGCAGGAGAAAGCAAGCAAAGCATGGATGTAAGCAGTACCTGCAGCCCATCACCTGGGGATGGAGCAGGTCCTGTTCCCTTCCAGGCTTCTTGGTGTTTGGAGCTGTTATAAGAGGTAAAATAAAGCCCCAAGAGATTTGGGAGCTTTGCTCTTGGGTGGAGCCTTGAATTTCAAGCTCAAATCAAGCTCATGGCCCTGGGGGTCTGGGATAAGGAGGGGACTGAGGGGTACTTCTCCCATGCATGGATGGAGATGGAAGGCAGGGATGATTTACTGACCAGAATAGGAGATAAATGAAGGAGCAGATGGTGGAATTAATGAGTGGAAAGGGTAAATGGATGGACAAAGAGACAATGGAGACAATGTGATAATGGATGGTTGTGCTTTTACCCAGATGAGGACGAATGTTCTGATGTGCCCTCCCAGCCTGGCTCCTATTTAGGGAACTGTGATGGTGCCCATGGAGGACCAGCCCTTGGTCACTGTCCTGCTCCACCACCACCAGGGTCCAGGTCACCCTATGTCAGCACCTTTGCTGGCACCAAAAGTAACTCCTCAGTCCCTTTGAAATTCCCAGGCTCCTGCTCCACCAAAACAAGCATCAGAGTACTTGGGACATGCTGGTCTCTACAAAGCAGCTCTCAACTTTGTGAGGAAACCCAACAGGAGTGATTGCTATGGTGGGGACACTGTCCAGCTGCAGCCCTTCCTCACTGCAGCTGCTCAAGCTTGAAAAAACGGGAGAAGAAAAATAAATCAATAAGACACAAAGATAAATATGCTTTCCAGCACTCACATGTTGTATCCAATTCCTCTGGATGTGCTGTGGTGGCTGCATAATTCATAAACTCACCAGCAATGTGCAAATGGGGAAGCTCCCACCAGGCTGGCCCAGATGGACCTGGCTCTCCCCTTGTGTGTGGTTTTGGGGTGCAGAGCTGTGTGTTCAGGTTTGGCACCTGTCCCAGAGACCCCACCTCCTTCTCTCAACTCCCCCAAATGGGTTTGATCTGAGGATGCAGGTCTATAAAAAGGAAGATTTCAGAGGCATTTCCTTCCCATCTTCCAGACAAACAAAACAGTAAAGGAAAGAGCCAGGCTGAGACCTTCAAGCAGCAGAAGGGCAAGAAAACATACGTGCTTTTTAAGGGAGATTAGGGACAACTTAGTTGTGTCTTAAGGCTAATCAAAGGCTTATCAAAGCCCTGAAGAATAGGCTGCACACCTCAGAAAATTCTCCCAGGGCTCCACTAAAAAAGTCAATTTAAAGTTAAAGTGCAGCCTGCTTTGGTAGAGAGCCGTGCTCTGCAAACAGCAAGCCTGAGCTGCCCAGAGAAGGGAATCTGGGGGGAAAAAAAGGGATCTGGGTCCCCTGCATGGGGTAGCAGAGAGCTGTTGGGTGGCTCTGCTCACCCAGGAACAAACACTGTTCTTTGTTATGGCCAGGAATGATGAGTGTTATAGAAATCAACACCAACTTCTCAGATGAAAAAATACTTTATTAGTAATTTTAGCAGCACAGCATCATCACAGACTTGTTTCAGGCAGTGTATGGAAGACAAGGAGCTGGCCCAGGGTCAGCAGTGGCCTGGCAGGGGATGCTGTGGGTGGTACACTCCTCACTCAGCTCCCAGACAAGATTCTCCCCATCTCAAGGGCTGCCAACAGCCTTCCCTGGCTCCTGCCTTCCTGTGTCCCTTCTTCCTTCATTCCAACAGCAGTGCTCCCCAGGAGTGGCTGCTTTTCCCAGATAAATAGCTTAATTAACTTTGTATTGACTCAGGCGAGCACACTCCTCAGGCAGTGGCTGGGAGAGGAGAGGCAACATCCCAGGGAGTGGATCCTGCATCCCAGAGGCACAAGAGGCTGCCAGGCTGGAGGGGATCAAAAGGTCTTTGCCCCAGGGAATCACAGGCTGGCTGAGAAAGGGCAGATCCAGCCCCAGGAGGGGCTTCTGACCCCTACATGAGCATCCACGTGAGCATCCATAGAGCAAACTCCATCCTGTATTCCCTAGGAGAAAAGAAACACACAGAGGGTGAGAACATGGTAGGAGGAAAAATCCGAGGTGGGGGAAATAATAATAATAGTAATAGTAATANCACCTGCTGGACAGCAAGGCTGGAAATCAAAGCACGAACACCAAATACATCTGCAAGATGCAGGGAAAATTTTTAATTTTGGAAACTGGCAAAAAGATTTGAGATAGCTGGAGAACAATCAGCACTTCCCTTCGTGCCTTGAGGGACTGACAAACTTTGCATAAACAATTTTCCTTCCCTCTGATGTGGAAAGGCTGCCATGGAGCAGTGGGAGAGGCCAGAACCAGTCCCTACTGACTTGGAGAAAGCCAAGGCCAGAAGGATTTCTTGAAAAATGACATTAATGGTCTGAGAGCAGTGGGATGGGGGTAACACTATGGGAGAGGGGGCAGCAGCATCTCTGATTTCTGATCCAGGGATCCAGTGCTGCTTCCTAATCGTGAGCCCTCAACCCAGCCAGCGTGATCCTGTTGGAAAAGGTTTAACCTGCCAGGTTAAATGCCAAAACAGGGTGGGGGAGTTTAAAAATATTTCTCTCCCCCAGACAAGCCCTCACAGGCTCTGCCATCCTGAGCTGTGCTCCAACACCAGAATATTAATGTGATGGAGGATGCTGTCCACCTCAGCCAGGCACCAGCTCCAGCACAGGAGAGAGATACCAGGAGCTCAATTTGTGTTTGCCTGAGCCAAGGAGAAAATCTAATTAAACATGGCGTTGGGGTTTGGAGGAGCTGGGGATGGGGCAGGAATATAAAGCGCGGCCGCTTCCCACAGATCAGAGGGCAATATTAATAAACCCACAGAGGGAGACTGGAGGATCAGCTGGTAATATTGATAAATGTAAAGCAAAGACAAAGCAGCCTGGGAATATTGGATGGTAAAGCTGATAAAAAGACGAGTGAGTGGGGACCGCCTTGACAGACAGCCCTGTCGTCCTGCCAGAGGGAGAACTGCAGCCATCCCCCTGCTTCCCAGGCAGGGGATGCCATGGAGCATCCTAAACAAGGGGGATTTTGGTCTGATGGGCTGCTATTCACATTGCTGTGCCCCCAAACCTGCAGCCCCAGAGCAGCACGGCTGTCCTGCACATCCCAGAGCCAGGTCAGGGTGGAGAGGAGGCACAGTGTCTGGCATCCAGCCCAGGCTGGGAGCTTGGGATGCACTGGGGATGGAGAGGAGGGATAACAAGTGCCAGGGGCTGCGTGAGAAAGCAAAGCGGTGTGAGCTGGGGGCATGGAGGACTGGAGATGCTCCCTGCTTGCTCCATCAGCCACAAGAACGTGTGTGGGGGCAGCAGGGAGCAGGAGGAGTATGGAGAGGTTGGCATAGGCTGTGCAGCACTTCTCCTTCCTTGTTACCTGCAGCCTTTCATCTTGAGCATGAGATGGAAGTTTGTTTTCTTCCACCCTCAGCGAAGTGACCTTGAGTGTCCCTGAAGCTCCTCTTGTAGGGATCACCCTCCCACACCCAGGCACCCACCACTCTCTCCCCTCTGTCAGCACCACATCGAGCCAGGGGATCAAAAAGAGCCACTGAGTGCATTTTAAATAAAAGATCGCATCTTTCAGAGCTATTGGAGTGATGATTTAAACATGAAGTCAAAGCCAGTAATGATGTTGTCAGAGCCGTGGCGGTAAATCCAATCAATAATTCACTGATGGCAGTAGCTGCGCCTCCAGCCAGACCTACCTGTGGAGGGCACAGAGCTTCCCCCTGGAGCAGGAGGGACATCCCCTCACGTCACTGCAACCTCCTGCCTCCCTGCCAGCATCACTCACCCTGGCAGCAGAGGTTTGGCCCCCACTGGGGATGGGAAAGAGCCAGGAGCTGGACCCAGAGCTCCACGGGAGAGGAATGCTGCCTGGCTCCAGGGAATGGGAGGTGAAACAATTTGTTACCTGGGGATGTTCAAAATGCTGGAAACACTTTGGCTTGGTGATTGCAGCTCAAGTTTTTTTCTCAGTTCTTACACACGGAGAGAGCTCAAAGCACCCCAGGAACCCCCAGCTGTCCTTGTGAGGCTTAAAAGCACTGGAAAGAGACCCCAGCCCCAGGCCATCAGCAAAGCTGAGCTTCCCACCTTCCCCAGGGGTAGCCTCTAACACAGCGTGGATCAGTTCTCCTGTAACACAGGATCAGGCTGGAGGGGCTGGATCCCCACATCACCCCTCCTCCTTCCCACAGGGATGTCACCAAGACTGGAGCAAAGATGGGTGGCAGCATCCGAATGACTCCCCAGCACCTGCCCACCTGTGCTGGGGCACAGGGTGTTGTGGCACCCACAGCAGGAGGGTCCCTGATACCTGCACTGATGGAGCTGTGCAAGGTCCATGTGAGAATACCCAGGGCAAGCTGGAAAAGGCAAGGAGCTGCCCTCGGCACTCAGTTTTGGGGAGCAGCTGGCAAGGCTTGTGCAGTGGCCTTTGTGTGCATCCCTGCCCAATAGAAAGCCCTGGAGCTGGTACCCAAAAGATGCTGCACCACCCTGAACTGCATCCCTGCTCTCTGAGGAAGTTTAACTGGGAAGCCCTGGAGCTGGTACACAATGCTGCACGGTCCTGAGCCATATCCCAAACCCGCTGAGGGGTACCAGGAAAACTTCCCAACCAGCAGCCTGCCCTAAAAACCATCATTGCAGGGAGGCTGGGGGGGACTCGGTGGGGACCCCAGCACTGGGGGGGTGCAGCTCAAAGACAAAGCAGGAGGACGGACAGAAAAAAGCAGCCCCTCCATCCTGGCCCTGTGAGAGGATACACGGAGGACAGAGATGCTGGAGGAGGTCGAGGCGGCCTCTTCTCCTTTCCATCCTGATCAGCAGCGCCGGGAGCTGCCGAGCCGGCACTGCCACCTCGTGGCACGGCCACCGGCAAGGCTGGGACAGTGCGGTACCACACTCCCCACGGTCCTGGACATGCTCCATCACTGTACAGAGGCTGTATTACCAGGGGAGCTGCTGCTGGATGAATCAGTGCCAAAACAGGACAAAAAACTCCAAAGGCAGCAGGTAAAGGTGAGGGGAGAGCTGGTCAGCCTGGCTAGGAGGGGGGATGAGAAAGGGCAGTTGTGGCAGTAAATCCGTGGATGCAGAGGGGACAGCAAGGCACCCAGCTCACTGCCCAGCATCACGCTGTCAGATGGGATTTGGGCTCTCTCACCTCCTAGTCCTTGCCTGAAAGCAGGACCTGAGCATCACTGTCCATCTCGATACCCATCTCAGCCTGGAGCAGCAGCTGGGACATGCTGCAAATCCCCGTGGGAGAACATAATTTGGGGCACCCCATGGGATGCTCAGGGCAAAGAATAGTCCAGCATCCTCCCACAAGGGCAAAACACCTCTGGGACAGCCCACTTCTTCCCCCCGCCCTCTCCACCCAAATCAACAACAGCGACAAGTCTTTTTATAGATTTTTTTTTTTTAGCAAATGTTTATTTATATCAAAATACAAAACATTTCTGAAGCAGGGTAATGTTACATGAGGAGCAAGTTAATCGATTCCAAAACCCATCATTCTCCTACAGCATGGCTAGTTGTACGTAACATTGCAACACTGCCAGAATTTCTTATAGTGGGTACATTAAAATAACTTAAAAAAAAAAAAAAACAACCCAAAAAGTCAATCTATGAACATGCAATGTTACCGGCGATAAATTAAGTACTCAGCAGGCCTTAAAATCCCAACAGGCAGAGACCGAGGGACCAGCTACTCCCAGTAAGGCAGGGCTTCAAACTCTCATTTCTTCCCATTTTTTCTTGGCTTATTAGCATTTACTCGTTAACTGACAACAGTCCAAGAGCCAAAAGGACCCAACTTTCTTGGCAGAGTGGGATTATTGCTTAGAGCCATCAAAGCAGCCCCAGCTCCCGGCTGGCCCCAGGGGGAGGGCAGGGAGAGGGCTCGCAGGGCAAGAGCCAGAGTCTGCCTTGGCTAAGCACTGCAGAGGTCGGGCTGAGCTGGAAGATGTAAAATCCCCTGGCTGGGGCTCTGTGGGTCGTTATCCCCTTGCAGACCAGCTCGGAGCCTGCAGTGGGAATGCCGGGAGGAGCGGCAGCACTCCCAGCGAGGTCTCTGTTCCCTGCCCAGGGCAGGATAGCACCCAGTCGGAAGGAGAGTTTGGGGTGAGGGACCCCCCCAACTTGTGCCCCTCATCGCACACCTGGGGAGTGATGCTGAAATTTGGCTTTCCCTCCCCGCGGTCCGGACCAGCTCCGGGCCGTTCCCGGGGATGCCGACGCCGAGCACGCGGCCACCGGTCCCTCCTGCTGGCATTTACTGGCCTTGGCAAAGGCCCAGAGCAACAATACAGATACAGAGAGATTATATAGAGCGCGGAATAAGTTTCGTATAAGGCTTTGGTACAGCACCATCATGTCAGATTTATTTGTAAATCGTTTACAGAAAAAAAAAGCTTACTGAAAAAATAGTGTTTTGTTTCTTTTTTTTTTATAATTTTTTTTTCTTTTTTTTAATTTTCTTCTGAGGAACGTACCTGAAAAGTTCAAAAATTAACCCTCTAGTTGCCGTCTGGGCTCCCATCAAATGCTAGTTTTGCTGTGTGCAGTTTCAAAATGAAGCAACTCGATCCCAAATCCCACTAAGGTGTGACACAGCCCAACCCAGCTCGCAGCAGCCACCAGTCACTAAAATCAACACCACAGAAATTCGGCAGCTGATTGCTACTCACTGTTTAGTAAAAATTAAAAAAGAATTAAAAAAAAACCCTAATAAAAATTAAAAAAAAAAAAAGTCACAACAAACATTATGGAACCAGCGGTACTAAAGTTTCTTTTATTGTTATTGTTATTAAAAAAAGTCAGTTCCACTGGTTACCATTGAAACAGCACCAAAGAGCACCCTAACGTGTGTTATACATCGTAATACTTGACATTCGAGAGATGGAAACGAGGTTGGATGGTCTAATCTTTATACCCAGAGGCAAGAAATTCTTCTTAAAAAGAGGAAAAAGTTGTCCCACGCAACCAGAGACCTGTTGGGTCCAGAAGAAAATCCAGCCTTAGGGGAAAACACTATGTAGTTAGGAGGGAATTAAATCAAGTGCTACCTGTGGAGGTCTACGAGGGTTCACAGAGTCTACAAACCTATTAAAAGGGAATTAAAAAGTCTGGGCTCCCTTGGAGAGCCAGGGATGCTCCCATGGGAGAGCTGGAGGTGCTCCCCAGGGGATCTGGGGATGCTGCCTGGGGGATCCAAGGACGCTTCCCTAGGAGCTGGCATGCAGGTGTGATCTCCAAATGCCCAAAGGATGGCTCAAGAACCTCACGGCAATGTAAGCATTTCCAGGATTTCTATAGGGCTTTCCCACATGGGAATGCCAAGGGACTGGAGCCTGCACAGCCATATGGAAGGTCCTGCACCCCCTGGAACCACGGGAGCATCCCCTGCCTGCCCTCTGCCATCCCTACAGAGGGAAAAAAAGGGAAGTTTGGCCTTAAAGTGCATCTGGGAGGGCAGGGAGCGTGTGCCGGCGTCTTCCCCCGAGGCAAAACCTCCCCGAGCGGACACAGGCGCTTCCCACAGCTCCCACCAGCCGAGCAGGGAGAGCCTGGGAGGGGGCAGAAAGCAAACACCCCCCAGAAAAGCAAGCTCCTGCCAGATGCGCGTGGCTGCGGCGGATGGAGGCAGCGGGGATGCGGGTACAACCAAACCAGACCAAATCAAACCACGGGAAGCGGGAAATCAAACCATGGGAAGCAGGACGATGCTGTGGGTGCGGCCACCCCTTTGCCCCCCCGGCACACGAGGGAGGGGAGCAGCTCTTGATGTGTCTGTTTGGCATCCAGAGGGTTAACGCTACTGTGGAAAGTGTGCTTTGTAAACATTTATATCTTTCCTTTTCCTGTTTTTTTTCTGTAAGTGATTCCAGGGGAGATGGGGAAAGGAGAAAGCTGCCTGTCCTCCCCTGCCCACCCCCAGTAATACCCCAAAGCCCCACTGGTGGGGGGGAAATGCAGCCCCCCAGCCCAGACACGGACCAGTGAGAAATCTCATCCCTTCTCTTTCTCCTTACATCCTTTTTTTTTTTTTTTTTAAACATATAAAATACTCACTTATGTATTTACTGCTAATAAATGCAAGTTAGTCCCATCAAACATGCTTTGCTTCGATATCAAGAATTGGTGCTGAACAAATCTTGGCTTGATATTAGAAACATCCCCCCCCAACCCTCCCCAACCCGACAAAGACAAATATAATGGAAAATACAGGTGACACCTACAGAGGGCACGGTGCCGCCGTGAGGGGCCAGCTCCCGGGATTACATTCGTGCCTCAGCCTGTCAGGACATGGCATGACCACGGTGAGGGACCTCTGCCTGGCTCCAAAGGGATGGAAGCACTCAGGGTCTTTGTCCCCATCCCCTCTAGGACATCTGAGCCCAAAAACCAGGATCTGGATCTCCCCAGAGCCAAGGATTGCAGGACACAGTCCAAGGGGAGCAGAAGCCCTGATCGCCAGCGCCCGAAGACAAACCCCAAATCCTGCCCCAGACGAGGCAGAGTGGATGTTTTGCCCCTCCCTGGCATCGTTCAGCCCCAAAACTGGCTCCTCATCCCCCACCACCCACGGGCACGCAGGGAAGGGGGTCCGGCGGGTCCATACTGCCTTGCAGGAAAAGCCCAAAGCATCCCCAGCACATTCCTCACCGCACCAGGGCTTGATGCCACCTCACCCAGCGGGACAGGGAGAGCCTCACATCCCACCCATCCAGGCAGGGAGAGCCCCACATCCCACCCCAGTGGATACCAGCAGCCTCCACAGCACCAGCAAACCCCGACGGCCGGAGATACTCTGTTTGTTGTAGAGGTATTGACGTGCCTACGGAGAAGGTTCCTTGCTCCAGCCGGGTGTGGGGACCAGGGGAATCCCACTGTGGCCACCTGGGTGGCTCTGAGGGGCTCCACAAACCACAGGAGGGTTTCAGAAACCCTCAGGATTTATGAGGGCAGCAAGGACGGGTGGCCAACAGCACCCAGCAAGATAATGGTGTGGGGACCCCATCCCACAGCGTGTCCCTCCATCCTGTGCCACCCCCCAGGGTTGCAGCTGGCCTCATCCTTCCCACTGAAAACAGCACCCTTGGAGCTGAAATTTGTCTTATTTCTCTGGGAAAAAAGCCCAAGACAGCCCTCAGTGGAAACACCACCACCTCGCCATGGCCATGGGCAAGCTGGCAGCAGGCCCAGGCTTCCCCATCCCGGGACTTTTTCCCTTTTCAGTATTTTTCCCTATTGAAACAGCAACGTGACAGCAAACAGCGGCGATGCCGGGACGGTGGATCCCTGGAGCCTTACAAGCCCCCCAGCCTTGCCCAGCCCTCCTCTCCCTCGCCACCGTATTGCTCAAACAGCACTAGGCATGGATATAAAAATAAAACAGCTATGTGACTTAGATATATATAATTTTTATATATATATATTTGTATATATATTTTTGTCTATTTATAGGTGGATGGAGAAGCAGAGAAGCTGAAGCGCAAGATAATGTAAAAATACTCGCTCTGCTCCCGCTGTTGAGACTCTCCCCACCTCTGACAGCCTCTCTCATGCTGCACAGAAGTTTCTGACACCTATTACTAAGGAATTATTTTAAATATTTATTCTCCCCCCCTTCTAAAATAGAAAGTAAATATATATTTGTTTAATTTTATATACAATGCAGTTTCGATACACCAATATCATTTCTTTAGATAGAGATACTGGGGCTTATTTCTCGAGTCTTTTTTTTTAAATTTTATTTTAATGTAAGTGCTGGGGGGGAGTGGGTGGAAATCAGAGGAGCTTTCAGACCACAAGACTGCCTTGACCTGGGAAGGTGGGCACCACTTTTTGCAGCCTTCTCAGTCCTCTGTAACATCAGGAGGACAAGAATAAACCCCCCCGGGAGAGAAAGTGTCATTTTGATGGTAAAGCCAAAATTTGGGCAAACTCTCCTCCCTGGGGAATGCCAGCCCCTCCATACCACATTTCCCACTCCACTGCAACCAGTGTAAAAATCCTTAGCTACCACTACAGCACATGCTTTCCATGTCTGAACCCTCCCAAGCCCATCCACCCCCCCTTTCTCTTGCCCACCCCCTCCCCAGGTACAGTCCTCCCTCCATCCATGCACGTATCAAAAATCAGCCAGAGCCCAGGGATTGGGGATGTCCTGAGGTCACCCAGCATCGCCAGGAAGATGCCTGTGCCACACAATGATGAGGAACACACAGCCCAGGCAGCACAAACCTGCCAGGCCAAAACTCCCATGAATGGGGAAAATGGGGAAACACAGCACCGGGCAGCTCCCTCTCCTCCCAGTCACGTGGGAAAGGGAACAAGCTCCCAACTCCAGCCCCTTTCCAGCACCAGCAGCTCCGGCCTGGTCCTCACCACATGGGGATGTGCCAACTGAGGGGAATTAAGTACAGTATTAAATTTGGGGGTTTGCTGGCACCAGCGTTGCCAAATCTGGTTGCTGCTTCCCAGCCCCCCTTTCCTGGATTATTCATTCCCCAGTGGATATCTAATAGGAACAACTGCGCTTCCCACCTCTCCTGCCCAGCAAACACAGGCAGAGAGGAGTCACGATACAGAGAAACAGAAAAAAAAAAACCAAACCGAAATTAAGCTGAAGGGGGGAATTGGGAGTAAACATCCTGTTTTCTTTAAGGGTTACTCCATGCCCAGACAGCACAGGAATGGGCTCCTGGAGACCGGTGGGAATCCAGACTGAATTTGGCTGCCCCCGTGCCCGGCACCAGTTCCTGCTCTGGCATCATTGGTGACCAAATCCCCTCTCTGCCTCAGATCCTCAAAGTTCTGCTAATGAGGTTTAAAATAAAGACACTGTGAAGAACATCTTGTCCCTCCAAGGAGTCACTGCTGGGGCCGGCTGGCACAGCCGGCGCCGAGTTCCTCAGCTCAGGGGACAAATTTAGATGTATCCCTGTCTCATCCCTCCTGACTCACGCTTTTCTGGGAAGAACAGATGCAAAGGAAAATGCTTTCACATGAGTAACCAGAGAGCAGCATCTAGAGGGATTTGAGGGAAGGGTTTCTGTGTGGTGCAGCGTTTTCTTTAAACGATGGCACCAGAGATGAGGCAATGTGACGTCCCCCTCCCATATCACATCCCATGGCACACCCCAGGACACGCAGAGGAGAGGACCTGTCCCTCCTGCTTCTCAATGACACGGTGGCCCAGAGGTGAGTCACAGACAATGAACAAAGCAAAATTAAAACATGGGGGGGAAATCATGAAAATATAAAGCAATCTGTTGTGTGCAGCAGGGATGCAGTGCAGGTCACACCTGCTGTAGGGCAGCTGTGCCTCTCCATTCCCAAATTCCCCTTAGGCTCTGGATGCTCCCAGCCCCTTCCCTGCTTTGCCCATCCCAATAATCCCCCACCAGCACGGCTCTAAACTCTCCCCTAGAGACACACATACCCCCAACATGCAAATCTACTGAATTCTGGAAACCTATCTACCTTTGTCCTACGCTTCTCTATCTATTTATATCTCGTATATACAGTGCATTTTACTCTGGTTCCTTGAAAAGATTTCCTTCCCAAAAAGCATTGACTCCACCAGTACAGGGCAGCAGTGAGCCCACACGGGAAGTGTGGAAATCCCTGAAGGTCCAGCCTCATAGAAAAATAATCCCAGACAAAAGCAACAGCTGAAACCAACCCCAAACTCCAAGAACTCCCAAATCTACGTCAATGCCTGAAGCAGGAGGAGAAACCAAAATGCCAGGAGGATTTTATCCTAATACAGGCTGCAAGGTGTGAGCAGCAATAAGTCTTGAACATGTGTCATGCCCAGATGCCACAAGATATGACTAAGCTCTGCTGGGACTGTGCCTGGGCTGCTGAGCTCAAATCCAGAGCCCTCAACACCCTCGGAGATAGGTACAGCAAGTTGCTATTCCTTTTATATTCCCTTTACCAAACACTGTCGACCTCCAGGCTTCCTCCAGAGCAGTTGGCACCAAGCCAGCTGACAAGGTGATAAACACCAGACCAACAGCCTAGAGCCCACCAGTGCCCCAGATCAGCCTCCAAGTCACAGGTGACCGGCACACAGCAGCAGGAATGAGCATTCCCCCCAAGAAAAGCATCACCTGCTCACAGAGACACCCACCATCACCCTGGGGGCTCACAGAGGCCCCTCTGCCTGAGGGGCAGACCACAAACAATGCTCAGGTTCATACTGGGAAGAGACCCTGAGACCCTCCAGCTCCCCCATCCTACAAACCCACTCTTCCAAGGGCCTCTGGATCCAGTTAGTGGCAAGCACAGAAACAGGGCCCCACGAACAAGCCCTAAACACCCCCTCTCCCCCCCACTTCCACTAACCTTCCTTCACATCAACACTGTGAAACAAAAACACTGATGAGTTTGCACAGCAAAGCCACCTTAAAAACACGTGGGTGAAAGCTCAGCAAGTCCTGCTGGAAAAGCAAAGCACTTTCCCTGCTCTTTTTCCCTGCCTACTAGGATGCACAGGTTTGATGGAGAGGCTGCAAGGGATGGCACCCCACAACCATCCCCTTTTTCCAAGGGATATCAGTGACACCCTGTACCTACCTCTCTGTGTCACCTCCCCCAGCTCAGGGTGCCCAAATCCTACAACCCCCATGGCAGCATGAAAACAGCACTGGAACATCCCCACCGTGGCCACTTCACAGGCAGAGGCACCAGCAAGGACCCCCCAAAACTGATTAGTACCCCTGCACTGATACCTCAGTGGAGCCCAGGGACAAATATCCTTGTGAATCAGAGGCATTTTTTTACCATGGTCCAGAATTTGCCAAGGGACCTAATGAAACATCATGTTTGCAACGTGCAAGGAGGAATCGTACGGTTACTGGTAAAGAAAGAGCCATCTACCTCAGACCAGCTTATAAAATAAGAGAGTTTGGCCCAGGAAGATAAAAACCAGGATATATTTTGCAGCATGAAAGAAAAACTAAAAATGAAGCAGCAGCAGCTGTGTTTGCAAACCACCAAAGCGACACGGAGTTCAAACGGGGGTGAAATGGGGGGAAGCGTTTGGCATCGTCTGACACGGCTTCGATGTCCCAGGTCCGTGGGAGGAGAGAGGAGTGACCCACTGAAGGGCATGGAAACCAGAGGGCTGGGAGAAGCGAGGAGGTTGCCAAAGCAAGAGGTGAGCCAGTCAGCCAAAGCACGGCCCGAGTCTATCGGAAGGTAACTCGGTCTAGCAGGGAAAGGAGTTAAGGATGGTTTTAGGGAAGAGCTGCTTCCACGAGGCGCCCGGGCGGGATTTCCCACTCCAGCAGCGTGGCAGGTACACAGCTGAAAGAGAGAGGGCTGCAGCTCCAGCCTCTAAAGGTCGAAGACCATGAAAAGCCCAGTGGCTCAAAACACCTGCAAAAGGAAAACAACTCTCAAAAGACTGACCCAGCAAGCCAGCATGCTCTGTCAACCTTCCCTGCACTCCAAGTCCTCTAGAGCTCCTGAAGACGGAATGGGGCACAGTCCCGAGGTAGCAACCTCAAGAGCATGAAGACAGCGCCTTGCCCATCTGAATGGGCATCGTAAATCATTTTGGAAAGCACTCAAAGGAAAAAGCAACCCTCTGTTAGAGAGGTTGAGGCAACGAGAGCGAAAGGAAGAGCAAGTTGGCCGTGGCATAGCCAGCACAAAGCCTCCACACCTCCCCCGGCCCCAATGGTCACCTGTCTGTCAGGAGCAGCCCGGCCCATTGGGAGCAGCCCAGCTGAGGTTACCGGTGAGCTGAAGTGAGCCAGGCAGAGTTTTCCCCGCTGGCGAGCGGGAGAATGGCATTAAATCAATTCAGATCCAAGCGGATTCTAGGGAAAACCCTAAAAACACACTCAAATAAAAGAAATTTGCAGTCATACTCTTAAGCGAAGTTGAATTCTCACTCTGAGAGTTGAGGTTCTTATGTCAGGTCACTCGTCACATCAAAAAAAAGCCCTGGTGCAGGCTGGAAAGAGAGGGACATTTCTGCCAGGCCCTCCCTCCTTCCCGAGACAAACCTGCTGATGGTTTGAAGACCACCTACACAAAGTTGTTAAAGCTCGGAAATATATCATTATTGATTTAGAGGATTCACTGTCCAGTGGTTCAAACCTTATTCAGGGCCTGGAGATTGGAAAAGACGCGGTGCTCTGCTTTTGGTGGTCGCAGGTTCCTGAGCATCCTGCTGGGAGAGGAAGCACAACCTCTAAAACCAGGTATTTCTAGGCAGAGCAATAAACAGGCTCCAACCTAAGAGCTCCCAGGGAGCATGGCATGGTCAGAGTGCCGGATCACAACTGAGAGCTCACGTCTTTGTCCAAACATCTCAGCCCTTGGAGGTTCAACCAGCAGCAAGAGCAAAAACCAAGGCAAAGCAGAATTAAAGGCGAGATTGCAGAGAATCTCTTGGCAATTCTACCTGGGAATAAACAAAAGTTTCGTATGCAAATAGAGAGCCTGGGGCAAAAAACATGCCTGCAGGCTCTTCGGTTCTCCTGATGCTTTTTCTACAGCCTGAATCCACTCAAAGCAAGAATATCTACATGAAACACTTGGTGTTTTATTCCCAGGCAGGCTGGAGGGTTTAGCACTTTACCACAGAGGAAGAACTGTGCAAACCTGGATACAGCGGTTGATTTTACCACTTCAAACTGAAAAAAAAAACAACTCTAAATATTTTAAAGGTAGGGATTGCTTGGTATCAGCACTAAGCATTTACATAGCACTTGCAGTCTGTAGGCCACCAAGTGCTTGTCCAAAGTGCTCAAATATGACTTATCCCCATTTTACAGATGGGAGAACTGAGGCACAGAGAGGTTAAGTGACTTGCCCAAGGCCACGCAGTCAGAGAGTGGAGGCAGAGCAGGAAAGCGAGCCCGGCTGTTCTCGGAGCGGGTTCCACCTTTCCTGCTAAAAACAAACCAAAAAAAAGGCCTATGCAATCCAGAAAACCACCAGCCACCAAACCTACCCTAAGTATTTTGAAGAGGAAATACATTCTGGTGAAGAGTTAGAACAGCATTACCGAGGGGAACAGGGGACAAAGGAGGGACACAACCCGACACGCTGGGCTGGAGCAAGAGGAAGGAGGGGAAAACAGCGGAACCAGCAGCAACGTATTTTAAGATGACAAGAAACGTTGAGCTTAGCTTTGCGTAGCTGCTCCCAGGAGCCATCCATGTCCATCCACAGAGCTGGGCACTTCCAGCTGCTCTCGCCTGGGCTCAGCACCTGCCGACGGAGGCTTTTGGGACCACGCAGCCAAACCCCCTTGGCTCACACGCCTCCGTCTCCCCAGTTTGCAGTTACGAGTAAAGATTAAACATCACATAGTAAGAAATCACATTACTACACAGCACTGAAGAACATTTGCCTGCGATATACGGAGTGTTTGGAAGAATTAATCAAAACCACCCTCATCAAAGCTGGCACACACTGTACCTGGAGAGGGAAACACCCTTGGATGAGATCAGCTCCGTACCCGCACACTCACACAGCACGGAGTACACGTTACCGAGGCTCAAATGCATTTGCACAGACAAAGGGTGATTTCTGACATCTCAGACTGATTGGAAGGCTCTGGGTCTTTCTGGCTTTTCCTTTCAGAGATAGGTAAGGAAAGATGTCAGGGATGGTTTTGCTGTTATCTTCACGTCAAAGGAGGCTGGGAAGGGGAAGGCAGGGAGATTTTTCACAATTACAGCTTTCCTGGGATTATTTGGTCATGTTTTTATCATAATCAGATTCATGGGATTGCCAGTTCCCGTCTGGGTTTTTAGGTTCTTGCCAATGAATTACACCCTGTGTCATTTATAATTTCTTCCGGCGATTGAGGGCCAGCTGCTCAATCCCACACTTTCTCCCTAAACGCGCGCTGCGGACGCAGATGTCAAAAGCTCCATCTATGCCTTTGAAGCCTAGATATCTTTTCCAAAACCAAGGTGCAATGCCCCCCCTTCCCGCCCCACCACCAAAGCTGCTTGGGGTGGGAGGAGAAGTGGATCCAAGGAGCCCCCAGCCCAAAGCATCCACCCCATCTGCCCCAGGGTCCCCCCAGCTCATCCCCGCCACGAGCCACTGAACCCACTGGAGAGGCAGCAGCACAGGGGTGTCCCCCTTTCTCTCCCATCACCTCCATCCCCCCGTGGCACGACATCAGCTCCCTTCACCGCTCCTGTTCAATCTCCTGGGGCCAGCACAGGCTAAAGCAGGGTGGCGTGCCCGCTGGTGTCATCGTGGTCCACGCTGTTGAGAATGGCTGTCTGGTCTTCAGGGAGCTGCCGGTGGCAGAGGTCGTCCTTCAGCGCCGAGAGCCGGGCGAAGGGGTCCTGACGAGGGTGTCTCTTCTTCTTGCGGAGGCAGACAGCTTCGTCAGGAGACAGTACCTGAGAGCTGGGAGGGTGCTGAACCTGGGAGGCAGAGCCGTCTGGGAAGGGGGAAAGAAGGCAGATGGGACCAGAGACAACAGCAGGGCAGAGCACTTTGCTTGCTGTAAAAGGGAGGTTACAGCAAGCCTGGCCCTGAACCCGCCGCTTGGCAAGAAGGGAGCACGTTTTGGGCATCGGGGAAAACGAAATTAACACTCAAAATTCAAAATAAATTACTAGAGATGGGAGATGCATGGAAAAGGAACTCGGTTTGGAGGAGCAAGGGAAGGACAACCTGCAGGCAAGCAGTGCAAGGAGCCATCCCTTTCGGAGGCAAGGAACAAGGGCAGCATCCAGGAATGGGCTTAGAGACCCCTGGCACTGGAGCTGGCAGGGACCTGCCCGAGCTCTGCCCATGGCAGGACAGAGGGGATGCTGTTGGGGACCACAGGGTCCTCGCACTCACTGAGTTGTTTTCTGGATTTCGAGGAGCCCTTGGATGACTTTTTGGGCTTCTTTATCCGCTGGTATTTCAGAGCTTCGAGCCTCTCAGGTGCAGCAGCGTCCCCGGGCGGAGATGGACGTTTTCTAGGAAGGAAAAGCAGACAGGCTCCGTCAGCGGCTCTCGGCCACACTCAGGCCTCTGGACGTCCCCGGTGGGGGACCGGTCGACCCCAGCCAGCTCTGCCGTGGAAAAGGAAGAGGTGAGAAACCCAGGGCCGAGGGAGCAGGGCCAGCCAGGCGCGCTGGAGTGCAGGATGAAGGAAGCGAGGCGTCCCCGCTGTCCCCCTACGTCTCCTCCATGTTGCCGAGCAGTGCCATGACCCGGCCGGTCCCACCGACCATGTCCAACACAGGCAGCCCAGCTCACCTGCCTGCCATGCCAACACAGCTAAACAAAAAAGGACGGGGCAGATCCTATGTCCGATAAGGCTTTTCTGAGAAGTGGTAGGAAACCCCTTGGGATGGAGAGAGAGAAAGAGACAGGCAGAAGCGGCACGGCAGCATCAAGACGGGCACCACGAGCCATCCGGGGCAGACAACACTGGCGCCACAAACAGCAGGGAGGCAGGATCCTGCTGGCCCTGCTCCCACAGCCAAAGAAACCAGGGTTCACATAACAGACAGGGACACGAAGGCACACACTGACAGAGCCGGGAGCAGTGCCTCGTTCCCAGGTCCCTGTGAGAAGTGACAACAGAAACGCAACAGCACAGGAGCATCTGCTCCTGGAACACCGAGAGGCTGTGGGCTGGAGATGGAAACACTGACGAGGTTTTATTGTGAGGACAAGGACGGGATTTGCAAAAGGGTGCTTCCTGCAGGAGAGCCAGCATTTGCAAGGGATATTTTTCCAGCTTTAGCATCTGAGGAACTCTTCTACAGGAACCAGCTCAAGGTAAAGCAGTCTCCCCTTTGCAATGGGATTTTTTGCTCTATTTCCTTCTCTGTACCTGTTTTTCCCATCCACGGCTTGGAAAGCATGACTACTGTAGAGGACAGAGGATTAGAGGAAAACCTTTTCCTTTAGGAGAGCGGCCAGTCCAGCTCTTATCTATAGCACATCATAGCATCCCTCCCCTCTTGCTGCTTTCCCATCTCCTTCCCCCTTCACATTTTACTTCCATGACCCTCCAAGTTGCAGCAACTTCTAATGGCACAGAACGACAAGTCTGAAGCCACAGATCAACCTGAGTCATCGCTGAGCAACCTGTAGACAAGGTGTCCAGAGATGACAGGGGAAGCATCCACAAAGCATCCTTCATTGCGATAAAGCTAACTCTTGAAGCCAGGTTCCAGTGAGGAAAGGATGTTTAAACCAGCGTGCCTTCACCTTTCAAAGGAGGAGATGACTCTTTTCTGTTCTCACAGCTCAGTCACCAGAGGTCAACAACCAAACCTTCTCACAACACCTATGCAGAGGACAGTGCTGACAGCAGCTCCTGCATCTTCAGGTGTCCGTGACAGGGGCAGGGGTCAGCAAAGCCCACAAGCCACAGGCAGCAGGACGGGCAGGCAGAGGAGCTGCCTCCACTGGCTGCAAGGAGGCAATATCGGTGTGTTCAGACTCCTGCTGTGGCACCAAAACACTGTGGATGATGTCACACTGGTCTATCAGCAAGGTGTGACCCATTCAGCACTGCAAAAACGCTGTGGATGCTGGTGGGAGCAGCAGGAAGGGGTGAGCACATGAGATGGAGCACAGACCTCAGCACCCCTGGGCTGTGCTGTGAGAGCACACCCACACACGGAGAGTTTGGAGCTCCTCATCTCTCCTGGGTTCCAGGTGGAGATTGTGCCACCACCGCAGAGCACAGTGTGACAGCACCACTTCACATCCAACATCCCAAGCGGCTCCAGATCGGTGATACTTCAGCTGGAGTGCACAGGCAAAGAACTCCCAAGGGATTTTTCCCGTTCGGGAGCAGAAGGGTTTGTGTTTTTTTTGAAGATGTGTGCAGTTCCAAAGCTTCTCAGTTCTGCTGGCAGCACCAGAGAGCACCCAAGGAAGTGCAGTGTGAGGTGATGAAGCAGCTGAGGCACAGCAGACGCAACAGAAACCCAAACACTGGGCATAGAAAAGCTCCTTTTCATGTTTCCCATTGCAACAGAGACATGAATGTGCAGAGAGCTCCCAGAGAGCCTCTGTTCCAGCTCCCACAGAGCCTCTGTTCCAGCTCCCACAGAGCAGCCATGTCCCACAGAGCAGCACATCAGCCAAAGATGAAGCAACTCATTAGACATGCTGGTAGTCCCACTGGCTGGATCCAGGCTAGAGCTTTCCCTCGTTGGAAAGACGTTTTCAGTTGCAGAGCTTAAACACCTTCTTCCCAAGTGCAACCAGCCTCTTGTGAGAGGCTACACTACCCACTCAACCCACTGAGCTGCACCAACACAGCCACCCACATGCTGGCTCAAAGGAGGACCACAGGCCTGACAGCATGGGACTCTATGCAGCAATTCCTGCTTGAATGGTCAGTAACAGGCTTTTCCCATTTATATCCACCATTTCTATGATTTGCACATGAGTCACATTCATGCAGGTACTTGGCTAATGGTGGCCTCAGCAGCTCCAGTCCACTGTCCACACAGCTCACGTGTGCCAAGCTCTGGACACCAGAGCTCAGTGATCCTGCCCTCCAGCTATCACCTCCTCCCACCACCCAGACAGCTTTGCTAATATTATTAAAGCTCAACTTGTAAAAGAGCTCTTGCTCTTTCCACTCCTTTTCTTTCTAAGAAGATGCTACTGTGCCATGTTGACAAAATTAGACAGATTTACGCAAGGGATTATGAGGAAATTGCCTGAAGCTCATTTCCACTAGTTCTCCGTAATTGGACTCGTATTTATACACACAAACATAAACAGTGAGTGTGCTGAACCCACGTGTCACCAGAAATACTGTCTGACCTCTGGCAAGGAAAAGATACAGAGGAGGACAGAACGATGCTACTCACCAGCCAAATTCTTTCTGCTCTACCCACCCTTTATTTCATCAAAGGGCTCTGATTCTTTCAAATTAATTCTCATTTTAAGCTCAGCCAAAAGCCTCTTCCTGCCCCCAGAGTTAATGTTTTGGGCAGCTGCCCATGCTCAAGGGAGATCTTGAATACCAACAGATGAGAGGCTCAGGGAGGTGGGTGAGCAACTTCTAGAAACTTCAGTGTAGAGCCAAGCAGGGGAGCTTTGGGAAGACCATATGAACTCCTGACAAGTCTTCTGCAACGTGCTGCAAACACCTGGAGCAGCAGTTTTCCTCAAGTCTTCAAAGGAAAACCCTTCTGCATTGAGCAAGGGTCTGAACTGAATGGATCGGGAGGCACTGGAGAGACCATAGAGGTACTGAGGGACCTCTGAGAGCTCCAGGAAAGGAAGAGGTAGCCAGGGGAGAAGCATCCAACCCAACACACATCTCAGCTGCTCTGCTCTTCTTCAAATGTCCTTCCACATACAGAGCAAAGATGTAAGGGAGAAGACCCCCAAAATCATCACGGACCTCTTTCCACCCAAAAGGGGAACCCATGTAAAGCAAGAGTCCAGGAGATTCAAGGGCACTATATGCATATACATATATTTATATTAACCTCTTGGAGGCCTCAACACACATTCCCTATCTCCTCCTCTCCTTGAGTCAAGACATTGACATCCAGAAATAGTTTGAGCATCCACTTGGACGAGGCAGAGCATCCACTTGGACCAGTTAGAGCATCCACTTGGACAGGAGCCCACCGTGTCTCAGCCACCACGTGCTTCAACCCTTCACCCTCCTCAGATGAAGAGCTCAATTTTCCTACACGAGGCTCCTGCAAGTCAGAATTCCCACTTTGCTCTGAGGCAGCTCTGGCTGCTGCCTCCATCCCGGAATGCCATCGCGCATCACTTGGGGTCCTTCAGAGAGGTGCTAGAGAGAGGTCACAGTGGTGACAGCCCCTGGCCCCAGAGCTGCTGCTGCCAAGGCACCATAATGAGAGAGGAAGAGGCTGAGGGAAGGAGCACACCAGAGAAGGGGGTCCCTTCTACAGGTCTGCAGACACCACAACTCATCTACACAACGGACTTCACCACCATGCTGACGGAGAGGAGAGAGGGCGAGGGAAAAGGGGACGGACTGGAGAGGAAGAGGGGGATACAGCCACAGGGAAGGGGAGAGAAGAAGATAAATGAAAAACAGGAGTGAGAAAATATATAAGTAAATTAAAGAGACCAGAAAGAAAAATAAAATAATAGTAATAATTAAAAAAGAAAAGAAAAACGCACTCAGACAAGCGGACTCACAACTTCTCCAAGCGGGAGGAGGCATGAAACACATGCAGAGGATCAGCACATGGACAGTCTTTAAAGGGGAACCTGTTTTCTTTCAAGTGGGGAGCGAGGGGTGCTGCTCCTCCCACACTCCTGGTGCTGATGTCCCTTTGTCACTCAACTCTACGCCTTGGGCAAGCCCCCCAACCCCCAGTACTGGCAGCGCTGCCCTGGCAAGAAGGGCCTGGAGGGCCACCCAGGGCAGGCTGCAGTGCCAAGGGGCAGGGGAGCTTGGTGCCTTGTCTGTGGTTTTTGGGTTTCCCTCTGCAGGGAGACGACTGCCCCCTTTTCCCTGTTAGGAGATGCATTGCTGCATCCTAAGAGAAGAAGATGGGAAAACTCCTCGTGCCGACTCACTAATGGCTTTATTTACCCCTGCCCATCCATAAAAACTGCCTGAGCTTCACCTAACAAAACCCACCATCCTGCAGCCACCACAGAGCCTACATGCTGCCTCTCCCTCTCCTCCTCTCAGCTTTTATTACTGCAGCACAGAAATCTGGCTGGTCTTGTATAAAATCCCTGTGCTCTGCACGCACTGACAATTTTATGACCCCAAATCATCAAGAAATTACTTGGCTGGGCTCTTTACGGGATTCCTCGCTTATTAGCTGAGATTTATTCTTCTGGCTTCCCCTTTTTGGGGATAATGACTCTGGAGTCACTCCTGCAATTCCACCTCCCAGCAGCATCTCAGAGTAGAACACACGGCTGCTCCTCAGCAAATGTCCTGCTGGTCAATGTGACTCTGCTCCTCAAAATCCATCAGCCCACAGCACCCGGCACTGGAGATAGGAGCCAGCCAGGATCCGTGCAAGAGCCACACCAAGCTCAGACATGAGCCTGGACTCACCTCTGCTGTGCTAAAGCCATGTTCACTAATGTCCCTAATGCTCCTGGGGTGGGGCGGTGCCACAGAAAAAAAGAATAAACAGCCACATCATTACAGAAGGCTTTCCTATTTCTTGAGAAGCCTGGCCCAGCCCAGATCTCACCAGGGCTTGGTGCCAGCTTTGCTCCTCATGGATATCAGCACAGGAAAACAGAAGAAGGTGGACAAGTGCTCAAGAGCTTTGGAGGCTGTAAGGCTCAGACTGGAGGGTTCAGGCTCCTCCATGAAGCACACACCCTTGTTCCTGCTCCCATCGCCAGGACCCAACACTCCTTCCTCATCTCTCCTGCTTTCCCCACCCTAGGACAACCCTTTAAGTCATTCCCCTCTCCTGGAAACATCCCTTTAACTTCTCTAGGCATCCCATCTCTCTCTCACATAAGGTTCTTTTCTACCCCAACAAGGCTCCTCAGGCTGTTGGAGAGCACTGACAAGGACCTTGACTGTTCCCATCCAAGGAAGCAAAGCTTAACTTTTTGTAAGACCTGTCCTAAGGAAGTCAGGGCATGGACAGGCCCTAGAAACAGCCCCATCTGCAATCTCACTTCTCCTTTCATAACCAGCCCAGGCTGACAGCCAAATAGGTCAGTGTTCCCAATCCTCAGGGTTTATTATCCCATCTGCACTTAGCAGTTATAGTGACATTCTCTGCTTCTATGGCCTGAAAACCATCTCCAAATTACTCCACCCCAGTTCCAGGGATGCCCATGGCCATCTAGGAAAACAGCCCCCATGAAGGCAGCCCAAGAGGAATTTTTTTGGGAGAGTCTTTCAAGATCTGCTTTGGGCTGTTTAATTACAGCTGGGTCACAAGAAGTCTTAAATATTTCTCCAAGGAGAATTTCAGGGAGGGAGGGAGTTTACCATGACTTGTGATGGGAAGGATAAAACAGCTCACCAGCAGCCTGAAACCATAGTTATGTTGCTGTCAAGCTTATGATCCATCTTGGGAGAAAGACTTCTCCCATCTTCATGATTGAGAGACTCGGGGAAAAAGAAAACAGATCCAGGTATTGCTGGAAACAACATTCTCCATGTGCTGGACTGCAGCTGGAGACTGATTTTTGAAGCCCCACTCTGAGCTGCCTGCAGCTGTTTGCTCCAGATATGGCTGTTTTACCTGGTTCTAGAGGCTGGCTGTGGGCTCCTCCTGGTTTGGATCCATCCAGGACAACCCCATCTCAACACACACCTCCCTAACACCACACAACCCTCGTGCACCCTGCCAGGGCCAAAGGTGCCACGTGTCACTGTCCTCCAAGAAAGAAAGGACAGCCATGGGGAGGCAGCAGCTTGGCTCATCCCAAACCCCAAACCTTGATGGCAGGGGAGCAGCGGCGTGCTGCTGGGAGGGGAAACCCAAAAGCCACAGAGACTGTGCATCCAGAGGTGTTTCCTAGTGTTTTCGGATTCCTTATTCCCCTTTAAAGGAAGAGATGGTATTGGAAAAGCCCCTTCCGTGTCCCCTCTCATGCCCCGCTCCCGGCCACCCTCCACAGCACCCACACCATCCTTTCGGACATGGATCACCCTTACCTATTGAGCTGAGGAGAAGCTTGTCTCGACAACACTGCCCAGATAGCTGAGATTAATCAAAAACAAAGCAGTTATCAACACCCGCAAGGAGCCGAGCTCCGCAACACATCAGCACGTCAACAACTCCAAAGGAAAAAGGAGGGAAAGAAACCAAACTGAAACACAAACGAAACGAGGCTGGAGAAGAAAGGGGGAAAGAAACAGAAGAGAAAGGAAAAGAAGAAACGAAAACGATAATCAACAAAGCGAATGGATACACTGCATTAAAGCACGGACAACAGTGCTGCTCTAACACGGCTCTGTCCTGGAGCTGGGTCTCCTCGGGGTGCCCTGCCAGGAGACATGGACCTATGACTACATGCCTAATTGCATCACTCCATAGCTTGGTTTTCCAGAGGCACACAGAAGTCATTTCAGGCTCGTTCAGCTCCTCTCCCTCCCCATCCTCTCCCCTGAGCCCTCCTTCCTTCCGTGCAGTGCTGGAGGGGTTTTCTAAGGCCATAACGCTTCCAGGTACCAGAGGGAGGGAGTGAAATGCGGAGGGCACTGCGGGGTGAAACGCTGCCTCCCCCCTCCCCAAAAGACACGCCTCTTTCCATACACCTCCGACCACGCCGGCTCCACGGGGCTGGGCACCCTGGCCCCCCGACTCCTCACTGCCACGAGCTGGAGGAGGGGGTTCAACCCCGCCAGACAACAAGCCAAAATGAAGCAAGACGAAAGGATGGGACGAAAGCACGGCTACGGGGTCTAAGTTGCTGTGAAAGACGGAAGGAAAGAGGAGAAATACAGAGAGAAAGAGAGAGACGCTTTTGCCTGGAGCAACCCTGGTACCTGGAAAACCAGCCGCTACTGTCTAGTGCAGCCACATCCCTCTTTAGGGCAGGATCTGAGCGTGCCGGCAGCCTCCCGATCTCCGCTGGGCTTAGTTTATTTTTATTTTTCCTCCTCTCCTGACATGCTGCTGGTGTGGCTAAGTCCTTGATCTCTCCCTGCCCGCGTCCTGGGGCTGCAGCATCCCTTTTGCAGGTGGGGCGGTGACCGTGATAGCTGTTTCTGTCATGCATTAAAGCTCTCTAGACTCCGAGGGAAGGAAGAGAAGGAAGACAGAGGCGCGACGGCGGCGGCCCTAACGTTCGAAGAAAGCCAAGAGCCAGCAGCTAGAAGAGGAAACAACCTCCAGTGACACCAGGACACTTACCTAAGCGAGCCGGGAGCCAGGTCTTTGCACACCTGGTAAACGGCCCATAGCCCGAGTCCTGGTGCTCCCAGATTCCCAAGGGAGCAGCCAGGCTGGAGGCAAACGTGCCACCGGCACCGGGAATGTCGCCTCCCTAAAACCCAGCACTCTTGGGCAGTGGCCATGCAAGCCATGCCCACGGCACCAACCTCTGCCTAGCAAAGCCCGCGGGACGCCGTCTCCAAAAGGGATGCTGCAGCGTGCCCAGAGAGACCCTACGAGTTGGGATGGTGATGGCAGGGAGGGAATCAGAGGGAGCAGGTGAGGCAGGGTGGGGGAAGCCAGGAAGGGGCCAGGGGGGCACCACGGGGCTCACGCACTTACCCCGTGGCAGCTACCGTGGTGGTGGATGTCGGCTCCGGTTGGAGAATCTCCTCGCCAGCCCTCCTCGGAGAGGGGATGTCTCCGAAAACATCCATGGTGTCCACGGGCAGGGAGGAGCCCTGGGAGTTGGAGAAGCCAGTGGCCACGGGGGTGAAGGCGGTGGTCGGTCGGAAGCTGGGGCTGTCCCCTCGGCTGCTTGGCGCGGGGGATCCCGTTGACGGCGTGGATTTGCGGGAGAAGCTGACGGCCGCGGGGGGCTGCAGCGTGATCTCCGACACCTCCGTCTGCTGGATGAGGCCCGGCCGGGGCCGGGCGCGGGCGGTCAGCTCCGGGGAGCTGTTGCGGGAGCTGAGGGGACTTTGGGTCAGAGGAGAAAGCCTTGAAGGTTGTAGCACCACCTGATGTAAACTGGGCTCAGCCCTCCTGACCTGCCGAGGGCTGGGCCGAGGTCGGGGTTGGGGCTCGTACCACCTGGTGTCCAGGCTGAATGTGCTTGTGCCGCTGGGGCCGACGGGCTCGGACGGTTCGTGGTAAGGCAACACGGGTATGCCCATACCTTGGCTGGTATGTCTTAGCTGCCCTTGACATCCCATGGGTTGCATAGGTTTGTCCTGCCACTTGGTGGTAGTGGGCACGGAGGGTTGACCCCTGCCCGGTGACTTGCCGGTCCAGCTCTTTGGTGCCTCCAGGGGCAGGATGCCCGAGTAGGACGCGGGGACCACCTGGAGGGAGGAGGGGGGCGGCCCTCGAGGAAGGCAGCCGGTGGGCTGGGAGCCCTCAGCCGCCTCGCAGGGCTGGAGCTGGTGGGGGAACGGCGCGGGGGCCAGCTCCAGGCTGCCGAAGGGGAACTCGGCCCTGCCCCATGGCTCGGGGGACCGGCCCCCCGTGGGGGTCTGGGCCAGGGGCAGCGTGCTGTTGGAGGCGTTCTCCCCGTTCTCCTCGGGGATGGTGGGGTGTCCGAAGGGCCCCTCGGGGGGCAGCGGTGGGGAGGACATGACCGAGCTCAGTGGGCTGACTTCTGGCATGTAGAAGGGCGGTGGGTCCACCTCCCCGGGGCTGCTGCTGCTGAGGTAACCGTAAAACTGGTGGTGGAAAGCCCGGGGGGCCGGCGGGCGGGCCTGGCCGGTGGCCTGCAGGGCGCCGGGACCCTCCAGTGCCCGGTGGAACCGGGGACTGTATGCTGGTGGCTGAAGGTAGGACTCCTGGCTGGAGGAGAGAGGGGTGAGCTGCGCTTTCAGGGCGGTGACGGAGGTGGGGACGACAGGGTCGTCGTTCTCCTCGTCCGACTGCCTGAACTCGGGGTACATGTCCGTCTCCTCCACGAAGGGGAAGCCCTCGATCCGCCGTGTCTTCAGGGAGGGCTCCATCTCCGCCGGGTCCATGACGAAGCGGCCGTCGGGCCCACGGCTGATGAGCTCGATTGGTGTGGTGGCCTCGGCTTCGGCCTCCGCCTTGGAGACGCTGTACTTCTTGCTGCTGATGGCTCGTTTGGTCTTCTTGTAAAGGGAGAGCTCCTTCTCCTTGGTGGGGCTCAGCATCCGCTTGGCCTGTGGGCCCTGGTCGTCAGAGGACTCCGAGGGGGGACGGAGCGTGCGGATGCTCTCGGGACTCACCTTGCCGGAAGACAACCTGGACCACAAGGGAGAAAAACCGAGAGTAGGCGGTCACCCGGAGGGGTAAGGAGGTCTTCTTGCCCAGAAGAACCACTGTCTGGATCCAGGAAACCAAGTGCTACCAGCTTGCAAAACAGGAACCGCTGGGATAAATGGGCAGGGGCTAACCAGGATGGCAGAGTCTTGCCAGCAGCAGCACACAACATCCCTGCTCCTTGGGAACGGAGCTCAGCACACTCAGCATCCCTGCCTGCGGCAGGTACCTCACACCAACACCTTGCAACAAGCTCCACAGGTCCAGTGGGACAAAAGACTGATCCAGAGCTTGCTTCCAACTCCTTCAAAGGTTTCCTATGTTCATCTGAGCTACCCGCGCACGGGAAAGGCCCTGAGAGGAGGGACATCAGGCCACCATCCCATCCTGCAGAACTCAGCATCTCACATGGAGATGCTGATGGATCATTTCAGACCAACTTTTACCCCCATTCTCAACATCCAAACTTTAGGCTGAGAGCCTCAAAAGGCAGAGAGCATCAGAATAGTTCCCTCATCCCTATCCAGAAAGCCTTGGACTAACAGCATTGAGAGCCAAAAGGTAGCAGATCCGACAGAGACAGTACAGATTATTTCAGTGCAGTGGATAAACTGAAAAAAAGCAAAATTCAGATCCACCAGCACCAGGACATTTTGCGACGGTCCAGGAGCCAAAGCATGAGGTGTCCACATCCCAGACTCTTGCATTCCCATTGGGAAGATGCTCCCACTGATTTGCAGCCACACCTGCTTTTGATGGGCTCTGCAAGGAGCTGTGGCTATTGCAGTACCATGACCCACCACCTCTGGGCACAAGGGAAAAAAGGCTTCAGCAGGGCACTCTTCACAAGAAAAGATGAATTTCCCAAGAAAAACAAGAGCCAACAGAGAATGACTCAAAAACACCGAGCTGGCAGGGAAGACTCTATGCAGCAGGCTAGTCCTTCTCCTAAGGAGCCCCTTCAAGCTGGTGTGTCATTGAGTTCCACCAGCCAACTCCAGCTTTGGAATATATTCACAGATCCAACGGGGTCATCTCTTAGCTCAGTTTGCTGCATTTGTCCCTGCTGCTTTCAGCTCCAAAGCCCATTTGTCTCTTGTGAACTGCTGTGTCCCCAGAAGTTCAGGAAACACCCAAAACAACTCGTCAGAAGCAACCAAATAATGCTGAGATATTTCCATTTGTGCTTTGCAATAACTGTAGGAAGGAGGCACCTTGGAGACCCACAACCTGGTGCCAGATCTAAGACAGATACTTACGGGGATTCCAAACTCTTCCTGCAGTGGGTTATCGAGAGAGGAGGGTCTGGAAGAGAATAAAAGGGGAAAGAAGAGAGAACGCTAAGGAGGCGCAACACAGCAGAGACAAGACAGACTCAACATCAAGACAACAAAAGACACTCAACAAGAGGCCGAGGTTTCATTGCTCCAGTACTTTAATGGTTGCTGACAACAAACAGCTCCCGTCACAGGGTCCTGCCCGTCCTGCTGCCGCAGCCCCGCGGGCTGGAGGAGAAGGAGCCGATTCCCTGCCCTCTCCAGCTCCCCAGCCCCATTTTCCCTACCGGCCGCTCCTGCATGGAGGCTGCAGTCCCAGCTTTTGGGAAGCAGAGCAGCAGGCTCTCCTTTGTGGGGTCTTCTCTAGCCCAGCGTGGCCATCAGGCACTGCCCACGCCGGGCTGGAAGCAGCTGGAGAGCCCGGCTCCAGCGGGGGAAACCTCGAGGAGGTGAGCAACATCCCCCATCTCTGTCCCAGAGGACACCCCAGCCCTAAACCCCCAGCTCTAGGAGTTATCACCACACGGGAGAGCTCCCTCGGAATTCCCAGGCTAGTTTCTCTGGCGCCTCTTCACCCACCCTGCCTCTCCCGCTCCCGACCACGGGCGCTTTCAGGCACAGCCGAGGGATGAAGTCAGGGTTCACCTGAGGACGCGCACGGACGAAGAAGAGACAGACACAGGGAAGAAGGTTACGACCACAACACAGCCAGGGGGGGAAACGAGGAGGAGACAGGAGGGAGGAAGGAAGCACACCGGGATGGACTCACCTTTCTTGCGCTTGAGCTTGCGTTTGCGTTGCTTGTTGACGAAGCAGGCGGCGAGTGTGCTGAAAAGGATGGCAGCAGCCAGGAAGCAGATGGTAGCAACGATGCCAGCCAGCACTGGGCGGGCTAGACCCTCGTCCGTCAGGTCAGGCTGAGGGAATACGTCTGAGGGACAAACAGAACAATTGGGTGTTATGCCTGCTGCCTTCCCCAGGGATCTGCTGCAGAGTGAAGAGAGTTTTCAACAATAACTCTGATAATCTCTGTAAAGCCAGCCCACCCAGGGAGAGCAGTCAGTGCTGCTTCATGGCCAGGGGTTTTAGTGACCTCACACCACATCACAGAATCGTAAAATAGTTTAGGTTGGAAAGGGCTTTTAAAGGCCATCTAGTCCAACTCCCTACAATAAGGAGGGACATCTTCAACCAGACCAGGCTGCCCAAGGCAAGCTGATAAACCTTTCTGTGTTAGCTGATAGACACCCAGGGAAGAAGCTTCCACACCAAACAAATACATATTTATGTCTAAACACACACAACTGCAGCAAACCTGCAGTTACCTCCTGGCTGAATAACCTGCTGCAGCAGCACAAGATATTTTATAACCTGTTTGTCAGTGCTTCATTTCAGCTTTTCAGTGAAAACTGTGCTCCAAATCCTCATGACACTGCTTTACTAACCATGAGCACATCCGAACCCTCAGCAGAGGGCACCTGCACCCTCCACACCTCAGTGTTCCTGGCATGTGCTCACACACATGATCAGCCAGAGCACCAATTTTCAGCCCGGGATGGCCCCTGCCTGGGGCCGGGCCACCTGCCAAACCCCATCAGAAAAACTGGGCATGAGGAGAAAGAGCAGCAGGCAGGGAAGCTGCAGCAAGATCTCCACACCACGACAGTACCACTTGGGGGCAGAGATAGACCACTGCATCACAGCACAGCAGAGCTGGGTTTCCCACAAGAGCCACAAAATCAGGGTTCACCGCATCCCCACCCCCTCCTGCTGCCCTCACCTTCCTCATCGCCATCACAACCCCTCACCTGCCCCTTGCTCAAGGAGCATCCCCCAAGCTGGAGCAGGCACAGGGTACACGCACAAACTAGCGTGTTGCAGCCTCCCATTGCAAAGCTCTTTTCCCTGTGGACTCTGCACTGCAGTGCTACGTTTCCTTCTCTCCACCTTTCATTCCCATTTCCAGGCTGCGCAGTGCCCGCTCGGAGCTTTGTTCTCCAGGCTCACTGCAGAGCCGGGATGTGCCACGCTCTGCGCCAGGGGACACCGACAGCATCGTGTTCCATGGGAGGGACTAAACGGGGCAGTCTGTCCTCGCCTGATCCGTCTGCATTCTGGAGAGCCATCATAACCGTGTGCCCACCCACCAGCCCAGCTCACAGCCCCACAGCTGGGCAGAGAAGGAGCCACCCCTTACCTGTACTGGACACACCAGCAACGTTGCTGGGTTCGCTGATGAGATCCTGCATGACAGCCAGGACACGGAACTCGTACCAGGTGTCCTGAAACACCAAACACATCCGTCAGGTCCCCCACTGCAGCCTCCAGCCTTGGCCAGCTCCTCATCCCAGCTCAGGAATGGAGCCACCCCCAGAGCTCCCCCAGATGCTGCAATATTATTACAGAATCATTACGGTTGAAAAAGACCTCCAAGACCATTGAGTTAGGTATGGCGTGGGCAGCCCCTGCTTACCTGGGACAAGTCCTTGGCAAAAAACTCGCCCTCGGTCCCAGGGATGCCATCGTCCAAGATCTCCCACCTCTCCGCGACGCGGAATTCCATGATGTAGCGGTCGATGGGGAAGCTGTGGTTAGCGGGAGGAAGCCACGACAGGAGGACGCCTTGCTGTGTCCGGTTGGCTGTTAGGCACCTCGGTGGGGTAACCAACACCAGAGGCTCTGGAGTTGTTACAGGGAATGCTGGGGACAGAGCAGATGGGACAGGGACACCTTTGAGATGAGGCAGGGGAAGCGCAGATGTGACCCCCATCAGCAGCAGAAACCCTCCTGCTTCCTCCCACCTCCACCTGAGAGAGCCCCAAGGCAGGGCCCAGCATGAGGCCCTTTGTGATAGCTCCTGCTCTGAGCTGTACAAGTGATTTCGTGCTCTATTAATATCTTCTGATCCCAGCTGAACTTAAGGAAGATCTGTGGTAGAGTACAACTCTCCCACGCTGTCTCTCAGGACAAGCTTTCTGGAGCCTCGAGCATCCAGAAAAGTCTACAAGCTCGTCCAGGACCCTCCACAGATCTATTGCTGATGACCATCATCTCCATCCCTGGCAGACAGGACACATGGAGCAAGGCAAAGGGCCACTTCTCCCCATGGACCTCCCAAATCCCTTCCCAGCCCTTCCCTTGTGCCCATGGAGGACCTACCTAGAGTGTTCACAGTGACCACCTCACTGAAGGAGCTGGTGCCCAGCTTGTTTTGAGCCAAGACACTGAACTGGTAAGCAGTCTCTGGTTCCAAGGTATCCACCAGTAGCCAACTGGAACCAGCTGGCACAGGGAGAGACAGCCAGTCATGGGGGCCAAACTGGGCTCTCTTCATCCTGCCAAGAGAGAAGGGAGCATCCTCAGGGAAGGTGTCTTTGACATGGGGGACAAAGAGGCAGCATTAACTTCCCGAGCGAAGATGGAGCTTTCCTGAGCAATGATTTGGTTTGCCAGCAGTGATGTATATGGACATGGGGCAGCCACTGCCACCCACGAGCTGGCACAGGCCACCACCCTGTAGTGCCACACCAGCATCCCTCAGCTCACAGGGACACTGCCACCACCTTTCCCTTCTGCCGTGCACCACCTGCACCCTCTGAGCAGGGTCAGGCACAACAGCAGTGCCAACAGCCCCACTCTGAGGTGATCTGCATCAGATTCCCACAGACAGAGGGGAAGCTGGAGCATTCTGGCTCCATGAGTGCTGCAAAGGGGACGGCTGACGCAGGAGACAGGCCCTGTTCCCATTTATACCTCGACAGCTCCTGAGCCAGAGCCAAGTTCTCCTCAGCTGTAGCCCTGTACATGTCATCCCACGAGAGACATTTAACTAAATCTCCATCTTTGCCACATTTGCATAAGTTGGGGGCGCCCAGCACAGCCTGGGGCATCTCTCAGGGTTTGGCAGTGCAGCAGAGGGTTAGGGGAGTGCAGGATACTGCCTTTCTGCTGGGTGTAACCACAAACCCAGGGTGAAAAAAGCTCTCAGAGACATACCAGTGCCACCCCAGCACACATGAGCGTGCAGCCACCTCCACAAGCCATAATCCTGCCGGGAAGCATCTTGGTGGGAGAGCCCTACATCCCAAAGCAGCATCACTGCACTGATACTGCAAGTATTGGTGCTCATGTTAGAGAGATGCTTTACAGAGTCTGAGTCCTCAGCTGCAGGTTTTGGTGGTGTCAGGAGAGGATTTGGGAAGGAGTAGTGCAGATGGTCTATTCTGCATAGGTAAAGGGGCACATCTGCAGCCACTGGCATACAGACAGGTGAATCCACAGGGCAGGACGTAAAAGACGAAGCAAAGAGAAAAAATGCCACTGTTGAGGGAGCAAAAGGTGAGGCAAGAGAAGCAGCAGCAAGCTATGGAAAGAAGCAAGTCAGTGGAGAGCCATGCATGTGCAGTGTGCCTCCACCAAACCCAGCAAAAGCCCCTGGATCACTGTGTCTCTGGCTGGGACTACAGCTCCCAGGATCCTCTGCCACTGCAGAGGCAGGAGGGCAGCAGAACAGCCCCTGAGCAGGTCTCCCTGCAGCATTTAACCTGCTGCATCCCTCCTCCCATCACTGCTGCAGGCAGATACATGAGGGCAAGGGGTTGAGAGTGGGGAGGGCAGAGGGGAAACACAGCACTAATCATTCCTGGGAGTGGGAGACAGCCCTCGCTGAGGGACAGCACATATGCAGGTGGGATGCTGTGGTGGCCCTGGCCATCCTTGAGCAGTGGGGTTTACATTCACAGCCTCAACAACCACGGAAACGAGAGAGTGTGAATCTGCAGGAAGCAAAGCCATGTCTTGCTTGAGCATCCCAGAGCCACAACAGGGAGGAAAATGCATGGATGCTACATGATCCAGCACTGTCCCAGATCCCTAGTCCCAGGGAGCAGCACAGTTCACAGGGATGATATCCTATAGCCAGGGTAAGACAGGTTGCTGCCTCCCTATCCAAAGTCCCTACAGCTCCCTGTAAATTCCTTAAGCCAAGGTGTAAAAAACCTTTGTCTGCTGGCTGCTCTGTTTGGTCTGGAATTGCCTGCAGGAGGCAGGAATCCAGCAGCAGGTTGCAGAGCAAGAGCAGCAGCAGATGCAGCCACGTTTTCAGAGCAGAGAGGTTTAACCACTCCTTCCCAAGGACATTTCCATCAAAGCAAGGTCTGCACCACTCTGCTCACTCCCTCATTCTCCCTCTCTGCTCAATCCATTCTTTCTTTCCATCTCCAGACAGGCTGCTCAGCCCCAGGCTGGAGCAGAGCAGAAATCATTACAGGCAGCGTCTCCCTCTCTCCTGTCAGCAGACTCCATCGGGGCAAATTAAGGCAAGGAAGGAGAGAGAGCAAGAGGAAAAGCTGAAGAACAGCAGCCCAAGCCTGGGAACAGTAGGGATCACCCCCTCCACGTTACCAAAGATGATTCTTCACAAGAAGACAACAAGAGCAGAGCCCAAATTAAATCCCAGCCTTGCTGCACCTACATTTCTCCCTCCCCCGCCCTGAGGGAAAGGCACAGGGCTGAGCCTGGCCCTGCTGCAGGAAGGTGGGATGCACCCACCAGCTTTGGGTGCTGGGTAGCACAGGAGCAATGGGAAGAAAGGCCCAGGGGCTCAGACCCAGCCAGCATCTCACAGGGGCTGGTCATGATCTCAGCTGGGATTTAACCACCTCTAGGGAGCCACAGAGCAAGGAGAGATCGTTTCTGCTTAGTCACAGCCCTTCCAGGCCACACTCTCTAAAGGTTGCATTTTCCATCCTCTCCCTGGCTGTTAAGCCTCGCAAACAGTTTATCTTGAAATTAGATGCCAGAGGCAGAGTTACATGAATGCAAAGCGCCTCCCTCGTACCACAAGCAGAGTAAAACCTGCTGGGGCAGACAGAGATAGTGGCCAAGACAGAAGGGAGAGGAAATACGGGAACTACATGATCCCACCACCACCCATCTCCCCGAGGAACCCCAGCGCCCATGGGCACAGAGCCGGGCACGCCACCCTCACCACCCTCCTCCCCCCGGCTGCTCGAAGCTCGGGTCGGCTAGGAAAGAAAAGAAGCAGAGAGCAAAGCATGCCAGGATGACTCACAGAGGGCCGTACCAAACTGAGAAAGTCTGCTCGTATCCACCGTCGTAGCCGGGCTCCCAGGAGACGTTGGCTGAGGTCATGGCGGCCACGACGTGCACGCTGGTCGGGGCATGAGGGCTTGTGCCTGCAGAGAGAGGGGACAGGTTAACAGGGGGCAGGACCATGAAGGCAAGAGGACTGGAAGAGAGTCTGATCCCAAGCCATGATCCGATGGGGCTCCTCTTGCACCAAGCAAAGGCCACCTGGAATTCCTGCTGGAAACAGCAGCAGAACTGCTCTGTCCACAAGTGGCCAAAATAGTGCAGAAAAAGGCAGCACAACCAGTAAATAACATTTAAAGGAGATATTGCTCTTAGAATTATAGAATGGTTTAAGTTGAAAGGAACTTTAAAGGTCATCTACTCCAACCCCCCTGCAATGGGCAGGGACACCTCCAGTATCCCAGGTTGCTCCAAGCCTTGTCCAACATGGCTTTGAACACTTCCAGGGATGGAGCAGCCACAGCTTCTCTGGGCAACCTGTGTCAGGGCCTTACCACCCTCACGGGTAAGAATTTCTTCCTAACATCCAATCTAAACCTTCTCTCTGCCAGTTGGAAGCCATTCCCCACTGTCTAGTCACTGCAGTTCTCCTCACAGAGATCACCCCCATCTCCCGCCTTGCCAACACGCTGCCTGGGGGGGCTCTACCCAGGGACCCTTCCCCTCCCTGCCCGTACCTACGACAGTAAGGTGGGTGCTGGCAGTAATGCTTGCGACGATGTTGGTGGCGACGCACTCCCACTCTCCGTGGTCGTCCTTGCCGAGGGAGCGGATCTGCAGGGTGCCGCCGGGCAGCGTGTTGTGCTTGCTCCTGCTGGGCTTCCCTACCTTGGGCAAGGAGCGGGGTGGGGAGCCGGGCAAAGAGAGAAAAGACACGACTCAGAAGCGGGTTGTGGGGCAGGGCGAGGCGGCGGCGGGGTCACTAAGCTACCTGCGCGGCCCAGGGGACACCGCCGGCCACCGGCAGGGGATCTGGTCTCTCCAGTCGTGGCAAGGCAGACGGTTCCCCCGTTTCCGAGAGGACCTGAGGGGCAACGCGAGAGGCATGCGTCAGGGAGGCTGAGGCTCAGCACTCACACACAAGCGGAAAACCCCACGGCACTCACACGGACACTGAGCCCTGCGCCAGGGCTCAACTTCCAGCATCCAAAGCTGAAACCGCTGCGGGATGAAGGTGCACCGGCCACCCCAGCAAACACCCTCCCAGGCCGGGGAAGGCACTGTCTGCCCCAGGAGATGCCCAGATTGCCCTTCAGCCTCAGTCTGTGGCAGATGGGAGGCAGGACTCTTCATGTCAGAGGCCTGGGCAGAGAGGGCCCCATGGGGATGTGGGAGGATGGCGTGCGTGGAGGTGCCTGGAATCTCTCAAGTCGAGCGGAAAGATGGATCTTGTAACAACTTGTCTATGCCCATCAACCGAAGTTGTGCAAATCCCATGTTGTCCTGAGTCCTCTTCAGCTGTTTTTCATGTGGGGGTGTCTGCTGCTCAATGCCAGGACCCACCAATCGATGCCATGCAGGAGGAGCAGAGGAGCCGATGGGCACGTGGGGTTACCAGTGCCAAGCCCAAGTGTCCTTCAAGAGGCTGGTCAGCACTGGTGGGCTGATGGAGAGTGAGGGAGTTTGCTTCTGCCACTGGGAAACTATGCCCAGCCCAAGCCCGCCCTGACTGGAGTTGAGGGAGATAAGCTCAGATTCACAATATGAGGAGGACCACCAGAAGGCACAAGCGGGATTGGAAAGAAACCTGAATGAGACTGGAGGAATGGGGGGAAGAAAAATAAGATGGAGAAAAAAGACTAAAGAGACAACAAGCTTTAGGCAGGTCACTTGCAATCTGTGCAAGTCATGGTCCTCCTGGTGCTGCTAAAAGGGATTCAGAGATCCAGCATCTCATGCCACAAGGATTGGGAACGGTGCCCAGTGGGTAACACTGGGACCCTGCTCATACTCAGGATCCCTAAGAAGGGGATGAGAGACTTGGAGAGAAGATCCTGATGGGAGTCAAACAGCCCAGGAGGTCTCCTGTACAGTGGCTTTCCTATGGTAGCAGTAAAGGGAAGGCTGCAGGACTAGAAAGCCCTCATTGTTCCCAGGTTGTGCCACCACACCCTGCTCTATGAAAAGGGACATCCTGTCATCGTTGTATCCAGTCCAGCATCATTAAAACAGCTTCTTGCCAAGGTCTTTGAAGTCAAGGGGCAGCAAAGCAGCTGCTGACTGGTCCAGCCCCTTGCCAAAAAACAGCCAAGAGACTCCCAGACACGCTCTGGTGTCACATCCACGGGAGATCCGTGCCATGAGAACAGCATCACCAGAGCTGCCACATCCTGCTGGTGACCACCTCGCATCCAGGCAAGGAGGAAGGTGTCCTGTGGGCAGTGCTGGTGAGGAAGAGGAGGGGGAGGCCGGGGTGGGAGCAGTGTTTCAGCTTTGTGGATGCTGCCGTGACGGTTTCACGGGATTACAGAACTCGGTGGCCACAAGCCGGGCTTCCCCCACCCACCTGCGGGACAGGACGGCAGTGGCTCAGCCCAAAGCGAAGCAGCTGTACCTGCAGTTTGTTCTTACCGGGACAGAGTGTGGCTTCTCTGTCTGCAATATTCACCAAAAGCCAAAGGCACTGCAGATTTGTCTGGCAGGCCGGGTACCTTTCTCCAGGCGATGATGGGAAAGGGGTCTCCGGCAGCAGCACAAGGAATCAACAGCTCCCTCCCTGCCTCCTGTCTGTACTCCCAGCCTGGTAGCACCGTGAAATAGGGGGGGTCCTGCAGCCAAGGGAAAAAAACAAAAGACTGTCAGCCTGCTCAAACTCCCAGCGCACATGAGTGGCTCCCCACCACCCAAACCAGCCCTTTTCCAAGCCAACTAAATTCCAAACTAACCCAAAAATTCCTGTTTCGAGTAAGCTTGAGGCATTGCAAGGAAAGCTGCGTGGAGAGCATGTTAAGGAGCCTCCATGGTACATCAAATTATACACCTGGAGAGAGATTCTCTCCAAAGAGCCACTGCACTATGGCAGAGAATCACAGAACAGTTTAGGTTGGAAGGGACCTTAAAGATCACCTAGTCCAACCCCCTGTCATGGGCAGGGACACCTCCACTATCCCAGGTTGCTCCAAGAACCATCCAACCTGACCTCGAACACAGAGAGGAATGAGGCAGCCAGAGCTTCTCTGGGCAACCTGTGCCAGGCCCTCACCATCCTCACAAGGAAGAATTTCTTCCATATATCTAATCTAAATTTCCCCTGATTAGCCTGATCTATACTCACATCTTTAAATTTGAACCCATTCTCCTTGTCCTGTCACTACAGTTCCTGATGAGGAGTCCCTCTCCAGCTTCCTTAAAGGCCCCCTTCAGACACTGGAAGGCTGCTGTGAGGTCTCCACACAAGCCTCTCTTCTCCAGGCTGAACAGCATCTGGGTTTTTACCTCCTTACAACAGGAAAAAACCCACCCACATCACATCAGACATCAACCTGATTTCCTCGCCTCGGCAGCCGCCCCAGCGGATGTGTGTGTCTGGTACACAAAGCGTTTTCTTGTGAACCTCAGCGAGACACCATGAATCACCATCGCTCACAGGCACAGGACTTCTTGTTCAGGGAAGGAAGAGGCAGCAGCTCCCACCCCAGCTGCACTGGGAAGTGCACTGGGAGCCCAGCACACCCCAGGCTCCGCACGCAGCCAGAGCACGTGGAGCTCAAATCATCCATTTATTAAAATCCTCCTGAACCCAAGCCCAGGCCAGCAGGGCTAAGTGTTTTTTTGGCAGAAAGGCCATCCCAGGGATATGTTTCCTCAAACCACCCTATTCCAGCACTACCAGAGCCTTCTATTCATCATACACCAGCTGAAACCCATGCTGCTGCTCCAGTGAGGTATTTCCAGCTACACTAAACAGGGTGCCCTCAGGGCTTGCCTGTCCTGGTGGGAAGCACATCTCCAACCACAGCACAGACACACCGTCACCCTCGAGCATCTGTGTTCCCCACACAACTCCAGGAGCTGCTGTTGGCACAGGAGGATATTACTCATGGCAAACACACCAGATTTAGCAAGCAAGTTACCTTCAGTACCAGTCGGGCAGGGGGAGACTGGCCCATCGTACCCAGGGCGTTATAAGGCACACAGGTGTAAGTGCCAAGAGCATCTTCAGTTGCCTCCTCTATCCGGATCGACCCGTCTTCCAGCAGGTTCCAGCCAGAATACTGCAGCAGTGAGAATGAGGGAGCTGACTTATCCAACACCCACCATAACCTGTTATTTTCCCTTCAGCCAAGGCCCCCACCTATGCCCAGGGCAGCTGTCCCATCCCCAGGAGGTGCCCAATCCCATTCCCAGCATCCAAGTCATCGCCTCAACTGCAGAGAGAGGAAATGTGGGGAAGATCAGCCCATCCAAATCCAAACAAATCCAGGGAAACCTTGTCTGGCTCAGTATGCACCCAACAGGTTTATCTTGAAGCCACTCTCCACCCTACATACAGCCAGGCTCCTTCAGCCCAGAAGATTTCAGACAAGAATCTAATCCTAAATAAAACTTGTCCTGTAGTGGACAAGGCAACTCCATCTGAGGAGCTGAGGGCACCCAGATGACCAGAAACTCAAAGCAGCAACAGGTTTAAATGGAATTAAAACTTTGAGTCTTTAATATTTAAGCAAAAAATTTAAAATATTGAGTGTTATCTTTAAATATTTTATGTCTAATATCCTTGCTCAGACTATGATTAGAGGAAGACAGAGACTTGTTGAAAGAGTCTTTTAACAATCAGTTCCCACAGGAAAAATAAACCAGGGCCATCAAGAGGTGACATTAGAGGGAAGCAGGTACTAGGTCTGGGAGACAGTGTGTCTGCAGGTGCCCTGGGCTCCACACAAGAACCTGAATTAACTCTGCCCACGACTGGTAAAGGAAAGCAGAGTCATCCCACCCATGGGGTTTCTCCTCTCCAGACAGACAGGCCAGAGCTGCAGGGTGCCTGGCAGTGCTCACTGGCATTTGCCAAGGACACAAGGGTCCAAAACCCTCCATGCCCCCACATGTCCCTCCCCAGGGGCTTCATTACCTTCTCAATTCGCAGGGGACGCCCGTCTTTGTTCCACTTGACCAGTGTGACAGGGGGCTCTGCCTCGACCGGGCAGCGGATGTATCCGTGTATCCCGATGGGAACGTAGATGATGGGGGGCATGTTCACCACACGGGCAGGATCTGGGAGAACAGCAGCACCACGTTAGCATGGGGAGGAGCCCATCTCTCCCCCCAGTATGGCTCAAGAGGATCTACACCACTTTTGTAACGAATTCCAAACCCAACAGCACCTTGGCTCCCACAGGCTGTTATCTCCAGACCTGCTACACACAAATCCACTGTAATACCTGGTGTTTCTGGGAGGCTTTACTTATGCTCAGGGTGTTCCTACCTGGGGCTCATTAAAAGTTGCATTTATGAAGAAATATGAGATATGCTTGCTCCAAAATTCCACACCAACTTCTGTCCTGCTGAATTCCAAGCTGCTCCATCACAGTGAGACATGTGCAAAGTGTGATGCACATGCACACATGTGCACATGCACACAGCCTGGTTTAACACACCAACAACCAAAACTATTTTCACTCCCAAATCTTAAAACACACCAACAGCAGCAACCAAGATGGTAAAAGGGACCCATGTCCAGGCTGCCATGAGCCCTTTACTTCCTATACCTCTTGTACTTGTAGCTTGTGCCTCATTGAGGCTGGGTCATGTTAAGCACCAACCACCTCCACCCTTTCCAAGATGCAAAAACCTTAAAACACACATCTAACCCCCCCTCCAATGCTGCACCACCCACGCAGAGAGGCGTCTCGCAATCCTCCAGTCTAGAATGTGTCATTAACAGCACTTCTAAGAGCTTTTTAATTAAGTGCGAGTGGGTTGGAGAGAACCTAGACTTTCTTTAATAAGAAGCTTTTTGAAAAAAAAAAGAAGTTACTTTTAATAAGAAGAGTATTTCTACAATCTCGTCTAGACACCGGCAGTGCAAGGTTATGGGAAAATCCTGACAGGGCTTACACTGCATTAAGGGATGAATGTGTTTTTTTGGGGTGCAGCATCCCTGCACTCTGATGCAGTAACATGAGGTGGATGGTAAAAGTAAGGTGCTTAGCAGGAAATGATGGAGGGTGTGGGGCTGTCCTCTCTTTATTGCTTTCTTGCATCAAAAAGCACAAAGTTAGGGAGCTCTGCTCCCTCTCTGCTGAAACACATCACCCCAACCACTCCCCCAAACCTTGTGCCCTCGGCAATGGCACCATAACCCAGATTACCAAGCACTGCATATGGAGCAGGCTTTACCCCCCTCTGCTTAACTCCACCTCTTAGGAAATGTAATCAAGGACTCCAGCAGCGCGGGAGAGGGTAATGGGATCGAGCCTTTCACTACTAGGTCATTGGCCAGGGGCCAGCCCTGCTCACTAATGACCCAGAGATGTGTCTCCATCCATTTTGGTGGGTGAGAAGCTCCTTCCCAAGGCATCAGCCCCCCCATGGATGAGGTTTGCTCAGGAGGAAAAGGGTTTGTGGCACCAAAAACCAAGCACCCCTCCTTATGTGTCTGAACACACAGCAGATTGTCCAAATGCTGTTATTCCTGCCATTAGAGCTATTTTTAACAGCTATCAGCCCTGGTCCTGGATTAGCGGCTGGGCAGATTTAATGGCCTCAGGCCACAGGCTTTCCCAAGAGCCACCCAGTCAGGCACATCCATGCCCCAAATCATGCCTCTGCCTCGGCACAGCACCACTCACACTGTCCCCCTGCCCGCTCTGCCCCTTCATCCATCCCCACAGAGCAACACCAGGACCTCCCAGCCCTTCCCACAGCAGCTCCCCACTAACCAGCACCAGGTCTAGAGGCAGCAGCTCTACATCAGCCTGGAAAATACGAGTCATGAGCCCACTTTGCTCAGGCCCGTCTTTCATTATAAAATAAAAGCACCACAGTCTTTTACAGCAGAGCAATATCGCAATTGTGAGCGGCAGCAATTGAGGCCATTACTGCCGAGTGCCACAGGACGCCGGTGGCACACTACCCATTACTGCCCGGGGATTCCAGGAGAACAGGCGTGGGAAGCAACGCTCCTGCTACAGCCCTTTCTCCTCCGCTTGTTTAGATCAGTTACCGCCTGGAAAAATGTGACACGCAAAGCTACGGAGCTCATGGAACAACCACACCATGGGAACAAACCCCCATAATAAACACCAAAAAATGAAAGCTGAGATTGAAAGCCCCGATCTGATGCTTCCCAGCAAGATGAGGACAGTGTGTTGGCTGTAGCAGTGTGATGATGCTCTCCTAGACAAAATCACTTGTAGCAAAGGTGGACACTGGTCCCAGCTGAGCGGTGTCGGGATGCTCAGACCATTTGCTTTCTTGTCTCCCACATCCATGTGGGATGCTCTCAGCTTTTCGCTGAGGTTGATTCCATGCTCATCCAAAGGCTGCTGTCACATCAACCTGATTCTCCTAGGATCATACCAGGACAACAGAGCCTCTGGAGCTGCCTCGGAGCCAGGTGTTATCAATCCCAACCCATCCCTGCACTCACACTGCACTGTCAGGTAGGCAGAGGCTGATGGCGAGCGGCCCAGGCTGTTGCTGGGGATACAGGTGTATTTTCCAGCATCCTCTGGCTTGACACGGAAAATAATCAGTGTCCCATCAATCAGGATCCGCACCCTCAACTTCAGGTCGCTGTGAAAGAAAAGGAAAGAAGGATTGCAGGGAGACCCAGGGCAATGCCCAGCACAATCCCAGCTTCTGGCACAACTCCCAGCTGCTCTGCCAGATGCAAACTCACTTCTTGAAGTAGACATTCTCCTCCTCCCAGTACCACAGGTAGGTGAGGTTCCCGGGGTACGCCTCGGCCTGGCAGGTGAAGAGTGCATCCTGGGAAATGTTGACTGTGATGTTCTCCGGAGGGGAAACAATAAAGGGAGGTCCTGGAGGGGAGGAGAGGAAAGTGTCACCCCCACCACTACAGGAGTCCCCACAAAGGTTGTTAAGGCTCAGCTCCATCACAGCATTGTTGGCTGGGAGCTGCTGGAGGGCTTTGGGGCAGAGCTCACTCTCATTCCCCAGGATCACCGGGTGCAGGGGCTGACTCAGGATCACAGTGACCCTGTTATTCCCAACCCTTTCCTAATCTCTACAGCTATGAGGAGGGTGTCCATGCCTGTGGCACACGGCTCTGCTTCTCCCAGGGCACACAAGAACACGCCTCCCTTCATCCCGAGCACTTTTCCAGGATAGCATCACCCACGGGAGAAATCCAGGGGAGAACACAGCAAACTGCCAGGAGCCAGCAGTTTGCCGCTGCCACAAAAGCAGAGCAGAGAACACCCTGCTCTCCCCTCTCCGCCGGTAGCTGTTGACCTAATTAAAGATTTATTTAATAAGAGAGGGAGCGAGGAGCAGGAGGCCTGTCATGCATCACCGCTGTCTGACGAGGCGCTTCATGACAGCCTCAATCTTTTCCCCGCTTCCCGAACAAAACCGAGCTGCCATCGGGGTCTGGCTGCTCATCAGGACAGCCACCGCTGTGTCCCAATTAAGCAGATTCCTCCATCCTCCAAACAGGAAGCAGAGCCACAGGGCAGCCAGCACGATGCCAAGCACACAGGCCTTGCGGGTCGCTTCGGGGGTGGCACCGCAGCGCTGTGGTCCATGTGTCCCCATTCCCAGCACTCCTGGGGGATGCTGAGGAGCTGGAGGGGCTGGGAGATCTCACCTTGAACGAGCAGGCGCGTGGTGTGCACAGCCTCCCCCTGGATGCTGTACGCCCGGCAGGTGTAGGCACCTCTGTCCTCTCGGCTGACGGAGAGCACTGTAAGGCTCCCGTCGCTCACCTGGGAATGACAAGGGAAGACCCTGGAGCACGGGCAGGGACCCCCCCAGGGGGATGGGGGAAGACCCTCCCTCCCAGCTTCCCACGGCAGAGAACTGCCAGCGCTTTTAGGGCCGGATGAGAAACGGGTTTCCCCACTCTGCAAGACGTTGGATATTAATAAACCAACACACGCGTTTCTGCTCGACGCCAAGGGGAAGGGAAAAAAAATAGCATAAAATAAATAAATAACCATTGTAACGCATTTATCTCCTGCAGAAGTGACTGGCAGGCAGCAGGATCCAAACTGCTTCTGCCAAGCACCTCGGCACCTCAGAGTGCTTCACAAGGAGCAGGATACCTCACTGGAGGACTCCCTGTTTTCCACGGACCAGCCCCACTGCTGGGGTAGGGAATGAGGTGGAGACCCCAGCTTGGCCACTGTCCTCCCCCTGTGGGGACACCTCACAGCTGGAAGAGGAGCAGACAGAGTTCTCCTCAACAGCTGAAGGATGGACAAGGGACTGTCACCCTTGGGGTAGCAGCACCCCCATAAACAGGGAGCCCTCCCAGCCAGGATTTCCCCCCCACCTCATTCTGCCTCATCCTTCTATTTCAATTAGTAACAAATGATTCCTAATTACTCTCATTAGTGCCTGCGCTGATTCCAATGCCTGATTTACCAATTACAGCTCAGGGGGGAATCTCTGCCTGGGAGCCTTTGGGATGCAAAAAGGGTCCTGAAGGGGAGGGGAGGAGGGGAAATCCTTCCTGCTCAAACCCCTCCTGCATCCATCCCTGTCGGTGGACATGCATCCCCAAGTTGCAGCCCCCATCCCATCTCTGGGGTCCCAGCCCCTGGAATGAGTCTGCAGGGAGCAGCTTGGATGCAGGAGCAAGGCTGTCCCAAGTGCCATGGGGGTCTCCAGCCCTCACCCAAAGGCAAGCAGCATCACAGGCTGCCATTCAGCAGGGATGGGGAGGGGGGAATCGGGCATGTCAGCATGGAAAAGTGCTGAGAAAGCATGTCTGGCTCCAGGCACGGCAGAGCTGCCTCCACTGTGGTCCTGTCAACACTGTCCCTGCCAGAAGGGAGCCCAGGAGTCCCCACGGCAGCCCCCACCACAGCCTCCATCCCCCACCTACCTGGTACTTGCCATTGGCACCCAAAAGTTCTCCCTCTCTCAGCCAGGTGACGATGGGCTTGGGGTTCCCGAACGCCATGCAGGTCAAGGTGACACTGCTGCCCTCCTTCGCCTCTACGTACTGCGGCGGTGTCTCCGTGAAGGTGGGGGGAGCTGTGGGGCACAGGAGACCACCGTGACCCCCCTGTTCACCCGTGGGTCCGGGGGAGGGCACAGGGACGAGGGGAGGCTGCTGCCTGCACACCAGGGACACCCTGCACATCCCCGCGGTGGGGCTGCGACCACCCCAAAGGTGAACGGGGCTGCAGGGACAGCGAGGACAGCAGCTGTCACCGCAGCTGTCCCCGGGGACGCCGACCAAGGGCTGCCACACCGCACCCCAGCCCTGTCCCCTCTCCTCCCCCCCAGCTCCAGGGCACGGCACCACGTCCCCCCCTCGCTGCACATTAACTCGCTATTGTCAAAACATGGGAAAACACCGCAGTGCAGATCGAAAGGCTCCTTCCTGATGAAAGAGGCTGGCAGGATTACAGCCCGCCCCTAATTACCCGCGGTTGTTAAAGCCCACTTTAGAGGAAGACAGGTTGGCAATTTAATCTGCTCGGGGAAAAAAAGAAAAATAAAGAATTATATTTTGTTTCTCCCCAAATGATTTTTATTTTCCCCCTAAGAAAATTAAGCGTTGTAATGCGCTGGGGGAAAGCCACAGCCTTCACCCTGAAAGCCATTCCTCGAGCTGGAAGGATTATGGTTATTATATTGTTATTAAGCCCCTGCATGCCCCATGCTGCATAAAACCCCAAAAATGCCCCATTTTGCCAAGAGGAGGGACAGGGCATCTGGGGCCACTACCAGCCCCTTGAGCTGGCAGTTTGCAGGATCCGTACACGTGGTGGAGGTGAACCATGCACCATCCTTTCCTCCTCTTCTCGCCCTCCTTCCCAAGCCCTCAGAGCTCATTAGCAGGCAGGGGGAAAGCAGGAAACGGCAGGCAGGGCAGCACGCAGGGATGGGGCTGGTGGCCTGCACAGCCCCGCTTGCAAAGCTCCTGCTCACTAATTGGGCTCAATTAGGTAGCTCTGCTCCATGCCGTCCCCACAAAGGTTAAATTAATTGCTCAAGGTCAAGGCAAGACCAGCAAGGAGCTCTCGTTGCCCACATCTTCTCTCCAGCCACCCCACTGCAGCAAGAGAGGCACAGCCCTGCTGCTGGGCTAAAAATAAAGATCTCTCTCCTGATGTCGAGAATGACAATTTGCTAATTAGTTTAATATACAGCCTTAATAAAATGAAAAAGTAATTTGAGTAAATCTGAATTTCAAGAAAACAAAGATTTGATTTTCTGATCTGTTTGTTGAGAGGAGATTCGTTCCCAGCCCTGGTTCTTGATGTCTCTCCTTTCAACAAGCTCCGTGTAATTAAACTGAGGAATCCCTAATAAAACTTTGTCCCTTTTGAAGTCACACCCTGGCTGGAGCAGCCAGCCTGGATGGTTTCAGGCTCGCGTGTTTCAAAGGTGCAGATGCCACTGAGGTCCAACACCCAGGAGGGACCCGGTATCCACCAGAAATCCCATTTTGGCACCGCGGGGATGCCACAGCCCCCATCCCACTCACCGTTGACAGTGAGGTGGACCCAGCTGCCGTTGTGGAAGGTGTCGTACTGCTGGTCCAGCATGAGCACTTTGCACTCGTACCAGCCCTGGTCCTCGGAGCGCACCTGCTCAATGCGCAGGGAGGCTTTGTCGTGCAGGCTGGCCCGGCCTGTGGGAGAGCACAGCGTTGGCACAACGGCTCCATGACACCGGAGCAGCCCCCCTGAAGCATCGCCACGGGGGACAACCCATCCCATCCCGGGTTTGGGGCTGGTGGAGCCTCACGGTGCAGTCACAGCCGGCCGGGGACACGCTCGCCCGTCTGGGGATGGCAGAGCCAAGCTGCCACGGCCAGGCAAAGTGCCTCAAGCGGCATCTGCCCGCAGTGACACCGGCCTTCTGCTCTCAGCTGGGGGCTGGCGGAGGTACAGCCAGCATGCAGGCGTGCCCCAAAGCTTTTCCCAGCCTGGGAGACTCCCAAAAGGCAGGGCAGCCCTGAGCTGACCCGGTGCACAGCCCAAAAAAATGGCTCGGGAGCAAAGCAGCCCAGACCTCCACCACGGGGCTGTTGGCATTGCTCATTCATGAGCTGAGTTTGGCAAGGCTCAGCCCAGGCTTGGGTGGTGCATCTTCCATGCTGCAGCATTTCTCAGGGAGCAATTTGGGCAGAGAGCCCAGCAAGACCCAGGGAAGATCCAGGACAGTGCTCCCCAGGGAATGGGATCCAAAATGGGTCTGCCCCGCCACACCAACCTCCTCAGGACTGTTCTCCAGCTCACAGACCCCACCAGAGGACACAGGTCACATGTCACAGGCAGCTCTGTGGCGAGTGGCCACATGGGCTCTGCAGCTCCAACCTGTCACCTCTGCCTGGCATGTGGCCCTGGCTCCATCCCCCCAGGACCCCTCCCCAGGCTCACAGCTGCTCTGGGGCACAGCGGCAGCAGCAGCAGCCACCGCCACCACGCGTCACCCTGGGTTTCTCTGCCTCGCTTGCTCCCGTCCCACGCAGCCCAGCTGGCTTCCTAACGCTGCTGCTTAATTAAAACCAACTGGGTGGAAAGCGAGCAATGAGAGGCAGAGCCCGCGTGGTTTCCAACGGAGGAACGGATGGAGTGGAGCTGTGCATCCCAGGCTACACCACAGCCAGGACCTGCCATGTCCCCCTTGTCCCCCGGCACCCCCAGGACTCACCGGCATACTCCGGGTCGACATGGGGAGGGTAAAACCCAAACTTGATGAAGATGGGGATGGGGACGCCGAACTTGAACCACTCCACGACATAGGGAGGGGGCTGTCCCGTGAGCGGGTGGATCACGTCGCATCCCAGGATCACGCTCTCGCCAGCGCGAGCGGTCACGAACTCGGGCTCCTCCCTCGAGCCGAGGGCACCTGCAAGGGGGTGAAGGAAGAAACTGTGGCTGATCCCACCACTGGACCCCTGCATCAGACTGGGAACCCCGGGAGAGCCACAGCAGAGGCAGATGTCCTCAGCTGCCCATCTCCAAACAAGGGCAGCCTCTGGGTCTCCCCTGCCCCAAAACCAAGCACCTTCACTCAGCTCCAGAGCCACCCCAGAACTCAGGACAGTGGCCATCAGCACCCACTACTCCAGCACAGCTTGCCAACCTCTAAGCCAGGGCAAGAGTGATGCCCAGAGATCCTACAGGGGTTTTGGGGACCCCCTGTTCTCAGTAGAGGGGGGCATAGAATGTGACTGGCACTGCTCCCCACCGAGCAGCACCATCAGGGCTGCCCTTTTTCCCTGTGGCAGGGAAAAGGCTGCTTTTAGCTTGTGTCCCCACATGCTCTGGTGAGCAGGACTGAGCATGCAGGGACCACTGACCACAGCTCTGCTGTGCCAGCCCATGGATCCAGCTTTCCCACAGCTGCCAGAGTGGGCTCAGCCCCCGGAGCAGTGATGCTCCAGCCAAGCCCACGTGCCCTCGGGCATCCCTGAGAGCCCCAAACCTGAAACCCGGCTGCGACCTGTGTGTCGGGTCTGTCACCCTGCTCCTCCCAGCTGGGTAATTACAGGGGACTTTGGTCTCAGCTCCGAGGCTGCTCCACCCCGGCTGTGCCGCCCTGCTCGCTGCAGCCTGGCGTCATCCTGCTCTGCCAGCAGCAGCAAAGCTGCATCCTCAGCACAGCGTTCGGAAAGGGAGGGAGAGGGAAACCCAGGGCCGGGGAGAAGCCAAACGGGGGGGGGGTCCCCAAAACTAGGTTCAGACCCGTATCTCCCTCCTCATCAAGGAACGGCCCCCCGTTTTCCTGGAACACGCGGCCACCGCCTGCTCCGGGGGGAAGCTCGGGGGAGGGATGCTCGGGGAAGCACGTTCCCACTCCTCCGCGCTGCTCCTCGGGGCCGCCGGTGATTGGCGGCGAGTGACATCACCGCTTCCCCGCCGCGGGAGCCGAGCATCACCGAGCATCACCGGTTATTTTTGGCTCTGGCACAAGCGCGTACCGGCGAGAGGCCCGTGATGTGCCACCCCCCGGGCCCACCAGCCGAGTGTCCCCGTGGGAAGGGCAGCGGGCAGAGCCGGCCATGGTTCACACATGTGAACCTCTGCCACCGCAGAGGGTCACCCAAGTGTCCTCAGACCCCACACCACCGGCAAGCTGGGCACCGGTGGCTGTTTAACTGGGAGTGCTGGCTGGTAGCAGCGGGGTGGGAGATGCCGGGGTGCAAAGCTGGGAGCCATCTGCAAGGAGCAGACGCTGCATTGCACGCCCACTGCAGGCACCCGGCCCTGCTATGGGGGTCCTGCACAGCCACAGATCTGCCTGGACCCCACTGGAGGGGTGGGATTGCTGAGCACACACGTGCAACGTGCATGCACACACCCCCCTACTTTGCACCACCCCAACAACACTCTCACACCTCTCCATCCCTCGTTATCGCTGCATCGCTGATGAGCTCACTTTCGCACCCTGTCAGCAGGGACGGTGTCAGCCCTCCCCTGCCACCCCGGCACGGAGCTGTGAGAGCCCGTCCTGACCCCGCTGTGCCGCAGGGCTGGAACCCCCCTCCCTGCCCATGGTCCTCCCGCTCTCCTCAGGGACAGCAGCTGTCACGTGCTGCTCAAGAGCATCCAAGGACGCGCTTCCCCGACCACCTTGCCCGAGCGAGAGGGTCCCCAGCAACACGCTGCCTTCCAAGAGACAGTCCTCATTCCACCAGCAGGAGAGGATGGAGTGGGCAGCACTGCTGCCCCTTCCCAAGCCCCCTGCCTCCCCCAGCCCACCAGCTCCTGGGATACCAAGACGGCATCTTGGTTTCCAGCACCTCAACACCAAATGGAGCCTGTGATGCTGATGTTTGCCCAGCTGGAGCAGCTCGATATCCAAGAGGCCACCCGGACACCCTTGGGATGGGCGCCAGGGAGTCACACGACACCAGGATCCCCTGACTGGCTGCCCAGCAAACCAGTGGGTGACGTTCCCCGGGGAAGGGGACGAACCAGTCGCTCCGCCGGACCCACGCCTGGCCGGGGCAGCCCGGGCATAGGAAAATAGGTCAGCCCCGGCAGCTCTCAGCGCCGGTGTCTGATCGCAAGGCCGGTGGGGAATTGCACGCACGGCTGAGCATCACCTCCCCACGCGCACAGCCGACTGGCAGCCACGGCAGATAACCGGCCCCCGGCTCTCCCCAGCTGCCACCCACCCCGCTACCGGCCCCGTGCCCTCCTGTCCCTGCTTCCAGAGTGGCAGGAAAGCCATGGGGAGATGTTTCACAGACCCTCTTTGGGTCTACACAACTTCTCAACCTGCCAACCCCTGTGCTCCCAACCCTGACCAGCTTTTCCCTCTAAGTCCAGGCCGAGAAGGCACATGAGCGATGGAGGCTGCAGCTCCCAATTCAAAGCGTTTCTCACCCCCACGTTTGTAGGGAAACGCTTGAAAACAACTCATAGACGCCAGAAGAAACAGAGCACAAATAGACGGGGTATTTTTAAACCCGCTTGGTTTTCCCAGCCAAGTTCAGAGGGGTTGCAAGGCTTAACCTGCGGTTTGGAAATAGGGTCAACATCAGGGAGCAGCAGCAGGGACGTGAACCCCAAATCCCCCTCAGTGCGGGAGCTCACGTGAAGCTGGGGGATGCCTCGTAAAGAAAAACAAGTAATCAACAGGCTTCGTCATCCAAGCAGATCCAGGAAAAATAAAAGCATGCCGCGTGCCAGGAGGCAAGAATACAAGATGCGGAGGTGGAGTTGAACAGCATCCCAAAGGGAGAGGAGGGAACGCTGCTGCCACTGAGACGGTGCCACCACGGGGCTCCCCGGGATGGTGGTGCCAAGGATGGGGAGACCCTCACTTGGATCTGGGCACCCAGTTGCTCCCATCCCAAGAGCAGAGACATAAGGTGCCACAGGACTCGGTGAAGCTGAAGGCATCCAGCATCCCAGGTGCACTTGCTGAAGCAGGACCCTTCCTGCAGGTGCTTTGTTAGAAGGATGAGGCCATGGAAGAGAGGTTTCCAAAGGAATTAACACCTGGCAAGGCTGTCCTGCCCAGCACAATGGACACCCATGCCCTGGGGACAGAGAGAAGATCCTATCCTGACCCATCACTTCCTTGCAGCCTGCTAACAGGCATGGAGACACCACTATCGGCTTCCAGTGCTGCCCCCCTACCCCAAGCACTCATCCCCATCCCTGTGTCCCTGTGGGGATGGCTGAGGGAGCAGGCATGAGGCCCCGAGCCTGTGGACCTCTCCTCCCTGCCGAGCAGAGACAAGATGTGCTCTGACACATCCCGCTCACATCGGTGGAGGCGGGACATGGCAGGGATCTCTGAGGACAAGGCCACCAGCGTGGCATATGGAGGCCAGCAGGGAAGGAGAGCAGGCAGCCATCGCTGTGAAACGAGGAGGGGGGCGACTGCAGCCCAGGGTGGGGGACAGGGACAATGTGTTGCAGGGACCCCACTGCCGAGGCAGCGTATGGGGTGCCTGGAGATCCACCTACCCCCATCCCCTTAACCCCCTAAATATGTCAGTGGGGGCTGCACTCCCCACTGCAAACCCAGTCTCCCCTCGCCTGCTCTGGGGTACCCACAGCCCCCCAAAAGCATCCCCGTCTCCTGATGGGGGGTAGCCCCAGGGTGTGGGAGCGCAGCCCTCACCCCCTCCCCCAGCTGGAAAGCAGCATCTGGGCTTTCAGCGCGATTCCTGCGTTTTAAACCCGATTTTCCAGATGGATGGAGGGCAGTGCGCAGGTCAAGTGACATGCCTCAAGGTCACACGGGGCCAGCAGAGGAGAAGGATTAGCTGCTCTGAGGGGTGGCTTGATGCCCCATTCACAATGAGATGATGACTCTGAACCCTGTTCCTGGGCACAAGGCATGTCCTGTGGGACCACCAACACCATCCCCACACAGGCTGGCAGCTGCCCTGGCACTCCCAGGGGAGTGTGCACACACTGGGTGCTGCCCCACAGCAGCCCCTCGGTGGGTCCCTGCTCCCTGGAATGACACAGATGAAAGTGTGCCTGGATGAGCAGCAGCTCAGCAAGCATGTAGTAGCACAGGTTGGTGCTTGGAGAGGCACAGAGATGGGGGAGGGCGAGAAAATTATTTCCCTGCAGTCACCCAACTCCCACCTGGGGGTCCCCAGCACCTCCTCCCTCTAAACACCACCTGGTGTAGAGCATCCCCAAGTGACACACAGCAGCTGCCACGTGGGATCCATCATCTCCCAGCAACGACCAGCAGCTACCTGTGAGCTCCCTCTGCACGCCACGGGTCTGAACGAGCAGCTGTGGTAGGAGGTTGGAGCCCAAACCCATCCCAGAGGAGACCTCCTAAACCTGGAGAACGCTGTGCCCCCCAGCCTCACATGGCACTGGTACCCCTGGGCAGTATGCCCCTGGCCCTCCCCACAGAGCAGCACATACCACCCTGGTGCCTTTACAGCCCTCCGACAGGAAACTGGGATGCAGGCAGCACTCCCTCCGAGCTGCCCGCCAGCAGCTCCTGAATCACACTGTTCCTGGCTCAGGCAGCCCTCCCACCAACGCCAGCCTCTCCATCATGGAGTGGGAGGAAGGGAGTTGTTTTTCCAAAGGCCAGCTGGCCGCTCAGGGCTCCCAGCTCAGGAGATGCCTACCGCAGGGAAAAGGAGTGGAAAGGACTCATCCATCGGCACAGCACGGGGCTGGACCCACTGTTTGCCCATCTGCAGGGCTTCTCTTCCAGAGTGAAGGCACGACCTCCAAGACTGGTGGTGAAGAGGAGCTGTCCCACTGTGCTGCAGCTCCAGAGAGGAACTTGCGGGTTCATCCATCACTGGCAAAGCTGCATCTTCCAAGTCAAAAGGCAACCGAGCCAGGAAAGAATCGCCGCAAAAACCCTCCAGTAAGCCAAGTCATCAACCGAGACACGTCCCCTGTCCCGCACACTCCCATCCAACAGGTCCAGAGGAGCAGAAATCCTCCAGGGAAGGGTGGAAACGGGAGATGGGCCAACACCCTTGGCTGTTCCCGGTGCCAAACCATCCTCTTGCCAGAAGAGAACGGGGCCAAAGCCGCATGTGCCAAATCCGGCGGCTGCCAGTCCAGACCCCTCCATGGCCAAAGAGGCACCAGTCCTGGAGAGCAAGAGCTCTGCGCTGGCAGAGCAGGGAATGCAGTGAGTAGGGAATGCAGCGAATAAGGAATGCAGCGCCGGCACCGCCGCACCAGACCGCTCTGACTGGCCAAGGTCAGCGCCAGGAGCATCACCTGCCACAGTGTCCAGGGAACCTCTTCAATAGGAGCCCTCGCCTGGGACTAGCACATCCAAGGCAAAGCCAAATCCTCCCTCTGCAAACCCTCCTGACGGATCCACAAGCATCCCCACTCACCGTGTGGTGCCACAGCATCACACCCGTGGGAGAGGGAGGAAAAGCCCCTCAGTGTGACGGCACTGCTGGGAATGCCAGGAGGCCGGATCCTTCCTCTGACACCCACTCCTGGTGTGGTCACGTCCTGGCTCTCCTCCCCCACGCCATAAGAGGGGATAACACACCCTCCTTCCTGCTCTGAGCCGATTAATGCCTGGAAAGCCCTTGGAGAGTCAGGCAAGAGGGCTGCCCTGGGCCAGTGCCGCTTCTTCCCAGCTCAGCGAGGAGAAGGAGGTGTGGGATGAAGGCCATCGCAAAGGGAAAAGCCCCAGTGAGGGCATCGGTACATGGTGAGCCCCAGCCCTGCTCCAAAGCCCTGTTCTCAAGCAATGTGGGGTGACAGCCCCCCAGGAAGAGGGGGTAGCGCTGGGGTTAGGGGGTTGCAAGAGCAGGGATGAGTCCTGTGGGCTCCCTGTCCCCCCACAGCCCCCCACGGGGGCCATGCCGCCCGCAGCACCCCCTCACCCGGCACCCACCCACACATTACTCACAGCGTGCTCATTCATCACGTACACACTGCTCCACACACACAGCACCCCTGTGCCCGGGGTTCCCGGCACCTACCCACCCCAACACCAGTCCCAGAGCCCCATCCGAGCGGCCCCAGGGTATTTCCAAGTTCCCGAACGCTGAACTCGCTGCTCTGCACCTCTCCCAGGCAGAGCATCCCTCCACAAACTGCTGCTGCAAACCACTGCCTCACCACACTGCAGCATGCATTTCAGGCAGGCAGCAGCCAGCCATGGCTCAGTAAGAGGGGATACATACCCCAAAAACGGGGCAGTCCCCATCCTGACCCCCCCAAAAGGACAGCCCCCTGCTGACACACCCCCTCTGCCTCCAAGGAGCCGGCCGCCAGGCAAGGATGCCAAGGGACCATGGCAGGGTGCAGGTGTGACCCTGTGGGCTCCAGGAACGCTGTGAACTGCGGGGGCTGCAGCACCCTGGCAGTGCCCCCTCCCAGCCCACTCATGCCCGCCGAGCCAGTGTTCCCCCGCGCCACAGGGAGGGGAGTGGTGGTGGCTGCCGGCCAGGCATCCCTTGCTGCCGGCAGCCACTGCATCCCCATGGGCAGGGCACAGTGACACCCGGGGCACAGCTCCTGGGTCTCATCCCAGGTAGGGACCACCAGAGCGCAGGGATGACCCCGTGCCCAGTGAGGAACCAGCGGCAGAGATGGAGGACGGTGCTGCACAAGGGGCAGGCAGCTCCCCTCTACCTGCAGGGATGACTCGAGGGGGGAGGTCGGAGTAGGCTGGCAGCTGAAGAAAAAGAAGTCAGAGCAGGAAAATCGGGGTTATTCCTCGCCGTCGTCTCCCTGCTGACCTTGGACAACCCTGTGCCTCAGTTTACCCCAGCACAGCAGCCAGCCTGCAGTGGGGCGGGGGGAAAGAGGGCAACCTCTCCCGTGCTGGGGGGGGGAGCAAAGTCACCCCCAAACCCGCAGCCGGGGCGCTGCAGGGAAAGGCAACGATTCCCTCCTGCATTTCTCCTTGCCCAGCCGGGCTACCCTTGCAGGGAAGGGCAAACGCTGCCCGCACCCCCCGGCGCTGCCGCAGGCGCTTCCCCAGGATGAGAAGAGAAATACACGGATGCGAGAAATGCTTGTCCATCCCTGATCAAGGGGGACGCTCAGCCAGCCGCGTCCCCCGGCAGGACCCGCACCCGCTTGCCTTCTCCCAAAGGGAATTTCCAACCCTTGGGGAGAGGGTCGGCCGCACCGAGAGCGCGGCTTCCCGAACTTCCCCAGCTGCAGCCGCTGCCCTCGGGGAGGTCACGGCCAACCGCGCCGAGCGCCTGCGGAGGGAGGATGCGCCGGGCGCTCCCGGCTCCCTCCGGCAGCGGAGGATGAAGGAATCGCCAGCGCCCCGCCGCAGCGGGAAGCGCTCCGTCCCCGCACCATCAGCGGGGAGGACGCGAACACCGCAAAACCCGCTCCGGAGCCCCAGCCCTCCCTCCACAACCCTTTCGCGGTCCCCTCTCCCCGGTGCTCGCATCCCTCCCGGTCCATGCGCATCCGCCCCGCCGCAGCCGGTACATGGCCGGGGAGGGGGGGGGGCCAAAAGCGGCCCCGCGGCGTCCACGCACACCCCGGCGCACCCCTCCCGGGGTCACCCCGGCGGAGAACACCCCGCGGCCCCACTCACCTTGGACGGGCAGCCCGCGGGCGCCGAGCACACTTGCTACCAAAGCGGCCACATACC
>WEIV01008413.1:184597-218170 GCA_013390005.1 Calyptomena viridis
TCCGCCGGACGGTCACCTCCGCCGGCGCGGGCACGGCCCGGGAGCGGCGCCCCCCCGTGCGCAGGTGTGCCCCCGCACCGCCTCGGTGTCACGTCGCTGTCCGCAGATGGGCCCCTGCTCCGGTTTGGTGTCACCTCGCTCTCTCCAGATGTGCGCCTGCACCGTCTCGGTGCTACCTCGTCCACAGATGTGTCCCTTGCACCAGTAGAGCATCGCCACTCTGTCCCCAGATGTGTCATCGCACTAGCTCGGTGTCACCTCCCTGTCTCCAGATGTGCCCCCACACCGGCTCGGTGTCACCCCCCTGTCCCCACACATGCCCCTGTAGGGGTGCAGTGTCACATTCCTGTCTCCAGATGTACCCCCTACACCAACTCAGCATCCCTTCCCTGCTCCCAGATGTTCCTCTGCATCGGCACAGCATCACCTTCTTGTCCCCAGATGTGCCCTTGCACCATCTCAGTGTTGCCTCCCTGTCTCCAGATATGCCCCTTGCATCAGTGTAGCATCACCTCCCTATTCCCAGATGTGTCTCCCACCCCGGCTGAGCATCACTTTACTGCTCCCAGATGTGTCCCCTGCCTCAGCACAGCACCACTTTCCTGTTCCCAGATGTGTCCCCTGCACCAGCACAGCATTCTCTCCCTGTCCCCATATGCATCTCCCTGTCCTGGTGCAGTGTCACCTCCCTATCCCCAGGTCTGCCACCTGCCCCTGTTGCCACACACCACCTCTGACATGCCCATGCCACTTTGTACCTACACAGGGTCACCTCCCTACCACAGGCTGAGCCACCTGCCCCCTGCACCAGCTCCACATCACCCCGATCAACATCAGCTGTGCCATCTGTTCCTGCCACCCTGAGCCCCCTTGGGGTCACCTCCCTGCCACCTGCTTAGTGCCACTGCAGCCTTGTACCCCGCATCAGCTCAGGGTAACGTTCCTGCCACCATCTGTGCCCTGGCAGAGGTCCAGGGTCATCACCCCACCAGCCTGGGACAGACATGACACCTGCCACCTGCACCAGCTTGCTGTCACCTCTGCCAGGCCCCCACACTGCTCAGTCACCTTCTCGCCACCCCCCACAGCTTGATGTCACATTCACCTGCCACTTCACACCCAGCACTGGCTCAGTGCCACTGTCACACCTTGCACCAGCTGTACCACCTCCTCTTGCCCACCTGTACCACTTGTGCCACTTCCCCTGCTCCTGCTCTACACCACTTGCCCCAATCTCTGACCTGCTGTGAGAGTTCTGTGTCACCCTGTCATCTCCCCTCCTTGTCCCCTGCTGGTCACAGCCCATTTGAAAAGAGAGAATTGGGTTTGACTCCAATGGAAAATAGGTAGAAAGCAAAGTCCGCCTGTGCTCAGCCCACCTCTCCTCCCTGCAAAGACCTGGTGATGCCAGATGGGCAAACAGCCGGGCAGGATCCCTGAGGAGCATGCCAGCCACAGAAATGGGCCACTGAACTTCCCTGGAGATGACAGCCAGCCTGGGAGGGGACAGGCTCATGCAGAGAGGGGGACAAGCCGTTTTGTTCTCAGCACTCCCCATCTTCCGATTGCCCACACTGTTGGGAGAATATCTGGGGAGAGGTCTGAGCAGCTGCTGGTCTTCCCACCTCTTCCCATGCATATTCTGGAAATAGGCAAAGAAACCCCAATCCTTGCAGAGGATGTGGGAGCTGGAGGAGCATCCCACTCCCTCTGCCTGCAATTACATTTGTTCAGGGTCAGACATTGGCATGCCCTGGGCAGGAGGCGAGAGCATCCCCCCACCCAGCCAGAGCTCCGAAGCAGTTTGCTTCCCCAGCAAATTCCAAGACCTCATAAAAGCCTGACTCAGCTCTTAGTGCTGAGGTCTGAAGTGAAAGCTTGCAGATCTGCACGGGGGGTTGGCACAGACAAGGCTGACCCTTGTGCTGGGGCAGTTTTGCTCTCCAAACTGTGCTCCTGTTTCCTGAAAGTCTGGTTTGCAGCAGCCTGGGCGGGCAGAGCCCCTTGGCTAGCGCCCTCCCCCTGCCAGTCCTGCCACCTTCAAAGCACCCAAAACATCCCAGCCATCCCTCACTGACTTCAAAGGAGCAAGCCTAAGGCTGGCAGAGCTCCATCTACCCTTGCCTAGCTGGACATAGCTAATATATTCTGGTCCAGCTGGAGTCTGTGTCACTCACCAGATCATCTCCACGTCTTTAGCTGAGTTTTGCCACAATTTCAAAGAAGAAAAAAATAATTAAGGGCATTGATGGCACCTACAGTAACACAGCCCAACCTGGGAGGCATCAGCAGCCCATGGTGGATGGGGAGACCCAGCTCTGATCCCGGTGTGTGCCCAAGTCAAGCCCAGCACAGAGGCCCCACCAACATCCCTCAAGAAACTGGAAATATAGGCTTGGGTTGGAGCATGGCTGTCAGTTCACACCCTTGTTTCTCCAGACTAATTTGCTGGTTTTATGAAATCCATTCCCCACTGTTTTCACACTTCTCTCCCTCTCTATTTATAGCTGGGTTTATTTACATGAGCAGGGCACTCCATGTACTTGCACGTCAGTCTGTGGTGGCAGAGCTGGGAGCGGGTGAAGGAATCAGTGGCAAGGAGCACCCCAGTCCTTGGACATGGCCACCTTCTGCCTGCCACGTGGGAGGCAGGCAGGGAGCCCTCTGTGCAGAGACAGGAGCTGCCAGGGGATGAGCCAGAACCAAATCAGCCACACACACCCCAGACCCACACACATCCCATCCCGTCCCCATCTCTGCAGGGCACAGCAGCGCAGTTCCCGTGGGATGCAGGGTAGCCCTGGAGCCAGCACCTTTCCAAATCACAGGGGAGCCCTTCACATTCCAAGCTGGAGCAGGTCTGGCAGCAGCATTTCACTGATCTCAGGCATACCTGTCTGTTGTGCTACTGACCCAGGGGTGCCCCTGCCCTCCACACAGCCACAGCTACCAGAGCCCACCATACACAGCTGAGACATTTGACAACTGTCCTGTGAGAAATTCACCACCTTGCCTAACAAGAGGGATAAAAATGTCATTGCTTTTTTTTAAAGGAAAAACTTTGACAGATGAGACAGGAGTTCTCAGATTAGCACAAGAACAAGAGATTTGGGGGATGCAGCTCTCTCCATCACATATAGTCATCTGGGAGACATGCAGCCCTGGTTGAGCCCTGCTGCCATCTCCCTGGGACTTGGCTCTTGGGAACAGGGCCAGAGGTTTCAGTTTGGGTACCGGTGCAAGAAAAGTACCAAAAAAAAAAAAAATGCTACAACTCAGGCTGGAAATTCAGAGATATCCAGCACTTGTAGCAGTGAGGTTCTGGATTAGACTTCACACAGGGCAACAAAAATACTTGACACTGGAGAAAGACTGACCTGAAAATGGGACTTTTCAGGGTATGTGTTACTGCCTCTCTCCCCCTAACCCCTCACTAGTGGTGACCTGGCCAGGAAAGCAGGAATCTGGGCCCAGCTGTCTCCCACCTGGCCGCGGGATGCTCCAACCCACACGGGGCTGAGTCTCCCTGCACAAGTACATGATTATTCACAGCCTCCAGCATTTGCATGGTGGAGTCACGAGTCTCACAACACCTGATCTCCCGGGAGAGCTGCCTCCTGTACTTTGGGAGGGAACGGCCCACATTCCAAAAGTGGGACTCAGTGTCTCACAGCATCCCACATCGCCCAGCTGTCACCTCCTCCCCTCTCTGTGCTGGGACCGGGAGAAGGGAGCCCACCCCATCCCTGCCACCTCAGAGAGGAGGAGCAGCAGGGCAGGGACACGCAGGAACTCTGAAAATTCGGGAGCTGAGCACGAAAGTGCTGAGCCAGCCTGCAGTGTCGCTGCGTGCACAGCAAGCCTCCTTTTTGGAAAGACCAAAAGCCCCCTCCACGGAGCCACTGAAGGACGAACAGGCAGATGGGCTCGACTCACGCCGAGCTGGGGTTAGGCTCGTTCCCTCCTCGTCCCCTCTCCCATTGCCGGTGGCTCATCACCAGTGCGTGACTCCAGCTGGCAAGCAAGGAGGAATATCCTGCCATCCCTTCCCGGCTGCACATCCAAGTCGTGGAATAATCCACCTGTGGTATTTCAGAAAAGACACACTAACTTCTGAGCAGAGGGGTCAGTTGAGTCATGGTAACAACTTTTTCCTCCTGTTAGCAGGTCTCCAACGTAGCTAATTACTCATCAGCCCACTAATAGACTCACTCACACAGCACTCCCTGGATCAAGCAGCAGCAATTGTCTGTCTTGTCTTATTAACCTCAAAGAAAGATCCGACTGTGGTAAGCGATACCCCATCCTTATCTCGTCACCTGCTTCTCCAGCCAAAATATGTCTCTGCTGTGCAGGGCATCCCTGTCCCAGCACCAGCCAGGCAAAGCCAACACTGTGGGCTCAGCCTCCCGGTGCTGCTCTGTGGAACCTTGGCTGGGGCAGGTACAGCCCAGGTGGGGCAGGAGACCCCAGACCCACGGCAGCCACTGTGAGCTGGTGTTTGCTCCCCCAAGCAAGAGGCAGCAAGGCACCACCAACCTCCCCATATCTCACCCTTCACACAAGTCAGGTTATCCCCACCCTGGTGTTGAAGCCCCCCATCCTACTGCCCCATGGTAGGACACATCCCACCCACCCCAGCACTCCTGGGCCTGGTGGAGTTCCCCCCTCAATCCTAAAAGGATGACAGAGTGTTCTCTGCTTGGTGCCAGCAACTACAACCCCCTCTAGAACTCCCACCCCACCACTGCACCCCAGCACTGCCGCCCACCCCATTACTCACTGGGCCTCTCTGGCACGGGGAACACACCTCCCTGCGAGGGAGCACAGGCACAGCACGTGCTCCTGGGGGCTGGGGGACTTGTCATCGGCACTGTCATCGCCATGAGTAACCACACTTTGCCTTGGCTTCCCCTAGAACATCCCCAAAAGGTGTTTGTATGTCTCCTTGCTGGGGGGGGGCACCGCTCCATTGCAGCTGCTCAGCTACAAATTCCCCTGCACCGTGGGGAAACTGAGGCACAGGAATCTGGCCATGCTGGAGTGCTGAGCTCCCACAGGGAGTGGGACAGGCTGGGCTACTCCAGAGGTGCCACGGCAGGCTGGGGAGGAGAGGTGACTCAGTGAAGGTCGGGTGGCAAGGCTTGCTCAGCACTGTGAGACACACACTGCTGTCCCGGTGCTCCAACCTCTCGCCTTGGCATCCTTTCCAGCCCCTGCACATGCAGCGTGTCATCAGCTGTGACACACTCTGCTGACGTCCCTGGATCATGTGGCATCAACCTCGTCCCTAATTACCAGCGCAGGAGCTCTTCCCCCTCCCCTATTCTCTGCTGGTGCTGCCTGTGCTGGGCTCCCCAGCACCCATGGCCAGAGCCCACCCCAGCCTGGTAGCCCCTACGTGGGGCAGGGGGTGGGGGGCTGGTTGTCACCCTCGTGCACACAGCACATCCCCAAGCCCTGCTCCCCCGGGACGCTTGTTGGTGCCAGACAGAGAGCACCATGCTGCAGGACCCTCTGCAATCCAAGCATTGCCTCTCCAGAGTCCCACCACCACGGACATGCAGGGGGGAACAAGTTTGTTGGGGTCCCCCCCCACAGCACCCCAGGAAGGGGACAGGCAGGCAGGTGCCAGGCTGGGCTGGCTGAGGGCAGCGAAGAGGGTTGCAGCCTTCCCGAGGAGGGGGGGGCCAGGCTTGGAAAAGGCTTTTGCTGCCGGAGAGAAGGGCTCTCTTGTGCAGTGCCCAGAGGCAGGGGAGGCTCAGAGCCGCCTTTGTTCGAGGGCAGCAGACTGCGGCTGCGAGGGGCTAGAGCCACACACCTCCCTGCCCAAGCTGCTCCAGCTACTGCATTTGGCCTCCCTCAAAGTGATCATCTCTGCTGGGGGGCTCAGGGCGGCCCCCGAGGACAGCCAGAGATCATCCTCTGCAGGATCACTTTTCCCATGGCCGTGCCAAGTAGCCCCCAAACCCAGGGTGCATCATGGAGGGGGGAAGCAAAGTCCAACCTGCCAGGGGGACCAGCCGTGCCCCTCCAGCCCCAGCCCTTGCTGCTCCCTTCCCCACAGCAGGTGGGCAAATCTTCACCTCCCGCAAACAACCTATAACAGGATTGCTGGAGGCCACAGCCCTCCAAGCTGTCTGCTCCTGCATATGAGTCCCAGCAGAGTGAAAACAGGACATGGCTCTTCCAAGGTCCCCTCCAGCCACAGCCCAGACGCCACCATGAAGGGCTGAAGGAGACAGTGTGCCCATTCCAGGGTGGGTTATGCTGCCAGCTTGACTTCACTGGAGGCTCCCAGCTCAGCACCCCATGCCCTCAAGCTCAGGGCATCGCAACAGCCCCAAACCCTCCCTATGGGTTCAGGAGATGAACGTGCAATAAGCAGGTGAAGAAATCTCCATCCCGAAATCACAAACACGGTGACACCAAATTGCAGGTCCAGGGACCCCTCAGGTCACCTTTTACCATCCTGCCACGGCACTCACAGGGTTCATGTCAGCCACCACAGGGAGAGGTGTCATCCCCCCCAGGGCTCTGCTGGGGATAGGGGGTCCCGCACCACGGGGACACACAGCTCCCAAAACCATCCCTTCAATCGAGACTGGCACAAACCAGCGAGACGAGTTGGCCAGTCCTCATCTCCCGCTGAAACCAGCCCGGCGAGCCAGCCTGGCCCGGGAGCAGCACGGCGGCATCGCTTCCCGCAGCTGGGCTTGGCTCCCAGTCAGCTTCCCCCCTCCCCAGGCTCCCTCCCGCCAGGCAGCAATCAGCCCTGCATTCAGAGGGCTGCGGGAAGATGACTAGGCAGCGAGTCAGACCTCTTTGGGGACAAATGTGCAATCAGTCCCGAGGAGCAGCCTCGCTCCCCTGGAAGGCCGGCACAGCTCCAGGGAATGCCCTGAAGTGAGGTGTGAGAGTGGGTAGCACAGCACCCTGCTTTGCTGACACTCCCCTGACCCCAAAAACAGCCACTCCACCCCGGGATGCTCACCCACTGCTGCAGCATCTCTCTGACCCATGAGCTCCCAGCTCAGGCAGAAGGATCATGAAAAGCTCCCCCCACACCTCTCCATCTTCACTGAGGTAGCAGAGGAGCTGGAAATCCTCAGCTCCAGCCTGTTTTCCCCATCAGACAGCAGCAGGACAACTTTCCAAGCCCTGATAGCCTGGGAGACTTGTGATTGACATGTGCCCCAACTCAACCCAGCTGGATGAGCACCCCAATAACAAGCTGGACAGTACAACAGCCACACTTTAGACCATCAGATTTAGGGAGAGCCCCCTCTACTGTCACCCTGGCCCAGATTTGCATGGATTTGATCCCCCAGATGACAACCATTTCCCTCCCCGTCTCGGGCACTGGTGTGTCTCTACTGCCGCACACTGACATTTCTTTCCCCGGATGCCACTTATTTATAGCATGCCTGACCTTTTCCCCAAGTTTACATCCTCCTCTCCCTTCCCTTCCACCCACCCAGCTCTGAAAACCACCCCCGGGTTGCTCCCAAGCCTGGCTATGTGCACACATCCCCCAAGGCCCAGGCAGGATGAGGTTCCCCAACATTCTCACGGACAGCACGGGAGGACAAAACTGGGGGTGTCTGTCAGACACGAGCCCCCTCCTTTCCCTCTGCAAGGAACAGCTTCCAGTTAAACCAGCTGCCCGGCTGCCTTTGAAATCCAGATGGCCCATAATTCTTGCTGGAGAAGAGGAGAAAGGCTGTTTCACCGCAGCCCCCTGCGAAGGCAGGGCTGGGGAAAGCAGCAGGCTCCATCCGTGTGGGTGGGATTTGCCAGCGAGTTGTAGGCTGGAAGGACAAGGGAAAGCCGGGAAAGCTTTAGCACTGCAGCCCAGCTCAGGGCTCTTTGGTGCCACTTCCTTGCCTGCACGGAAATTTTCCCCATTTCCTCCCACCTTAAGCAAGACACGATTCCCGCCGGGATCCCCCATCGCTCACTCCTTGGGGAATGCAGCGGGTCCCCTCTCTCGCAAGTACCTCTCCAATACCCAGCCTGTGCCCAGTTTGGGGAAAATCGATTGGTGGGGCTGGAGATGCTGCTTCAGCAGCAAAAAGGAGGGAAAGCATGTCCGGAAAACACGTAGCTTCAGGATCCAGCCTTTTGCAGTGTGAAACCCCCTGTTTCTGCCAGTCTGGAAGGGAGTTGGGAGCCAAAGGATATCCCTGCTGCCGGGGAAGCAGGAGCCCCTCTCCCTCCCTCCTGTCCCTCCATCCGTCCCTCCCCGGGCGATGGGCTCCGGCGGCCGCCCGGACCTCGCAGCAGTCGGTCCGCGCCTCCTCTGCTGCTCTAATTACTCCTCTCGCACCCGGCGCCGGGCCCTCCGACCAAATTACGATCGATCCTCAGCTCCAGCCCAATCGATGCCATTGACTGAGGCATTAGAAAGACAAATCCGGGCTCCCCGCCCCGGGAAGGCGGCGGCAACCTCGGAGGGGGGATGCCACTGCACATGGAGGGATGTGGGATGCACAGGGATACCCTCACTTGATGCTCTCCATCCTTAGATCCATAAGGAAAGGAGGGGAAGCACCTGAAAGCACCAACTCACTTGTTCTCTGGCCGCTGGGTACAAGAAAACCAGCAGCAAGGATCAAACTCCTGGACCACACAGCCCCAACCAGCCAGAAATCCCTGGCAGCAAAGGATTTCCCTCCCAAAAAGTCCCTTGCTTCTGCCCAGCTCCCACTTCCAGCCATAAAAGAAAGGATTTTCCCTTAACCTGCTGAATCAGCAAATCCAGCCTGTATCCCTGCATCCCAGACACCTAAATTAAACACCAGTGATATTTGATAGCACAGGCAGCTGATGAACCAGCTAACCTGGGAAGAAGGAGAGCTCCTCAGGGCAGCCCTGCATGGGATAGGGGTGCTGTGATCCAGCCCTGACACAGGGATGGGCTGTTCTCCATCACACCACACAAGGGAAAAACCCCAGAGCTGCCCAGTAGCCACCACCAAGGCTGCAGGGGGGAATAATTGAATCAGAGCCCCAACAAGGGATCACTGGCTAAAATCCACCCTGGCCCAGCATTACACAGATGGGAAACAGAGGGGGGCCACCCCCGAGCCTCCTCCTCTGGTGCCTCCCAGGAGCAGATAATAGACCCCGCGTGAGCAAATTACAAGGAATTTGCAGCCATCCCATCTAATCCACAGGGGAGACATCTGAATCCTACAAGGAGCATTTGGCTTCTGGGTACAGAGGAGCTTAGAGACATGCAGAGGCATTAAAATCACGCATGGGGATTAAGCTGGGAACTGGGAAGGGAGAGCACAGCTGGAGACCATGGATGGCTGTGGGAGAAGATGGTTGGTGCTACCCAAGGGCTGTGGGCAAACAGGCTTTAGGCAATGTTTAAATGTCCCAGTGTCCTGATCTAGGTTTGGAGCCTGAGGCAGCACAGGTAGAGGTGGAAACCCATGGGATGCTGCTGGACAGGTGAGATTTGGCCATGGTGTGCAAAAGTCACTGGATCACTGGGTTTCAGGCTCCAACATCCAAATAGGCAGCAGGTGTTCCAGCCCATATCCAAACCCACAGCCAGGTCAGACCACCCAGCCTTAAGGAAGAGCAAAGTAAACCCCAAACATCCCCCAGGATCAGGTCCATGCCAGTGGGGTCTTCCAAGGATAGACTTTGGAAACGTCCCTCATCATTTGGGATTTATTCTGATCATCTCTAATCCTTTGCCTTGATTGCTGAGGTTCCCAATCTCATTAGCTGGGCTACACTGGATCATTATTGATGTTAGGGGGGTGTTTAAAGTTGATATTAATCCCATCTCGATAATCTGTCATTTATTGATTTTTATTTTTAACCTCTCACGCTAATAAGATGAGCTGAGGCAGCTCTCTGCTTGTGGGGCAGCCCCATCCCTGTGCCCACAGCAAACCCTTGGAGGTACAACATGCAATGCCAAACACTCCCAAAAAGCTGGTTTGCCCCCGATGCTACCTCTGGCCTTTGCAGGCTGTGAGCATCACCGAGCTGCCAACATACCCAGCGGCACTGACCCCTGGTTGCTCCCCTTTAAACCTGTTATTATCATTTTTCTTAATTATCACAGAGAGAAGCAGCTTCGACTCTGCACGTTTGGGGACATCCGCGCTCGCAAGCGCCTGATGAGGAAGGAGCCATTAGCACCCCGTCAAAACAGCATCTCGAAAAGGATCTTTGACAAAATTGTCACAGGAAAGGCAGGGGGAGCGAGGCAGCCCGGCGCAGTTGTACATCATTTTGACAGCTTGCATTAAGGCAACTTCAGGCACCTCTGGGAAATTACCTCCCCGTTAAACAGAGCTCGCAGCAAGCGCAGTGCCTCGGGGGTGAGCTCACAGCTGGGGCAAACCAGGGAGGGAAGGTGTTCCACGCACACTTTGTGCACAGAAACCAAGCTCCTGTGCCTCTGTTTCCCCAGGCACAACCACAAAAGCAACAGCTGCTGATATTGCCACAACCTGGATGCTCGGAGGGGGATTCCTCCAGCCCCGAACTCCCCTCTCCTAAGAGCTGCAGCTCAGAGCTAATAGCTGTTTACCCGCCTCCTCTCCAGACCTTTGGCAAAAAGCAAAATGCCAGCGACTTTGGGAACAGCTCGTGTTTAGCTTGGCAGGATGGCTATTGTTCCTATACTGCAAATGCATGGATCACACAGAAATGTTTTGAGTGAAAGCAAGCTGTTCCCCCCAGCCCCGCTACAGCAAGCGTCATCGCAGAACTACAGGCACGACAAAAAGGGCTTTTTGGGGTGAAACCTCCTCCAAAGGCTTCCCAAATTATAAAATGGGAGAAAACCTGCTGCAACATCCCAGCCCCATAGTAACACATCTCTCCATCCCAATCAGGCTACTCTGGGCACATTTGATCCCAAAGCCAGAAAGATTTTAGCACAGGGTATGAAATGGTGGAGTAAAGCCAAAGTCAAGCACCAGGATTGGACAAGGCCCATCAAGTGCCTTGAGAAGCCCACAGAGAACAAACCAATTCAGAGGCAACAATCCAAGGTAAAGATGTGGGGATAAGGAGGGCAGCTTGGTGGTCTTGCTGTATTTTTAGTTTCTGGTTTTATTTAAGAGCCAACAGTTTAATAAGGATGTTGTTTTAATTGGAACTCCAGTCACCAAGAAAAACACAAGGGAGTAAATATATAAAAACAGTCATGTTTTCTAAAGGTTCTGTAGTATTCGCCTAATTAAATGGAGTATTTTAATTACAAATCAAACTTGGTGCCATTTGAAAAAAAATAACCCATAGGCATTTGCCTTGATTTGAAGAGCAGCTGACACCAAGCTGGAAAAACAAGCCTGGACTCATTTGTTTTCAAAGGAGATTTGGAGAGACCACAGGATGGACCCCAAACATCCTCAGCCCAAGGACGAGGAGCTGATAAATCCCAAGGGAGTTGGGGTCCAAACTCACCTGCAGCTCCCAGGAGTTCCTACCATTCCTACATTGTTCCTACCAAGGAAACTCATTGCTTGGGGTCTTGAACGTCACCTGGACCCAAAGCAGGAGGTTGCTATGCCCCAGTCCAGGAGTAAATCAAGTTGCTGGTACCCCTAAGATGCTCCTGAAAGCCAGACACTCATTCCAGGATTTGGGAAGAGCTAAGCAGCAGTTAGTAAACCACTAGGGATCTATAGACATCAAGCACATGTACATCAAGATGTCAACCATCTGGGCATATATGATGAGCAAAAAGCCACCTTCTCACGTTGTTCCAATCATCCCAGGGTCTGGCATCACCCCTCTGGACACCAGGTCTGGATTCTTTTCAAAGCTAGAGACACCCAAGAGCTTTTCATTCTTCCTCCCTCCATACCTGAGTGATCCACAGCCATCACTTGCATCTGTGCAACCCACAGCTCCCTGCCTGCCACTTCAAAACATCTCCCCAGCAATTACCTCCACAAAAAGTTATTAAGAAACGTCTTTGTCTGGAAGGGATTAGAATGGCAGTCATTAAAAAAAAAATTGGCATGAAGAACTATGTATATTGCAAAACAAAATGTGTTGCTTTTTAATATGTTTTTATAACCCAAACAAATTTGTTTCTCACACTCCCAGGCTGGAAAAAGGAGCCGTCCGACAGTTTAGGATTGCAGTTTGCAGTCAGCTCCGCCAAGGAATCTGTTGCAAAGCTGTCGCAGCAAATAAATGCCGTTTCCCTGCTGTGCTGCAGCTCCGCCGGCATTCCGGGCACTGCTCCGTGGCTCCCGCGGCCACGGCTCCCAGCACCGCGGCAGGGAAGGCGGGATAGAGCCCGGAGGCACAGGGAAAGCAGCAGCCACATGTACCTGCGTCACCCCTGGCTGACAAGGACGAGGTGGCCTTGCACAAGGCTTTGTGCAGCACAGCCTCTGCAGGGCCATCGCTCCGGTCTCCCAGGCTCTCGATCCATGGGCTGCACCGAGCTCCGTGCACTGGGATCTCATCAGGAAATGGTCCAGAGGGCAGAAACCCTCGGCTGGTTGTCCCCCATGTGCTCCCTCTTCCACCACCATTTGTTTTTCCCTCCTCACCGACAAAAAGGGAGGAAACACCCCCGCCCCGTGATGTTATTTATTTATTAATTTTAGTGGAAACAAACATACAGCTCCTCGAAGCCTCGCAGAGATGCAGAAGCATTTGAATTTATGAACGTCCTCTGCAGCACTGACAGGGAGATGCGGCACCAAGCACAGCTGGAGCATCCCTGCAACCTAAAGCCAAGGATACAGGAAAACACCTGTGGGGACCCAGCATCCCCCTTCTGATCCCCAGGATCAGTCCCACCAGAGACCACCCCATGGCAGGGAAAGGACCAGTGTTTGGTCAGCTGGGAAAACCTCCCAGAACCTGAGCATCCTTTGGGAACACAAATGGCAGAGCAATCCCCTCCCTGCAGCAGCAGTGCCCTGCACACCTTTCCTGCCCCAAAAATATCCATGTCTGTCACCTGCCTTACCAGAGCAGCAAGACCAGGCATAAGATGCTGCTCCCCAGTTCCCAACACAGACATCGAAACTGACAGATCTGGAGATTCCCAGCTGTTTGCCCAAGAGGGTCCCAAGGAAATTTCCTCAAAGGAAAGCTGCCTGCAGCAGGCAGGGAGCCATCCCAGGCAGCCCCCGGGGGAGGGGGATGTTGGAGCTCACTCTGCTTTATGCTCAGAGAATGGCTGATTCATGCTTATTCCAGGAATCCCCTGCAAAACCTTGGATGAGTACAAAACTCCAAGCTGAGCTGGTGTCTTCCACAGCACCACACTGGGCTTCCCTTCAGGAGGGATGGTGCAAGCCAAAACCATGGAGTTTTTTTGTAAAAACACCAGAGAAGGCCTTACAAATTAATTAAGGAAAACCAAGCATACGTGGGATAAGTCAGCCCAGCCCCAGACACCTGCAGCTCCAACCCTCAGAATCTTCTTAGTTGTAGACAGCATGAAAAACATCAAACCTACTTTAACAGTGTATTTTTGATCTTAAAATTAAGTCCTTAAATGATGCAAAGTGCCAGACCAAGGCTGGTGCAGACTCAAAAAAGGAGCAGGAATTCCCCAGTATGAGCCAGGTTAGACGTCAGAGAACAGGGAAAGCAGGATAAAGGCAGGAAAAAGATTGTCTTGGAGAGGAGTTAAAAATAGGGACAGTTTTCAGACCACTTGCTTCTTTAATAGCACAAACTGAGTGAGGAATGGACAAGAGGAGCTGGGTACTCACAAGCCACATTTCCCCTCTCCTCACCACCCCCACAACTCTTCCCATCCCTCAGACTCCAACATTCTTAGGCTGCACCTGGGGCCACACACACACGCAGTCCAACAATAGCCTTGATGCTTTATTAATTTGCAGGCATAGAGGCAATTAACGACACTGCGCTTCCAAAATTCCTAATTGGTTTTCTGCCGAGTCTCCTACAGATGCAGCTCCGTGCTCAACTAACTCTTCTCATGAGCAGCACCAGGAGGGGATTAGAGCAGTGGGACACGCAGATGCCAGTGGATATTTATGACCACTGTGAGATAAATAGCGAGGTGACGCGGGTGACGCTTATCCCCCAGCAGTGCTCCATCACCGCAGCACCGAAGGCACGATAATGGCTCTGGAATGTTTGGTGTGATGGATGCTCTGTGAGAGTGACAGTTGCTGGGGCAACCAGATGCAGAGGTACCCAGTCCTCCCCTCAGATGGGCTCCAGTATGGACGGGGTCCCTCTGCCCGGGTCAGGTGGGGACAAGCTCATTGGCGAGAGAGCAACATTACACGGCACAATTAATTTTTATGGGTAGCTGCGGTTTTAATTGCTTTGTAGGGGCTTGAGGGTGCATTTACAGGAGCAATATGAAGGATGCAGAGAGTATGGAGACCCCCGAGGTGCTGCAGCACCGTGGTGGGATGCGAGTCCCCTAAATTCACCACTGATTTCTGAACAAAAGCATCTCCCAAGGCACCCAGACGTAGTGCCACAGAGCAGCTGGGAACATGCCACCGCATCCATTTCTCTGGATAACGAGGTTTTCCTCCCCAGGAGGGGGGAGCACAGCACAGGGAGGTTCGTTAGTGACTGCAAAGCCACGTGGAGACAAACACGACTGCCAGGGCACTGCACGGACCCTGCAGAGAGGTGTGAGCAGGAGCTGCAACACTGAATCAGCCAGAGGTGGTCTGGTCCAGCCCAAAATTACCCTTTGTGTCTGGTAACTGAGTGAGAAACAGTTTCCCTGCATACTGAGCAACACCAGCACATTTTCTAGTCCGTAACAAAGCCAGGAATGAACAGAACTCCTCTAAGAGACTGGAGCAGACGCTCCATGCCCAAAGCACCCCAAACTACACTCCCCGGAACTCAAAGCAGACTCCTCATCTGAACGACCTCACTCAACAGAAATCCAGGTCTCACTGAGGGAAGGACCTGCTCTGCCAACTTTCCCTATCCCAATGCACACACCAAACGTGGTTTCCCAGTGGAGAGGACTCCCTCTTGCAACCATCTCTCCCCGAACACAACACAACACATCCCAATACCTGACCAGGAGAGCCACAGGATCACCAGGAGGCAGAGCAGAGCAGTAAGTAGGTTGGGAGAGCTTCCCCTCCTTATTTGAAACTTCATGCTCTGCAGCTCTGCAGCTGTGGCCCCCTGGGTTTTGGAGGCCTCAGGTGCTTCCCATCAGGGCTGTTGTCTCTCCTGCATCCTTCCCCACCCCACATTCCGCTCCTGTTCCCAACTCCTTCATTCCCTTTATCCATGGGAGTGCTTCTGCTCCCAGCTCAGGGCAAAAACGTGCTCCCCCACTCAAAATCCTCTTCCCCCCTTCAACCCACATTGACTATTTTCATCCATTAAGAAGCAGCATCCGTGGCTGCAAATCTGCCAGCAGCTCATCCCTCACCCTTGCTTCCCCTCTCCAGTGCTCTTCCATTAGTGCCTCCATCCATCCTGGCATCACCCTCACCAGGAGCTCCTTAAAAAATCCTCTAAGATAGAAGTAAACGCACTAACCCAGGACAGGGGAATGCATGCACCTGTCCTACAAGAAAATTGCACACTGCAACGATGCCAGAGCCTGCATGGAGCTGTGCCCAGAGCCACCAGACTCTGGTAAAACCCCAGCCCCAGTTGTGCTCCACATACGGGGGCTTGGGGCCATCCTTTGTGAGCCACCTGGAGATAGGGGAGAGGAGTGCAGGAGGCACATGGGTTTCCTACATCTCCTCCTGGGATTAATCATCTCCAATTAGCCCTGACGAAGCAGCACACGGAGAACCGGAGGCACCAGCATCCTCCCTAGCACCGGCACAGCCCCTTGCCCGAGCATCCCCCTCGGTTGATGTCCCTCTAGTGACAGAGAGGGGAGGAGGGCGCTGGAGAGGGGTGGGTTGTCATTGCTCCGTAGGAAAAACGAGCCCTCCTATTCCCTGCCCTCCTTCTCCTCTTTCCCGGTCCCCCAGGTTGATGCACAAAGAACAGTCCCGGTTGCTGGTGGGACTGAGTAATGCTCTGAGCCGCTCCTCCCCGGCAGTGAGTAATCCCGCTTTTGTCTCCCGTGCCGGCACCACATTAGCCGGGAACACGGAGTTAGCAAGGAATACGGTGTTCCCAGCACAGCCCCGTGGCCGCCTCAGCTGGGGCAGCATCCCGGGGGCGACACCTCGAGGGCGACGCTCGGTTCATACAATGCCACCTCTGCCCGTGGTGTCCTGGCATCTGTGCCCATCTGGGGACACCCGGACAGCACTTTCTGACCGGCCACCCCCGGTTGGGTGCCCCGAGTTGTCGTGCCCGTGGTGAAGAGGCACCCCGGGCTCCCCTCACCTTGAGGGGACCCCACGAAGCATCAGGTCCATGGAGAAGCACCTCCCCACCGGGTGCCATGGAAACGTGGCTCCTGTGGAAAAAAGGACCCTCTGCTTCCACCTGGATTTTCCTCCTTCCGCAGGAAATGCCAAGGTGTGAAAGGTTTGACCCCAGCAGTGATGGGTTGCCCGAAGCTCCTCCCAGCAGCTGCCTTGGGGATGGGGGTTTCAACCCTGGCCTTCCCCCACAGGGCAGGTTTGGGGTGTGCAGGCGCAAGTCTGAGGGACCCCGAGGCATCCTTCCCTCCTGCTGCTGAGTGACTTGGCACTGGTGGTGCCCAGGCTGCAGCAGCGGTGCAGGGCTGGCGGGTGGCTCCTGCTCCAGCACCCACACGGCAGATGGCAAGCCTCTCGCCTTGTGATTTGATTTTATTTTTTAATTTTTGGTTGTTATTTCAGTCCCCAGTCCCCTCTCCCTCCCTTCCCATCTCCCTTCCCCCTCTGTGTCCCGTTGCCAGCTCCTCCCCGGGAGGAGCAGAGAGGGCAGTCGTGGTGAGCATATTTTTACACAAGGGAATAGCGCCCGGGTTTCAGCAACTCCCTGCAGCCCTTCATGGCTTCCCTGTGGGACATGGCAGGCTGGCAGTGTCCCACATGGGACAGCGCTGGCTGGTGCACTGGGATCCAGCCAGTCCCCAGGCTTCCTACAGTGCTAACACCAGTGCCAGACAGGGAGGATGATGCTGGTGTCCCCCAGCTAGGGGCATCCAGCCATTGCCTTGGGTACAGGGACACTCTGCAGTGCCCCAGGGAGGGGACAGGTCTTGGAAACACTGGCAAAGAGAGAACCACCAGCCCCGTTGCTGCCCAGCATCTCCCTGAAGGGCCATTGGTGGCACGAGTTTGCTGGGACTCAGCCCAGTTCCCAGCAGGCAAATGACTGGTGTCACCAAACCGATGTGACAAGCAGCACAGCCAGCCAGAGGGACGTCCCTCCTCAGGGCCTGGCCTGTCCTTTGCAGGGACCCCGAGACCCCGGTGCCACAGTGAGGATGATGCTGCTCATGCCGATGGCACCCAAGGAAGCCCTGAATTTGGGTCATGGCCACGAGCAGTGACCTGGTGCACAGACCCCCTGGCCACCCACCGGGGTGACTAGTGATGACAAAGGGCGCTATGATGAGGCTCTGGGATGCTCCTGTGGGGATCCAATTTCTTTCTCAGAGCTTTTTCCATGGCTGTGCTGAGGGAGAAGCCTCTCTGCAGCTCAGCTGTGCCGAGGAGAGGAAAAGAAAGAAAAAATCCCCAGTGCGAGCAAGACAGACTATAAATAAAAGCTGGAGAAGTGGGAGGCAGCAGCCACAAGGGCTTTCTGAAGCAGCAAGAAAAGCAGGTGCATGTTGGCTCTGGCTCTCCATGGCTTTGTGTTTCCCAAAGAAGCCTGGGTATCCCTAATAGCAGGGCTCCGGGTGGGAGCAGGGCCGGGCTTCCCTCCTGTGAGCTGGGAAGGCACAGACATCTGAAGAGCAAATACTCTGCAGAATGGATGGGAGCGACATCGCTGAGCCTGGGGAGTGGAGGAAGCCGTGGAAGAGGGAGGAAGGGAAGGAATGAAAGGCTGAGAGGGAGCTGCCAGCACTGACACAGCCCCAGCGGCTTCAGGTTTAATGGATGAGGGGGATCCTCCGGACAGAATTTCCTACCAGAGTTCATGGTGGACAGAGGGAACCACCAGAGATCCACCTCGAGTGTATCCAAACCAGGATCCCCCCCAGAAAGTGCCCTGCAGGGATACAGGAGCGATGGAGGGAAGCAAAAGGCCTGTCACCCACCAGGGTCATCCGGAGTCGCTGGGGACAGGGACCCCATGCTCTGCCAGCTCCTGCCAGCACGCAAGGAGTGGAGGGAAGAGAGGAAGAGAAGGAGACAGATGGGCAGCAATGGAAACATAAGTTAACTCGAAGGAAGCGGATAAACAGCAGGCAGGGAGCAGATCCCAGCACATATGCTGCGTCGCAGCCAGCCAGGAGTGGGGAGGTTCCTCGTCATCCCTGGTCCACAGCCCTATGGAGGGGCCTGGACCAGCCAGGAGGTCGGCAGTGGGATGTGGGTGAAAGTTTGAGGCTTGAGGTGAAAACCCCCATGAGGTTTGAAGCCAGGGCCTGTGGGTGCAGCCCGTGGCCATGGGGTGTTGTGGAAACCCAAAGCAAAATCTGGCCAAACATGCAGAAGATGAGATGGACATGACTCCTAGCTGGGGAATCACAGACCAGTTCCCTAAAACAGCTGGGGTGGATTTCACCAAGGAGAGATGGTTCCTCCCTTGCTGGCAGGGCAGGAGGCTGGATTAGAGCCAGGTGAGATCTCCTGCCTCAGTTTCCCTAGCCGGGAAAAGAGAAAGGAGCAGCATCAGTTCATACATGAGGCTCACAGGATCAAACACCACTCCTGGCGCCGATGCAGCAGCAGCTGCAGGTCACTTCTAAGGACTCCAGCAGCTGATGGAAAGGGAATGAAGTCAATCCAAAGCTGAAGCAGGGAGGCTGAGACCCTCAAAAGTCCTTGAGCCCTGCAGCACAGTGCTGGCTGCTGATTACAGGGACCCCAGTGCCAGCACAGCACCACCGGCTGCTCTGGCTACACCGCAGCAGCAGAAGGGGGACCCCGACCACCCTGCACTGCCCCCCTGCCCACAGCAGTGCGGTGGGGTCTCTGCTGAGGGGACTCTCAGCTGCCGCAGCCCCTGACTCGCCCGGAATAACAAGCAGGCAGAGACACGAAGCTGCCGGGAGCTTCTCTCCAGCGACGTTCGGCCGGGTGCTAATGAGCCCCGGGCTCTCCGATCTGCTCAGTGAATGTCATGACCCAGATTAATTGCTCAAAAAGACACCCGAAGGCTGCTAATAATTTTTTTTTTAATAAAAGTTAACGGCAAAAAAGAAAAACCAACCCCACAACAAGCCCCCTACAGTAGCCAGCACCCTCTGGCTCCGTGCATCCCAGCACCGGCAGCCCGGAAAGCACTGCCCGTGTCGGGAATGCGTGTCGGGGCAGCGGGCCAGGCAGTGCCATGGGCACACACAGCCACCCTTGTTCCCTGCTCCCCGGCGGAGGGTCAGAGCAGCCCGCCGGCCTCACCACACAAGGGAAGCCTGTTCAGAGGCACCCGCATTCCCAGTGGGATGCTGACGCCTTCCCAGTGGCTGCCAGCATGACCGGATGCTGCGGGACACCCATATCCCAGCCCTGCCTGGGGCTGCAACTCTGAGGGAAGCACTATCCCCTTGGGGGGAAACTGAGGCATCCAGGGGCCAAGTGCTTCAAGGGACACAACTCCATCACTGAGAGCTGGTCCAGCATCACCCAGAGTCCTCGCTGGCATGGGGCATTGCAAGCAGGTGGCCTTTGTATTCCCACCCAACTTCTTCCTCCTGAGAGCAGCCTTTCTCCTCGGAGCCAGCAACTCCAAGACTTTGTTTTCCTGACCCTCTGGCAGCATGTGGCAGACCCTGGAGGTCTTGTAGCTGTCACTCAGCCACTCGTTACCCTTGTGCTGGTTCAGAGTTCCCCAGGCAGCTCCAGCACTTTTGTCGCAGCATCATCCCATTTGTCATGTCCATGGCCAAAGCCACCACTGTCTTTGTATCCCAGTAGTACCCCACCAGATCCCCTCATCAGTGCTGGGGTGGGGAAGTCCCTCCAGGGATGCCTGCACCCCAGGGATTCTCCCACCAGGACAGGCTCCCTAGAGCCACTGGCTCAACCACATATCGTGGCTACAGCTGACAGCCCTGGCTGTGGGGCCATGACCCATTCACTGCCTGAAAATACCTTCCTGTGTGGAAAATAGATCTTGATCATCCCATGAACATGGTGGCTCTCACCCCTCTGCAGCCCAGAGGAAGAGGAGGGGACTGTAGGGTCTTCCTCCCAAGAAGGCAGGAAAAAAAGGAAAGAAGGGAGTGGAAGCAGATGGGAGATGACCACCCCGGCTGCCGCTCTCCAGTCTCCAGGACTCCTGACCTAGTTATTAGCTGTGGAGACAAAGCACAAAGCAGAGAAAGGTGAGGCAAGAGCCCAGGCCCAGATTTCCAGACATAAGTGGGTGACGGACAGGTTAACCCAGGGCCAGGGAGCTTCTGAAAATGTCTGCGAGACAGACCCTGGCTCTGAGCCACCACAGCTCGTCCTGCCATCGGTCATGTTGAGCTGGTGACGAGCCACGGAAACATTTCAAGATCTGGGAGAAGGCACCTCCTGACAAGAGACCTAAACTGCTGCACCCACGCAACCAAGCGGAGACGTGGGGGCTGCAATCCCCCCGGAGCATCCAGTGTGGGCACTTTGGTCTGTCGGGGAAAGGCAGCATGAGGAGCAGTGGCTAGGAATGAAAACTGGGAGAGCTCAAATTAGAATTAATAAGCCACAAATTGGTAGCGGCAAGAGGAATTAATGCTGGGAAGAGGCTGCCAAGGGCCACGGGGAGAGAGAGGCACCTCCTCGGATTTCTGCTCAGCTCAGAGCCGTATTTCCCATCCCAGCAGCAAAATGGAGCCAGCCCTAGCCTTGCTTTATCCCAGCACCTTCAGAGGCAAAGCCTCTGCAGCATGCCCTGGGTTCCCTGGGGAGCACAGCAGCGTCCTGGATCCACCACAGCCTGCTCCTGCCAAACCCAGGACCTGCACCACGTCAGCGTGTGTTCAGCTGGATCAGGACCTATTTGGGCAGCAGCGAGCAGACCAGCTCTATTCCTGGCTCCTGATCCGTGCAGGGCTTGGGAAGCAGCTTGCAGCTTTGCCAGGAACGCCGATTCCCAGCTCAAAAGCAGCACTGCAAGACAAGCACCGTGCCCAGGGATCTCTCCCTGTCGGGCAGGAGCAGCTGCACTCCCCCACGACCTTCTGGGCGTCCGGCGGGATGTGCAGGGAAGATGCGCTGCAGCACTGCCCACCCGTGCTGCCCCCCATCCCAAATCACCGGGACACCTTTGGAGACCGAGAGGTCACACACAGGAGCCCAGAGCTTCCCTCGCCTTTTCGGCAGCTCCCAGCCCTGCGCGGTGCCGGCTGCGGGCGGCGGTGGCTGCAGTGGAGGTGGGAGCGATGATGACTCAGGAGATAATGAGGCAGATCAGAAGGAGGAGAGGAGCAGCGAGAGGACGTGGCGAGGAGGCAGCTGTGTCCTTCGGGCCTACACCCGCTCCCCCTGACGTGGCACCGCAGCTGGGGTACAGGAACACTCGCCCCCGGCCGCTCTGACTCACCCGGGGGGCACGGCAGCACCGGGGCGGGGGTAATTTTAACCCCATCCCTCCTCCTGCCGGGGATGGGGTCCCCAGGCAAGGATTGCGAGAGGGAAGTGGGGTTGCACTTGGGGCACCATCGGGACGATGGCTCTGGGGTCCATCCAGCCCCCACCCATTGTCCCCCACTCAGGCTCTCCCTGGTGTGCCACCCCAGAGGGAGCCCATGGACTGGCTGCCCAGGCTTTAAGAGGTGCCTTTCACCCCTCCTGCTGCCAAACCTGCTGGTTCCCCAGCTCCCGACGGATAAACAGCCTCTCCTGCTTGGGGAAACTGAGGCAGGAAGGCACCAGACTCGCCTGAGGCTGCTGTTTGCGACCAAGCTGGCGAGGGAAGCCAGGAGTCTTGGCTTCTGTGCTCATTTTCATCCCAAGCTCATTTACAAAGTCGTTTTCCCTGTGTGCTGGTGGCAGAGCAGTGCCAGTCACACGCATGTTGGATGATGTTGCCTGGATTATCCTTTGCTGGCCCAGTCTGGGTGGCTTTGTCCCCACCCAGCACCAGACAAAGGAGCTTCTACACCTGAGAGCCATCCCTGCCTGTCTGCCTGTCCCCAGGGCACAGCACATCACCTTGCCCAGCCTCAGTTTCCCTTCGTGTCCAGAGGCACGACCAGCTGCAGAGGAGGACCCAGCACTGGGTGGGTGCCTCAGTTCCTCCCTGTCAGAGTTGAGCCCTGGGGACCCTCCCAGCACAGCCTGACTGTGCCCTTCCATCTCTCAGCATCTTCCTTCCTTCCTCGGGAGCCGAGCCTTGGCAAGAGGAAGGAGCTGCTTATGCAGAACAAATGGAATCAATCAAAACAAAAGGCAGCGGGCCTGATTCTATTTATTACCCATCCAAGGGTTTCAAATGCATCTCCAGACATCCACAGCCATATGGAGAAGGGGAACCCACAGGAGCCACCCTGGCGGGCAGGGCCAGCCATGCCCACAGTGTTTGGATGAGGGCCCACACACCACCAACCAGTTGTTCACCCTGCTCTGTCCCTGGGCTGGTCCTGGGGGCACCTCCCAGTCTCTCACAGCTTGTCACCTCACTGCATCACATGCTCTGTCTGTTCCCTGGGGCTGCACTGGTTCCCACCTTCCCACTGATTAGGGATAATGCCACCAAGGAGCCAGGGTACATGGAGTGGAGGGAGTATGAGGAGAGGGGCATTGACACCTGCCCAAAATAGCTGGTACTGGATGCAGCACCACCTGCACGGACACTTCAGGCACTCAGGATTCACCATGGAGGATCCAGCAGCAGGATCCAGCCCACACTGCCGAGTGAATTGAATCTGTGCCTGCTTTTCCAGGTCTGCCACTCATGCTAACAGACTCCCTGAGCTCCAGGTAGCTTCTCACCTCTCCCACAGCCTTCCCAGCTGATGGAAGAGGTGATGCTGGAGGTACCAGTGTGCTCCCCTCCCAGCTGGGGCAGTGCCAGCCCTCTAGCATCAAAACACAAGCTGGCATTGGTTTATTAACACACTGGTGAGGCTGCAGTCAGGCAGTGGCCTGTCAGAGCCTGTGTGCCAGAGGGACATGTTGGTTCCTGGTACATATGGCCAAGAGAATCTGCAAGGGAAGGACCTTTGTGGCCCGGGGCTATTGTGAAACACCATAGTCTCTTGTCCTGCGTAGTTTTCACAGGATTGAGACCAGCTCAGGACTAACAGCTGACCTGGGCACAGCTTCCTCCAGCTTCCTCCAGGTCCTGCTCCTCAGGCTGGCACCCACAGGTGAGCCACGCTGGGGTGTAACCTGCTCCTCTCTGTGCCCAGCACAAGTGCCAGGATGTGCCTCAGTTTCCCCTTGCTGTCAGACATTGCCTGCCCTCCTCCTGGAGCCTGACCCACCTGCAGATCCTGGGAGCTGCTGATCCCAGAGGGGGCAGAGGGCAGGCTCCTGCGGGTCTGGGATCCAGCCCCAGGACATTTGGCCCCATCCCGGTGCTCAGCCAGGCTGTGCATCGAGAGCAAGGGATGCCCTTGCTGTCAGCACGTGGGGACCAGCCATGTGCTCTGAGCCCTTACCAGGCAATTAGGAGATGCCAGCTGGGCTTCGTGGTTATCGGAGAACAAACCGGGCCACGCAGCTCCCCTCGGGATCCCACTTGGCTAAAGCTCAGCTCTTCCCATACCTAACTCGCTCCCCGCTGCATCCCTCCGGGGACCCGCTGCTGGACCTGCCACGTTAGGAGTGCAATGGGATACTCGGGGGGGCTGGAGCAGAGCGGGGCTCTCACACCGTGCTGAGGACGCCGAGGCTCGGCCGCAGCTCGGGGTCGAGGTGCGGGAGCGCGGCAGCAGGTCCCAGCCCTGGGGCGGAGGGGATGATGGTGATGATGATGATGATGATGAGCAGTGATGAAGCTCCCGCCGCGGCTGCGGGCTCCCCCTGGCGGCCCCGCCCCGCCGGGAGACGGGCAGGGATGACAGTGTCCATCAGCAGCATTGCCACCGACAGCATCCTCCTCGGCAGCATTCTGCACCGGCTGCATCCCAAATCGGGTGCAACCCACACCGGCAGGATCCCACACCAGCAGGATTCCACACCAATTGCATTTTAAATAGGCTGCATCCCACACCGGCAGCATCCCTCAACCCCCGCGCCGGCAGGAGCACACACCGACAGCATCCCAAACCGGCAGCTTCCCTCCCTCGGCAGTATCCCACATCGGCCATATGGCAGCATCCAGGATACCCCAGGCCACCAGCCGCCCTCCTCCATGCTGTCCCAAGCTGCAGAGCATCCCCCTGGCAGCATTCCCCCTCCCTCCACCCCGTCTCCACCCAGCAGAAACTCAGTTTAAGCCCCTTCAAAACATATTTCAAAGAGAGAGTTAATAAGGGGTTTGCACGTGGGCCCTTCCCTGCATCCTGAGGGACCCAGCACACCAAGCACGAGGGGCTGGGCCCCCTTTTCATAGAATAGTGTGGGTTGGAAGGGACCTTTAAAGGTCATTTAGCCTATGCACCCCATGTCAGTGTGCTTTGGGCTGTGAAGCCCCCACCACCTTGAACATCAGGACAGCCACCTCTGTGGCAACCCCACAGCTTTTATAGCCCTCAAGTTCACCACCATCCTCTGCAGAGACCCCTGGATCCACCCAGCTCCCAGTCCAGGCCTCCACCACTTTATGAGGATTTTTGCCTCCACAAGACTCAATCCAATAGCAATCAGGGAAGCGGGGCAGGAGGGGAGGGAGAAGAGGCACTATTTTCTTTTTCCAATTTGATCTTATTAAAACTTCATTCAAAGAAATAGACTTTTCATCTCAAATCTCATGCAAGTTTCATGGCACTGCAGATAGTGGATCGGGAAAACGCCTGTTGGAGAATTTAGTGACAGCACCCAGCCCTTAAAATCCTCATTGGGGAGGGTTGTGCTGCCCAACCAGTGTCCCCACTGCACACCCAGAGCACAGCCCAATTCAAGGACCCTTCACCCTCTAATGGCTTTGCTCACGTTCTTCCCAGTTAAATCTGCATCTCTCTCACATTAATAAATCCCCTGGGATGTGCCAGATGCAGGCAGCGAACCCTCTCTACCACTGCCCATTAGAAGATCAGCACGGTCAGTCCGTGTCCTGCTGTCACCCCTCGCCACCGGCTGTGCCTCAGTTTGCCCAGGTCTGGAGCAGAGATCGCCCTGTGGCTCTCAGGGAGGGCAGGCAGTGGAGCCACGTGCCAGCCAGTGCGGAGCAGCACCGGGAGGATCCCGTGGGACCGGGATATCAGCGTGCTAAGTGGTGCCTGGGTGCCTCTGATATCTCCAGAGGACAGAGGAGCAGCTTCCCACCCTGAGGCTGCCTCTCGGGCTCCGTGGGAGCAGTGACTAAACAGCATCCCCAATACAGTCATTAATAAACATCGATGCCGCCCGGGTGCCGCTCGCCTCCGCGGAGCCCTGCTCAGCATCGCAGGGAGGTGCTGATTCATCACAGGAACCAGCTCCCCTCGGCTCCAGCGAGCGGGGACGGGGCTCAGAGAGGCTGTGCAGACCCTGACTTGGCACACAGGAGCCCACAGAAGCCTCGTCTTCATGCCTGGCTCCTGCAGCAGCCGCAAACATCATCAGGCAGCTGCAAAGCATCTCATTCCCTACATGCGAGGGAAACCCAGGCTGCGCCCCAGCCCAGAGGTGGCTATGGAGGAGCCAAGGTCTTGGGTCCTGGCTGTGTCACACAGCTCTGTAGCAGCCCCCCACTACAGCTGTCAGAGTCACCCACCATAAACTGGCTCTCCATCACTCCCCTGCCCCCTCCCGGTCTGTCCCCCAGCATCCCTGAGCCTTCCCACAGGGATGGGGTGCACAGGTACCCAGTCCCAGGTACCCAAAGCTGGAGCATCACCCGCTGTGAGGTGGGGGCCAAGCTGAGTGAGATGCAGAGCTCGAAGCTCTGCTGAGCCCATCCGGGCATCTCTGTGGCCACAGGAACGCCAAACCCGGAGCCAGCTCCCCGCAGCCTGGCAAACGATACCCGCACACCCATAGCCATCATCTCCTGGAAGATACCAGTTCATCCATAACCTTCTCCCGGCAGATCCCCGCACGCCCATACCCGCTGCAGGAGCCCGAGCCTCCTGCCACAAGGGGGAACTCCTGGGCTGGACAAATCCGTCCCAGAGATGCTCCACGGCTTTGCACTCTCGGCCCCTGCTTCCAGGGAGGGGTTTTGACCAGGGAAGAATGCTCTGCTCTCCTCAGCCCGACAGCAAGTGGCCTCGGACGCCTCCTCTTGCCCAAACTACCCTGCAGGCACCTCCTGTCACCCTTCCCTGGGGGAAGGTTTTGTTTCATGGGATTCCTGTCTCTGACCTCTTTTTTCCAGCTGATCCAATCCAAAGGATGAGGGCTGGGCAGGCCACACAACACACTGAGGATGTGAACAAGGGAGTGTAGCTGGGCAACGTTTCTGAGGCATTTGATAGTACCACAAAAAAAAAAAAGCCACATACTCTGCGTGGGTGGCTCAGTCAAGCAAGGACAGTCTGGACACTCATATGTGAAAAGCCAACAGGACTTCCAAGAAAAATGTAGCTGGCCTGGCTCGAGCTGCTATCCTGTAGCACTCACACAGGTATATCAGCAGCAGGCTTTGCATCCAGGCTTGACTTGTCACCCTCTGGAGTGAGCCCAGAGTCCTTTGGTAGGGCAGAGATGAGTCACTAGAGCTGAGCACTGTTCTCCTCTTCTGCCAGTGCCATCCAGCTTTATATCTCCACAGCCAGGTTAGGATTTGTGGCCGCTGCTCTCCCACATGGATGTGCATCTTCCCCTCCACCTCCTTGAAGGCTCCAGCCCCCCCAGCAGAGGATGGTGTTTGGCTTGGCTACACAGCTTCCCAAACAACAGGGCAGTTCCAGGATAAAGCTCCCCATGGTGCTGCTCACATGGAGCCCACAGGAGTGTCTGTTTGGGTAGAAGTGTCGGATAAACTCCAGGCTGGATGGGATCCAGTGCTGAGCACGTCTGGCCAGAACCCACAGTGTCCTCCCACTTGTCTGAGCTCCCCAAGCCCACATGTGGGTGATGCAGGAGCATCAATGACATCAGGGACAGGACACCAAGCACACCTGGAAGGGACCTGGATGGATCACATGGAGCAGTAGCACCAAAGGGGTCAGAGAGACAAATAGAGGTGATGAGAGCTACAATGGGGTTGGGAAGTTGTCTACCCAAAACCCTGAGATGACAAGATTTCCCTGTGGCTTTAATCCACACAGGGACACTTTCAGGAGAATGAAAAACATTCCTTGGAAGACAAGCTAACACTAATGTATTGGGAAAAGGGTGGGGGATTTGTCTGCCCCACAAGATGCAGTGCCAGGAGTGAGGGAGAGAAAGGCAAAGCAGGGAAAGGGAAAGAAAGATGCCAGGAGGATGGAAAAGAGAGGCATGGACCAGCAGGATTAGCAATGATGAACTTGCAGCTAAACTGGGCTTATGTCAGCATGTATTACCCGAGAGTGACAGGAATGATGGCCTTGCTCATCTGCCATTTATAAGTGGCAAATTCTCCCTCCATCCTGTTTACCATGAATTAGCTGGCATATGTCTAATCGTCTTTGCAAGCACCACTCGACTGGCAGAGATTAAGGCCCTGCTCCTCCTCCAAACCAAGCACTGCACTCCACTGCAAGGCAGCAGGACACGGCTTTCACCAGGATGCCCAAAGACAGCAGGAGGGAGGGGACCAAGGATGGCACCCAGTGACACAAAGCAAGTCCCTCTTCATCCTCACAGCCCTACAGAAAGACAAAGTCCTAATGCAACCAGGTCTCAGGTCAAGAAATCCTTGTTCCTAGAAGCCACCAGGGGAGCCTGGGCAATTCACTTCATGGGACAAGCCCTTCTCTCTGACTGCTTCAGATCCAAAGGCATGGGATGCCCATCACCTGGTTAAGCCATCAGGGAGATGGAGATAAAGAAATAGTACTAAGATGTACCTGAGAGACCAAGAAGAATTAAATCCTTGACTGCTTTTCAAGCAACTACTGTACTTGAGCACAGCTGCCAACACAGAACCCAACTGATTTCCATCAAGAGCCATGAAAACCAGCCTTAGCCAGGGATCCCCATGGAGAAAAGCTGGGATGGTGAAACCCAAGGCACTTATTAAACAATAAAGCAGTGCAAGAGGTGTGTCCATGCGTGGGTGCATGACCAGCTGCTTGCCCCAGGGCATGTGTTGTTTGGCGAGCAAGGTGCTGCCTGGGTGGTGGGAGACCCTTGGCTGACATGTGAACTGTTAGTCAGGCATGTCAAAACAATCTTGGAGGGCTTGGAAAATTCAGCTCGGAGACAAGGCTGCTCCACCACAGCAGCACGAGCCCTTGGAGCCAGAATAAACAGTGATTCAGGAAAGGAAGGAGCAAAGGGGACTACAGGGGGATGGGTCTGCTGGGAGGCAGTGAGAGGCACTGAGAAAGGGGGCTGCTCTTTCCGGCACAGGGTGGATTTGGAGATCTGACTCCCCTCCTGCCAAGGAAGCAGAGCAGCCTTTTCTGCCCCAGGGCATGAGCAGCCTGAGATTAGGATTGTGTGAGCCCTGGGCTTTGCAGAACATCCTCACTCTCCTTAAGCAAATGTTTTTCTTTCCGTGTCCCTCATTCTATATCAAGAACAGAGATAAATTCAACAGAGCCTCAGCATTAACACTGATTAGAGTGTTTGTGAACCAGCGTCTAGGTGGGATGAGCAGAGAGAGGAAGCATCCTCTTCCCACTGACAGTCCACCCATGCTCCCACACCCCAGCCAGAGGAAAAGGGAGTTGTATCCACCTCCTCCACGCAGTCCAGGCTGCTTCCAGGGGGAAGCAGTGCCTGCTGTTGCCAGTGATGCAACCAGCAGCGTCAAGACCTGAGCTGGGTCAGCAGCCTGAGCGCCCAACCTGCCACTCCAGGAGCCCGTGCCATCTCCCCGGAGAGCACAGTGTAACGTGATAATGAGCAGCTGGCCCGGGAATCTGCAGCTCGGGTTTGCTGGGGATGGGGGAGGAGAGCGAGGACTTGGCTGTGAACAGAGCTAAAGGAGATGTGCAGCACGGCACAGGCTGCCCCAGGGCTGCTCCCTGCCGTGGGCCAGCCAGATGCTGTTGGCTTGGCAGGGAGGGAGAAGCACTGCACGCACCAACCACGGCTGCCACACGCCTCTGCCTGCTGGCAGGATCACAGCTCCCGTCCAGGCTGTGGCTCGGGAGGATGCTGGAGCCAGGTAGGCAGGATGCTCGGGCATTGTGGTGCTGGGAAGCCAGGGAGACCAGGTTGGAGCACCTGGTTCAAGGCCTTTTCTAATTAGCATCGCTCTCTTCTCCATCCCCGGACCAGCACAGAGTAAGTGAGCACGGCTCAGCAGTGTCCCCAGGGATGTGGCTCCTCCAGGTCGTGAGCACTCACTGTGCAGCTTGGGAACAGCTGCAGGGAGCTCGGAGCAGCCTCGGCAGTGGGCTGCAGGACGAGAAGGCAGCTGTGGCCCTGTCTCAGGGGGGTTAGCTGGCTCCTCTTTATAGCTGTTACCCCACCACGCTGCTGCAGGCAGACCCCCAAGGAATGCAAGCCTTCCCCCCACCCCTGCTGCTGGGGGTGTATTTATTTAGCAGGAAGGTTTCTGTGCATGGCCAGTCCTCAGTGCTTGCTGCCTGCTCTGCTGACCACAGACGTGAGAGCCCTTGTGCACAAAATATCCCGAGAAAACTACCTCTAATTAGAGGGTAGAGTTAAAAATATCCAGTAGTCCATAAACAGAGGGAGGCAGACAGGGAAAAGGCACATGCCAGTGTGACTGACGCCCCGGGAGGGAGACGAGATTAGGAGCAACTCAGCCTCACACATACAAATGATTCAAAATAGATGAGCATATGCCTGAGCAATGAACTAGGGGGAAATGATGGGACTGGTGTAGGAGTGGGGTCATGGTCTGTGACACCACGGAATCAACAGCTTGTCTAGACTCCAGCAGACAAAAAAAGAGAAGCTGTCTTCAGCTAGGAGTGAGAGGCACTGTGGCATGAGGCCATCCATAAAAAGCTGCCCGAGCAGCAGAAGTGGTGTGAAAGAGGGATGGACAGAGGCCAGATACCTGCATCTCTTTCCAGAGCTGCTGAGAATGATCTGGGTAAATGGCATATCTGCAAAAGATCCCGAGATCTGGAGTGTTACGTATAAATACATACCTGCAGAGCCTACAGTCATTCTGGACACTGTCCAAGACAAGGCAGGACTTTGCTTCCAAATGTCTACCCAGTTAGACTGAGAGGTCCTGTCACACAAAGGGGAACCAGTCTTGTTCAGCCAGGGGTGAGATAGACCTCCTGCTCACCCCAGCACAGTTCTGGGGAGACTTTCCCTCTCTGATGGCTGATTCTGTCACCCATTACCTACATCACCTCTGACCTTCCCTCCGTCACACACAAAGGTGGCTCTAGAGACACTCCAGATCCTTTAACAAATCATGTCTGCTGCAAAACACCATGGTCCAGAACTCTCCTTTCTTGTGTACAGAAGTTTTTCTTTACCAGAGCAGGTTCCCTCTGGTGCTGCTGCCTTCCCACCCAGGAAGCAGCACAACCAGCTCCCACCTCTGAGAGCAGCCAAACCTTTGCTCTGGTGGAGGTTCTGCCAGGACCTCCTTCTTCCCAGGCCAGCAGACTGGCCTGCCACAATCACAGCATCAAAGTTAAAGAGATCTGGAGCGAACCTGATGGCTGGGAAAGGTCCAGATGGACAGCCCTGAGGACTCAGACAGGCTGCTCCTCCTCACACAAGGTATGGCACAGCTCTCTGGCAGAGTCCTCGGAGCCCCGACGCCTCAGATAATCACATTCCTGTCTGCCATGTGGATTGCTAGTGAAAACTCATAGTGACAGGCACAGCCTGTTATTACAGGTTTGAGCAGCTTCTTCCCAGCAGGGCTTGAGCCTCAGTTTGGGCCTCCAGGCACTCCGAGCATCAAAAGGATCCATTTTCTCTGAGCTGCCTTCAGCTCTTTCTAGATCCCAAATACTTGGTGTACAACACACTCCATACAACCTTTAGAAATCCCTAAAGTGGTTTTTCCCCCCAATTTAGTCCTTGGTCACCTTCCCTGTGTTTTTACAAGTGCCAGGGACCAGGTCCCACTGCCTTCTCCTGCACCTCTGCATTGCCTGTGCTTGCACTGGGTCATGCAGCACTTGGTTCTCCATCAATCCCCACCACAGGCCTTCCTGAAGCTTGGGAAGACTCCCTTGCAGAACCTGTGCTCCCTCTCTATCATCCTGCAGATTCTTCTTGTTATGAACATGGATGGGAATCTCTCCAGAGAACAAAGAAATCATAGGAAGAGGCAGGTTTATGCTGCCCCTCCTCATGCCTGAATACATCCCTGTGCTACACAGGGCGGCTCTTAGCACATAATTTATTCCAGTTACTTGTTTCAACATTAAATAATGAAATGGGAGCTCCGTTTGTGTGTGAAAATCAATGTTTTACACTGCAGCACTCTGCTGTCCCAGTTTGATGGGCACTACAGTTCTTGTATAATATTTACAGTGACTCCTTGAGCTTGTTGAGTTTCATGTTTCAAATGGCTCCTCATTGGTGATGGCAGATGAAAAGGCAGAACCTGGCTGCAATAAAACCACGGAGGCAGCACAAAGAGAGGAGCTGGCACTAGTTGTATCTGCCTGAGACAAGCAATTGGCACGTCCATCCGGTGTGGGATGGATATCCAAGGGGATGTTCAAGGTTGCACACCCTGGTGTCATCCATGAAGGTTATATCTGCTTTGCCAGTTGACTCCAAACCTGGCCTCTGTCTGCATTGATTATTCACAAACATACCCTCAGTGAATGCCTAGGCTAAGCTCCAGCAGCCTGGAGAGGGAAATCAAGGCTTAGAAAAGCTCCCCAGTGCAGATCCAGTTTCCCCTCGAGTGGCCCAGATGGCCTGGGGCAGCCAGCACAGCTCAGCACAGCTCAGCACAGTCCTCCTGTGGCTCTCCCAGCATGGCTTGTCCCCAGTCAGAGCATCACAGAATGGTTTGGGTTGGAAGAGATCTCGAATATCAGCCAGTTCCAACTCCCTGGCCTGGATAGGGACACCTCCCACTACACCAGGTTGCTTCAAGCACCATCCAAACTGAAACAATTTTCTTTTTTTTCTGCAGCACGGGGAGAACAGTCCAGCTAGAGACCTCCCATCCTTTCTCATCTCCTCTGTCTCAGCTCCAGTTTTCCCTGATTGAGCTGCTGCTGGAAGTTAAAGAGGATTCTGACACCTCAGTGATTGCACTTTATCGCTGATTATATTCTCTGTCATCACATTTCACATCTCCTGTCAGGGCAGTCCAAACGGACTGTGTTAAAATGATTCCTTTCTCAACAGGGACCCAGCCTAAAGATTGCTAGAGTCAGGCTTTAAGCCATATAGTCTTATTAGGCGTTTCCTTCCCCTTCATCCTCAGGGAAATGTCCCATCTGGCCATTAGAGTTGATGAGACTCCCTGTATTAATTGCACCGGGCTCAGATCAGCCCTTTAAATCTACTCATTAGCATCTTGAGTTAGATCTGCCACGTTATCGAGTTAAATACATTTTTACATCCCTTAATTTCTGCCAGCTCTGCCGAGCTGGTTTACAGACCAGAGGAGAGCTCAGCTTTCATTCCAGCTGCTTGATCTTCAACAGCTTCTTAATTACACCCTCATCAGACACTACTGACAGTCAGTGACGCATGAGCCAGCATTAACCCAGGCACACTCGCTGAATATGAGGCAACTGTCCCACGCTGATAACATTTGTTCCTTTCTGTTAATCAAAGGAAAAGGTTCTGGGACACTTTTGAGGACCACAGAGCAGCTCTGGATGCTCTCTGTGCAAAGCCGTTTTTCAGGGCAGAAATCACTTGTCTCTGTCAGAAATAATTTGGTCCAGCACGAGGACTGGGGGAAGGTGTCCCTGCCCACGGCAGGGGGTGGGAATTAGATGATCTCTCAGGTCCCCTCCAACACAAACCAGTCTGTGGTTCTGTGACTCAAGAAGCTCTTCAAGAGCAGCACTCTCTCCTCAGCTGCTTGTTTGTTTCTTTTTTACTTTAAGTTGTTAGAAGTTTATAGTGAAATTCACAGTTCAATGCGAATTGGCTTTTTAGGGGAAATTCTCAGAGAAACCGCTCTTTTTAGGGATTCCTGTTAAATACGGGGTGAAACACCTACTTTAGAGCAAAACTTGGATGGGTTTTAAAACCAAAACGTTGCCTTCAAGCCAATTTCCTGGCTCAAAAACCACTTTAAGTCCTCCCAGCGCAATTCTCGGGGAGTTTCCTTCTCTCCGCTGCACTCCACCAGCGCTTGGGACCAGCCCCTCTCCGGGATCATTCCTTCTCCGGACCCGCTGGGAGTCTCATTGCCCGGATTATCCCCTCTCCGGACCCGCCGGGGGTCCCACGGGGGTCCCGCTGTCGGGACCATCCCCTCTCCCCACCCTCCGGGTCCCAC